>VDFB02000015.1:436451962-436485154 GCA_007258455.2 Sequoia sempervirens | reverse complement strand
AGAGAGAGAGAGAGAGAGAGAGAGAGAGAGAGAGAGAGAGAGAGAGAGAGAGAGATGTTGGAAACTCTAGGGTAGACAACTGAGAGGGGAGGTGAATCAGTTGTCACCAAATTTCAAACTTATTCAACTTATTAACCTTATTCTCAAATATGATCATTAATCATCAAAGCATAAATGAAAAACACATTAGAATCACACATAACATCAAGATTTTTACGTGGAAACCCTGTTAGGGGAAAAATCACATTGGAGGTTAGTCCACAAGATTATACATTGTTAAAAGTATAAGGAATTATGAATGGGGAATGCACATGCATTCAGGCACACTACCTAGAGCTTAGTGCTCAAATAAAAATAGGCTTACTACCCAAAAGAAGACACACTATCTTACAAAAATGTTTTGATTAAATCCATCAGACTTTGAACTTAGAAAAGTAGCATCTACTAATGCCTGGTTATAGTTTCGGTTAAGCACATGAACACTTCTTCACTCTTCTTCACTCTTCTTCTCTCTCTTCTTTTCCTTCGAATGATCTAAAATTTATTCTCACATAGGACTCTTACACTTCACACACACATGCCTTCAAATGATAAAAAAATTGCTCTTATATATCCGAAACAAGAAATGACATCGCTATAAGTTGGCTCCAAAGAAATAATAAAATGAATATAAATAGTCAGCCCAAATCAATAAAGATTATTCATGCGAATCAACCAATGTCAGACAAAACATAGTGAAGACTGAAAATAGCATCCTCAAACATGATACACTTCAATTAATTACACCTTGAAGATCCAAAACACGCTTCAACACCTTGTCGGCCAAGAACATGAAAAACATGAACACGCAAGAGAAAATCTTAGATCACGAGCACAACGATCAATGCGGACATGCAACACAGATAGAGAATGAGCTAGAAACCTCCAAAAGCATCATGAAACATTAGAGAATCATCCAAAACAACTAAACTTACTAGAAGCACATGATCTTCATTCAAGAACACAAACTAAAGTAACAAAAAAACTGTCAGAATACAAATCTTCATAACTCGATCAAATCTTCATGTGGATCTTTGACACTTGACATGGATAAACTAGATATACTCAACAAGAAACCCTTTATTCCACAACCTCTGAACAACAACGTGCTGATCACACTGACATAAAGAACTTCACTTCAGCACTAATAACCTGTAGCACTTCTTATTACAATTTTCTCAATATGCTCGACATATACAACTTCTAATGCAACAATGCTAATAGTGTTGACATCAATGATAACTACATATCAAAAAAACAACACAACATCCAACAATCTCCCCCTTTGGCATTGATGGCAACACATGATGTGAAAAATACCATCAACACAACGCTTACTCCCCCTTAGGTTCTGACTCTTCTTTCCTCAACTCTTCTCCCCAAAAAGATTTTTCACATTTCTCTTCTCCCACTTTGACATCAATGGAAAATATTTCTTCTATACAAGATCTGAACCACATATTTGAATACCTAAACTTCTGAACATCTGACTACTCCCCCTGAGTAGCAGGCACCACAACATCAATCTAGATTGAAATATGATCATGAAATGAACAAATTAATGCAAATCAATGCATCCTTAGTTCTGATTAGGAGGGGTAATCACCCCTAACTTCCCTTTGAGATATTGAAAAGTATACTTAGGAAATGACTTGGTAAATATGTCTACAATCTACTCCTTAGTAGGAACATACTCCAATCTGACTTCCTTTTCACTTACTTTCTCTCTCAAAAAGTGAAACTTGATAAATATATGCTTGGTCTTGGAATGCAGCACCAGATTCTTAGAAATGTTAATAGCATTTGAGTTATCAAAAAATATAGCAATAGGCTCATCATACACAACTCTGATATCCTTCAACATTTGTTTCATCCACAGTACTTGAGTACAATTATTAGCAGCATCAATGTATTGTCATTCATATCTCCTACCCAATCAACATTAGTAAAGGCACTCAAAGTAAGATCATCATCTTTAGGATACCATAAACCAAAGCCAATTGTTCCCTTCAAGTATCTGAAAATCCTCTTCACAATAGTCACATGAGATTCTTTAGGATCAAATTGAAATCTAGCAACAATACATACAACATTCAATATATCAAGCCTAGTTTGAGTCAAATAAAGCAATCCACCAATCATTGATCTATATCTAGTATGATTTTCCTTCAAAGAATCATCATTAGTTGTCAACTTGCATCCAGTCACCATAGGTGTACCAACTGGCTTTGAATCTTTCATACCAAATTTCTTCAACAATTCTTTCACATACTTAGATTGAGATATAAAGATCCCTTTATCTAACCGAGTAAGTTGCAATCCCAACAAGAATTTCATCTCTGCAATCATTGACATCTCAAACTCATTCTGCATCTCATTAGAAAACTTCATACACAAGCTATCATCTCCTCCAAATATGATATCATCAACAAAAACTTCCACAATCAAATCTTTATCATCATTCTTGAAATACACATTACTATTAGTAGTACCTTTGTTAAATCCAAGCTTCACCAAGTACTTATCCAATCTAGCATACCATGCTCTAGGGGCTTGTTTGAGTCCATACAATGCTTTTTTCAATTGGAAAACCATATCTCCTTGATCAGTCAACTAGAATCCATCAGGTTGTTCAACATACACTTCTTCTTCCAATTCACCATTTAGAAAAGCAGACTTGACATCCATTTGATAAAATTTGTAGTATTTATAAGCAAGATAAGCAAGAAACAATCTCACAACTTCAATTCTACCCACAGGGGCAAAGGTTTCTTCAAAATCAATACCTTCCATCTATCAATATCCCTTACATACCAGTCTTGATTTTTTTCTAACCACTTCACCTTGTTCATTCAGTTTGTTTCTAAAGACCCATTTAGTTCCAATTACATTCTTATCCTTAGGTCTAGGAACAAGAATCCATGTATCATTCTTTTCAATTTGTTGTAGTTCCTCTTACATTGCTTCAACCCAATGTTCATCTTTGCATGCTTCATTCACATTGTTAGGCTCAGTCTTTGAAATCAAACAATCTTCTTCTACAATCTTTCTTCTAGTCTGGAAACCTTTGTTCTTATCACCAATAATTTGATATTATGAATGATTCAACCTTACATACCTCAGAGTATTCTTAGAATGTTCTTCAACTTCTAGCTCTTCTGATCTCTCTTCTATTCTTCCACCAGTTTCTCCTTCCTCTTGATCTTCTTGATTCACTGGAATGATTTGGACTTGACTTGAATTATGAACTTTGTTTGTACTGTCATTCTGATCATCAGAATCATATGCATAGGTTTTGGATAGTGCACCAAAGTCTTCATCAACTTTAACATTTGTACTTTCGACCATTTTATTCAATCTCTTATTGTAACACCGGTAGGCCTTACTTTTAGTAACATAACCCAAAAAGATTCCTTCATCACTCCTAGCATCAAACTTTCCTATATCTTCATCTCTTTTGATATAACACTTGCTTCCAAAGATCTTGAAATATCTAATAGTAGGTTTTTGGCCAGTCCATAGCTGAAAAGGAGTCTTACCAGTATCACCTTTGATTTGTACCCAGTTAAGTGTACATAAAAGTACTCATAGCTTTTCTCCAGTAGATATGAGGTACATTTCCTTCCAACATCATGGTTCTAGCAACATCTAGAACTATTTTGTTCTTCCTTTCCACAACTCCATTTTGTTGAGGGTTCACGGTGTAGATAACTGTCTCTTTATTCCATGCTCTTCACAAAAAGAATTAAACTCACCGAAAGTGAATTCACCACCTCTATCTGATCTCAGACATTTAATCTTCATACCTATCTTTGTCTCAATCATAGCCTTAAAGATCTTGAACTTTTCTAGAGATTCAAATTTCTCCCTTAAGGAAGTATGCCGCATCATCCTTGAATAGTCATCAATAAGCAACATGAAGTACCTGTATCCTTGTAAAATTCTATTTCTAGTAGGACCACACAAATTAGTATGCACAAGATCCAAAAATCCATTTGAATTTTGTTGTTTAATTTGAAATGAAATTCTTGTTTTCTTTCCTAATTGACATTCTTTGCATATGGCATTAGTAGGTTTCATTAGCTTATGAAGATCTCTCATAGCCTTAGTGGAACTTATCAAAGTTAACATGACACATTCTCCTATGCCACAACCAGCTTTCATTAATTTGAGCAATCAAACAACTTTTACTAGTAGCACTTAGGTGGAAAATATTACCTTTTGTTTTTGTACTTGATGCAATTACATTTCTAGAATTTCCCAATATTTTGCACTTACCATCCATGAACTGAAGATTGTATCCCTTATCAACCATCTATCCAACACTTAAAATATTATGCTTTAAACCTTCAACATACAAGACACCATTAGTATTATGCTTACCATCAAGAGAAATGCATCCTCTTCCACCAATCACACTAGCTGTATTATCATCAAATCTCAAAACACCACCATCATACTTTTCCAAATTTGCAAACTTACTTTTATCTCATGTCATATGATGAGAGCAAGAACTGTCAATTACCCATTCATCTTTCTCTTCAACTTGAGTAGCTAGGGCTTTCTCCACATTTGTACAACTAGTAGATTCAGTAGACACATGATTATTTTCCTTGATATCAATAAACACAAATTCATCTTCTCTTGCATTTCCTTTGTTAGATTCATCATCTATCACACCTTCATCAACAACATAGTAACACTTCTTTTGGAACTTATGCTTGTTAAATCTTGGCTTGGAAACTCTCTCATGAAACCTTGATGAAAAATGACCTATCTTATTGCAAGAGAAACATTTAATAGGAAAATTTCCTTTATACTTACCTTGTCCTCTGGCTTCTCTTATCAATGCTTCAAGTTCTTCAAGCTCTCTTTCTTCTTCATCGAGCTGTCTCATTTCATCCTCATACTTGAATGTCTTTCTAGATGAACTTTCACTTGGATCATATCTTTGTCTATCTCTTGCAGAAGTAGTGGCCTTGAATGTAGATTCAACCTTAGGAAGTACATCACCAAATTCACTCAACTCAAAAGAAGTAAGCTTACTAATCAACATATCTCTAGTAACATTTGTTATAGTCCTGAGCTCTTCAATAGCACTAGCCTTGACTTTGTAAGAATCAGGCAAGGATCTAAGCACTTTAGCAACAATTTCTGATTCGTCTATCTATCCACTAGCATCTAATACCACACACAAGTTCATTCACTCTTTGCATGAAAGTAGTAACATTTTCATCATCACCCATTTTCAACTTTCATATTTCCCTTTTAGACTTTGTAGCTTAGCAATCTTCACATTAGCATCATCTTCATACAAGATTTCCAAATTTTTCTAGATCTCATAATCAATCTTCAAATCCACCACATTTGTCATCTTAGTATCAGTCAAAGCACTCAACAACACCTCCTTAGCCCTGATATTATACTCAACATCCCTGATCTCAATAGAAGTAGTAGGACCATTCTGTGGAATAACATATATATTTTTTGTAATGCTCTAGTAGGGTTCACCAATGCATCTCAGATGGCACTCCATTTGAGTCTTCCATAAATAATAATTTATTCCATCAAATCTAGGACTATCCTTCTATAAGTTTCCATTCGGATCACCTCAAGTTGTTAAACTTCTTCCAAGGAACCACAAGGTCCGATACCAATTGTTGGAAACTCAAGGGCAAACAACTGAGAGGGGGGGTGAATCAATTGACACCGAATTTTAAACTTATTCAACTCATTAACCTTATTCTCATATATGATCTTTAATCATCAAAGCATAAATGAACAACACATCAAAATCACACATAACACCAAGAATTTTACGTGGAAACCCTATTAGGGGAAAAACCACGGTGGAGGTCACTCCACAAGATTATACCCTATTAAAAGTATAAAGAATTATGAATGGGGAATGCATACACATTCGAGCACACTACCTAAAGCTCAGTGCTCAAATACAAAATAGGCTTACTACCCAAAAGAAGACACACTATCTTACATAAAGGTTTTGATTAAATCCATTATACTTTGAACTGAGAAAAGTAGAATCTACTAATGTCTGGTTATAGTTCTAGTTAAGCACATGAACACTTCTTCAAACTTTTTCACTCTTCTTCACTCTTCTTCTCTCTCAGCTTTTCCTTCAAATGATCTAAACTTTATTCACACACAAGACTCTTACACTTCGCACACACATGCCTTCAAATGATAAAAAAAATTGCTCTTATATATCCACAACAAGAAATTATATCGCTATAAGTCAGCTCCAAAGAAATAATAAAATGAATATAAACAGTCGATCCAAATCAATAAACATTATTCATGCGAATCAGCCAAGGTCAGCCACAACATAGTGAAGATTGAAAAAAAATCCTCAAACTTGAACCACTTCAATTAATTACTCCTTAAAGATCCACAACTTGCTTCAACACCCTGTTGGCCAAGAACATGAAAAACATGAACATGCAAGAGAAAATATCGGATGACGAGCACAACGATCAATGCAGATGTGCAACACAGATAGAGCACGAGCTAGAAACATCCACAAGAATTATGAAACATTAGAGAAGAATCCACAACAAATGAACTTACTAGAATCGCATGATCTTCATTCAGGAACACAAACTAAAGTAACATAAAAACTGTTAGAATAAAAATCTTCATACCTCAATCAAATATTTATGCGGATCTCTGAAACTTGACGTGGATAAACTAGAAATACTCAACAAGAAACCCTTTAGTCCACAACCTCTGAACAACAATGTACTGATTACATCGACATAAAGAACTTCACTTCACCACTGACAACCTGTAGCACTTCTTATTACAATTTTCTCTATATCCTCGACATATACAACTTCTAATGCAACAATGCTAATAGTGTTAACATCAATGATAACCACATATCAACAACACAAAACAACATCCAACAAGATAGAGGATAGAGAGAGAGAGGTGGGAGAGAGGAAGAGGTAGAGAGGGATGGGTGAGATAAAGAGTAGAGAGAGAGGAGCGAGAGAGAGGTAAAGAGGGATAGGTGAGATAAATATATGTAGAGAGAGAGAATGGTTAGATAGAGAGGATAGGATGAGAGAGAAAGAGGGGGAGGAATGGAGGGAGATAGAGGTGTGTGTGTGTGAGAAAGAATGGTGAGATAGAGTGGAGAGAGTAGGGAGTAATGGAGGGAGAGGTAAATAGTGAGAGGGAGAGGGGGGATATAGAGAAGTAGAAAGGGAAGGAGAGAGGGAGGGATAGGTAGGGAGGGAGAGAGAAGTAGAGAGGCAAGGAGGGAGAGATGGAGGTAGGGAGAGTGATATGGATAGAGAGTGGTGAGATAAAGAGTAGAGAGGGAATGAGAAAATGAGAGAGAGAGAGAGAGAGAGAGAGAGAGAGAGAGAGAATAGTGAGATAGAGAGATGGAGAAAGTGAGAGAGAAAAAGAGAGAACAGTTAGATAGAGAGGAGAGAGTGAGAGAGAAAGAGGGAGAGAGAGGGATGGAAAGAGAGAGTGAAAGAGAGCTAGACAAAGAGAGTAGAGAGGAAAAGTGGTATGGAGGGAGACATAGGTGAGATGGAGAGAGACAAAGAGAGATAGATAGAAAGAGGGAGAGAGGGAGAGGGAGAGAAGTATAGAGGGGGAGAGTGATAGAGAGAGAGAATGGTGAGATAGAAAGAAGTAGAGAGGGAAAGAGAGTGAGAGAGGTCTAGAGAATAAGGGATACATAATGAGAGAGAGAAATATGCTACAAATTACTACTTACTGAAATTCGACCTCCTGATTACTAAAATTTGACATCACAGATAACAAGTTTCCACAATCCATATAGTTAATTGCAAAGGATTTCTGGATTTGATTGTGTTAATTTTTGCATCAATGTTTCAGATCACACTCCATGATCCATGATCAGGATGTGAATGAGAGCACCAAGAGAAGAATGATAAGATGCAGACCAGGAAATGCCTAAAAAGGTATGATAAGGGAAGGAGGTGAAGGGGTTGCACAAGAAACAAGGAACATGGCAATGACTTGATAGGATAAATCAAAACATGTAAACTAAAACCAACATTCCAAAAAATGAAAAATTTAAATTTTTTTTAAAAGAAATTAGAAGGAAATAAAACAAAAAATGCTTAGTTAAAAGTTCAAGAAATAAAACATGAAAAATAGAACTTAATAAAAAAAGAAAACAAGAAAAACAAAGATAATACTAAAAAAGAAAGAAAAGAAAGAGCGACCAAATGATTAATAATAGACAAAAAGATAGACAATGAGAAACAACTGAGAAATAACTATTAAACTAATGTCTCCTTCTAGCTAGACATCAGTTGTTAGCAGGATTAGCCTATTAGTTGACCCTTGTAGGCTAATGGGTTTGGATAGAGGGTCCTCTATGGAATAAAGTTGGTCAGTCAATGGTTTTATCCTTCTCTAGAGTTCAATGGGAATCAGGTTTGGCCTTTGTAGAGGATTCAATGCTTAGTTTCTCATACTTACTATTTATAGTAAGTCATTTTGCTAGGGTTACTATTTATAGCAGGGCACCTGGTTGAGTTATATTGGTAGTGTTGATCCGAGTATTTAGTTGGGTTGGAGAAATAAGGAGTTTTCCTAGGTTGTAGTGTTTAATTATTATTAAAGGTAGCTTTAATAATAATTAATATTATAAAGTTATAAAATATTGATATATATTCACACTTTATGTTTGAAGGGTCATTGATACATTAAAGGGGGCTAGTTTATAAATGATGTATTGGACGCCAACTCCTAGGAATTATTTTAATATTCCTAAAGTAAAAATGAATATTATTTTAAATGATATTAAAAAGGAAAAATGGGGTCAACCTTTTTGAAGGAAATATATAAGCTTCCAAGAAGAAATCAAACTCATCCTTTGAGCATTTGAAAAATTTTCTTCATGATTTCTATTGGTGTTTGGAGAACAGGGATGAGAGTTTCTACATTTCTTGAGCATATAGGCATTGGAGAGTGTAGATCCTTTAGTGTATCATCATTTTGAGGTTGTGAAACTATCAACTGAAGATTGTTTAACTGCTGGCTTCATCCAGGAGTCAAGTTTGAGCAGATTGGAAGAATTATTCAGAGGTTTTTCAATTATATTTCTTTGAGAGAAGATCAAGCCTTATTGTGGACAATTTTCACTTGTTTATTTGGGCATCTCAAGGATGTACCATTTGCTACTCCAGCCATACCAACATAAGCACTAGGTGTGTGAACTTGCAGTTGAAATGCCTTCCTTATTTGTGGTTTTTCACCTTCATCATGGGCAACTTCAATGATGTGAGAGTTTGGAAAAGTTTTTGAGGAGGAGAAAGGAGTATTTGTAGCAGGTCGATATTTTGAAGGGGCTTATCTTAGGCTACCAACAACATCCAGTCTTACATATATATATATATATATATCTTGTATACCAAGTATGCTCTGTTGTAAAAGCTTTCAAAGGGGAATCAATAAATATTATCTATTTACTACAGTCATTGTTTTCTAGTAGTTTAATATTTTCTTTTAGTTTATTTTCATGCCTAATATTATCATTAGATTTTTTTTTTTTTAAAAGCAAATATTCATCAAAACACACAAAAATCACAAAACATTCAAAACAAATCCAACAGTCAGTTTCAATAGTACATAGTTTATAGTTTGGGGAGAACATAGAGTTCTTACACTTTATATGATATTAACCAATGAAATTCTTATAATTTATTAAATAACCTTAATTCTAAAAAAAATACACAATATAATTATCAAAGAGAAAGAGGAATAAAATATGCTCAAATATATATATTATAATATATATAATAAATTATAATGCATATGATATATATTATAATACATATTTGATACATATTATAATATGTTTAATCATATTATTATAGTATGTATCAATTATTATAATATAATATTAAATTATTTAATCATAAAAAGAAAAAAATATAAAGTTTAAAGAAAAATGGTACTTCAAGCAAATTAAGTTCTATTTTTGATACCTATATATATATTATAATACATATTCAATACAAAACTAAACATGTATTATAATATATACCTATACAAGTATTAAATATTAATATATGTAAATAAAAGAAAAAAAATCCAATAAAAATAAAAATTATTAATATTATGCTAAATGAAATTCTATTAAATGAAAGAGAGAGAAAAGAAAACTAAATATTATTATTATACTTAATGATATTCCAAAAAATGAAAGAAAGACAATCAAGAAAGACAAAAAATAAGAAACTAGTAAAAGAGAAAAAAGACTAAAAAGAGAACCAAAAATAGAATAATAAAAGGGAAATTAAGACAATTAATTAAAAGAAAAGAGGACAAGACAGGAAGACCATCAAAAGATGAGAACAAAATAATATTCCAAAAAATGAAAGAAAGACCAAATAGGGAAACAACAAGATATTTAATACATATATATAAAAGCTTAAGTTTAAACCAAAGAGAGGACCCAAAGAGAGGAATGGAGGTAGAGATCAGTGTGGGTGGCCTTGCAAAAAACTCAAAAACCAAGAGACCCATCTAAATTTCCGAGGAGCAAAATGTCAAGGAATGAAAGAAGGTGATTGGATTCAATCTCCTTGGTGAATTTTATGCAAGGAGATATGCTATTTAGGTGGTTGTGCAACTCTTCTAATTTATCCAAGCCATGTGGCCAACAAATGTTGGTGTCATCAACATAATGTTTCCACCACCTTGGTTTGAGGGGGAAATAATGGAGAGCAGTTTCTTCAAAATGTTCCATGTAAAGGTTGGAAATGATGGGAGAAAGGGGGGAACCCATGGCAACAACACCTACTTTCTCATAGATGACACCTTGGAAAGAGAAAAAGGTTGATCTTAAGAAAAATTCAACCAAAGAAGCAACCTCATCATTTGAATTTTTCTTACAATTTCTAAGGAGTTAGAGATGGAAACCTTGGTGAAAAGTGAGACCACATCAAAAATCACTAAGAGGAACTTGCTTTCCATTTTTTGTATTTGATGAATTGGATGAAATGAGAGGAATTTTTGATGAAGGAATCAAATTTACTAATGAGCAGGCCCAATAATTTAGCAAGAAAGGAAACAAGATTGTAGGTTGGGGAACCTATGGTGTCAACAATGGGCCTCAAGGGGATGTTCTCTTAAAGAAATTTGACATGCTGATTATTGAAATTTGACTAAGTCTGAAATATTTTAATATCTTCCAAAAACTAGAATTTGTATTATAACTCCTAGAGATCTGAAACCACTCTCAAACATCCTGAAATGTCCATATGTAGATGTCAAATTATAGTTTATTTCATGTATATAGTTTCCCTAAAAAAGACAAGAGAAAGAAAAAAAAGAGTAGAAAACACTTTCAATGTAGACCAAAATGTGAGCATGTTACAACGCACTTGCATTTTGTCAATACATTCACAAAACATGAGTGTGTTATAACATACTCATGTTTTGGAAACACTTTTTTGGCACATTTTGGTAATGCATTTTGGCACATTTTTTGAAATTCATTAACAAGGAACAAATTTCAATACAAAACATAATTGAGTGCATTATGTCTTGCTTTGGGAATCCCCAAGCCTTAGGTTTGGATTTGCTTTGGAATTCCAGCCCAAAGGCTTGGAGTGCCTTCCCAACATCCAAAGACATGTTTTTACATATTCTACATGATTTTAGATAATCTCATTCGTGCTAACCATCAGGTTTGCACATGTTTGAAGGTTGAGTAAATTGAACACCTAGGTAATGCTAGGTTCTCTCTTAGCTTTTTAATGATGTAATTTTTTCACATTTTGACAATGTTAAGCTTTCATCTTCAATTTCTTTTGTTTGTGTGTCCATTCTTTGTCAAAAATCAGTGTTTGGTATTTTTTACTTTATTTTTTAACCATTGATTGAAATTTCAAATAAATTACATTTCTATAAACTAGACTCCATTCTACACATATACAATTTTTTTTTTTTTTTTTTATTAGTTTTTAAAAATTATAGGGGTAGCATGACAAAAATTCTATTTTATAGGATGTGTCCACTTTGAGAATTAGTAAAAAATAAAATATTCATTAAAAATTATCAAAAAAATTAGGCATAAACTACATGTTGTTAGCTAATTTATGAATGAAGCGATTTTAAAAATACCAAAAAAAATTTAACCTTTTAAGGGAGCCACAAAAGATGCTGTTATGTTTTTATGATAAAAATATCGCTAATTTTTGTGGCTCCCTTTTTTGAACCCTTTAATCAACATTTTCTTCCATGTTTTACCACATTATCATTTCTTAGCTTATGGATCAGGATACAGATTCTACACAAGGCCATCTTCAACATATCTAGATTTCAGGTGATTTGTATTTGTTTGTAGTAAGTTTTCACTCTTAAAGTTTCACTTTTGTTAGAGCATTTAGGGCCTATCTGGTCCAAGTTGGATGTACAAACCATTTTGAGAACATGCAAAGCTTAATGAAACATCATACAAGGCATTTTTGGTCCAAGGGAACTTTCTTGGAGATCCCCAACACATTATGGATTATCTTCACATGTTCGAAGGTTGACCTACACGCTTGATCTTGCATTGGGGTTTGTGAGCCCTTGAGGTCGACACAAATCATAATTGGAGCTAGAGATTCATATTTAAGATTATTTTTAATCCACTAGAAAAAAGTTAGGAGTTAGTTAGTAGTTGAGGATTGACCACATAGTTAGATTCAATCTTCAAGGTTGTGGATTGTAATAAGACTATACACCAATTGTGATATCTTGTAATTCCTTGTGACGAGCCTGTGAGCCCTAGTCATTCCACACTTGTGGAATATGATGCATGTAATAATACAAGTTGTTGAATCAATGATAATCCTAGTTGTTGAATGTTTCCTTTGTTATTTCCATTGTGTAGGATTCTAGGCTGCATGGTTGGATAGTTATTTTTGGACCCTCCATCCATGGCTGCACTAGAGAGAGAGAGAGAGAGAGGGGGGGGGTGTTGTGTGAGATAGAGGGTGGGAGAGGTAGGTATAGAGAGTGTGAGAGAGGTTTTCTATGTGTGTCATGGGAGAGAGAGAGGGTGGGAGAGGTAAGTATAGAGAGAGTGTGAGATAGGTTGTGTGTGTGTGAGAGAGAGAGGATGGGAGAGGTAGGTATAGAGAGAGTGAGAGAGAGTTAGGTTGCGAGAGGTAGAGGGATAGAGGGAGAGAGAGAGAGGGGGAAAGATGGATACAGGGAGAAGTAGGGTGGTAGGGATAGAGGGTTGGAGAGAAAGAAGAGGGATATAGGAAGAGGTAGTAGAGATAGGTAAGGTGCAAGGAATAAATATAGGCAGGTAGAGAGAGAGATAGTTTGGGTAGTAGAGTTAGGGTGGGAGAGGTAGAGAGAGGTTTTGTGTGTGTGAGAGAGAGAGAGGTGGATATAGGGGTAGGGTTGGAGGGATGGAGGTGTTGCAAGTATGAAGGTGTTGTCATTGATGTCAACTATGTGTATAGAAGTTGGTTATTGGTTGTATATGTCGAGGATATTGAGCAAATTGTAATAAAGAAGGTTTATAGTTTGTGCATGTATAGTTGAGATGTTGGAGAAGTGTTATGAGTACATGGAGTTATCCTTATGTTGCTATGTCTAGAAAGGTGTTAGAGTAAAGTAATGTGCTAAACTGATGTCTTTGGTACTTGTTCTCCAAGTGCTTTTGAGAAAATTTGACAAATAGTGAAAATAGTGTTATGCAAGTATTCAATGTATGCTCCAGGTTGTGCTATGCATTTATTCTAGGTTGATGCTATGCTTGTGCAGATTTGAGGTATTTTTCATGGCTATTGGTAGTTTCCTTATCTAGAATTTGAGCTTTTGGATCATTGTATAGTGTGAGATATTTTCACTAGTGTGTGAACTGTGCATTTTTGTGTGTTTGGTTGTGGTCTGGGAGAAATGTATTTGCTCTAAATTTCTCTACATTGTGGTTTTAGGACTCACATTTCTAAGAATATGTTGATAAGGTTGTTCTCTTCCTTTTTAAGAGGATTTGAGATTTGGTGTTGTTGTTGATGAGTTTCTAAGCTACAATATATTACAGTGGCTGACAGGGTTATTCAAATGTACAAAATGATCATGTTGTTTAGGTGAAGTTTGTTATAAAGCTTTTGGATGAATTTACATGTGTTCATTAAATACTCTATATCTTGTTCAAGTAAAGTTTGTTGTTTGGAAATATTGGACTAAGTTAAGGATGCATGTGCTTAATTATTTTATGTGTTTTGCATGTGTGTTGTCTGATCTTGTGTTAAACACTACTTGTGAAGCTTATGAAAGTGTGTTGAGGTGTGTTGGGACTCATTTAGGTCCTCATTAAGAATGTGTTTGGGTTGTCCTCATTCTCTTCCACTGTGGGAATTTTTGGGCACTAACCTAATTTGAATTTGTAAATGCAAATTGTGTATGACCAAACTTGGAAGGGTTTCAATGTTGAAGATGATATAAGTATGAGTTGAGATGTTTGTAAAAGAAATAGAGAGATGTGACATATGTGTGTGTAGTGCGAGTTTGAGTGGATTAGTACAAATTTCAAAGTGTTGAGTTCCTAAAGGCAGTGAGCTGAAGGTGTACTCTATCTTTCAAGCATGTCTACAAATGTGTGAGAAAATTGTGGTGGAATCTCTGTTGCATTAAGATAGTTTTCTCTCAGTAACAAATCTCATCTATCTTCTTTTTAATTATGTGGTAGTGAGCCCTCATTGGACAGTGTGTCTTGTTCTGGCAATGATCCTTTCTAACAGTGAGCCTTTGTATATGATTTTGGAATTCTTTATATTGTAAGCTAATCCTCACCATGGTTTTTCCCTCATTGGGTTTTCCACATAAATTTGGTGTTCTTGTGTGTATGGTTTTGCTAATTCTAGTTTAGGTTTTTTCTTTTAATGATTAATCACACTATAGTGAAAAGGTTATATGAATTCTTGTGTATCTAACTTCTATTGAGGGTTTTGAAGTTTAAAATTGCTACAACTGATTCGACCCCCCTCTCAGTTGTCTTGTTCAATAGGAGGGAGAGGTAGATATAGAGAGGTAAGGTAGAAGGAATAGAGGGAGATGTAGGTAGAGAGAGTGAGAGAGAGGTTGGGAAGGAGAAGTAAAGAGAGGGAGATAGAGAGAGTGAAGGAGGGATAGAGGGTGGGAGAGGTAGGTAGAGATAGAGAGAAAAGTAGGGTGGGAGAGGTAGCATGGTAGAGGTAGAGAGAGAAATGTTGTATGTGTATGAGAGAGAGGTAGGTTGGGGGAGGTAGAGGGAGAGAGAGAGGGATGAAGGGAGATAGAAAGTGATAAGGTGGGAGGGATAAAGGAAGGGAGACAAGGAGGGAAGGATGGAGATAGGAAGAGGTAGGTAGAGAGAGGTAAGGTGCAAGGAATAGAGAGAGGTAGGTAGAGAGAGAGTTAGCGTGGTAGAGATAGGGTGGGAGAGGTAGAGAGAGATTGTGTGTGAGTGAGAGAGAGAGGGAAGGAGGGAGATAGGGAGGGGTATGTATGGAGGGATAGAGGGAGGGAGAGAAAATGGGAAGGAAAGTGATAGGAAGAGGTAGGTAGAGAGAGGTAAGGTGAAAGGAATAGATAAATGTAGGTAGAGAGAGGGAGAGGTAGGGTGAGAGAGGTAGAAAGAGAGAGGAGGGGAGGGATAGGTAGAGAGAGATGGGTAGGTAGAGATCTAAAGAGATGTAGGGTGGGAGGGCTAAAGGGTGGAGAGAGAAGGAAGGAGGGATGAAGGTAGGGAGGGGATATAGAGAGAAGTAGAGGGGGGAAGGGTTTGAGAGAGAGGTAGATAGAAAGGGAAAGGTGAGAGGTAAGGAGAGGTAGGGTGGGATGGATTGAGGGAAATGTGTGTAGGGAGGGAGAGGGAGAGAGATGTATATATTGCTCTCAACTCCTTATAATTTTATTATAATAAATATGATATTTAAAACTCCCTTACAACAATCCATCACATATATTTTTTATAATATATTATATTATTATATGATGGTTTCAGTTATGATAAGTGTAGTTTTCAAAATTTTATGATGGCGAGGGTGTCTGCAACTTCAAGCCGAGCTAGGGCACCCGAGCCCTAGCCTGTGTTTGCTTCTTGTTTGATCTATGAGTTGAAGGGTGGGTTCTTGGTGTCGTTTGGGGATAGAGCTGCATTCTTCCTATTTTTCTTCCTACGAAGGTTGCTTCCTATTCTTTGGCGGTGTCTCCTTCTTGTGCAGGGGTCTCTCTTCCCTGTCTCTTGTGGTCTCACGCGTGGGGCTGCGGCGGTGGTGTGGGCTCAGGCCTACAGTGGGTGGAGGTGGTGCGTTGGAGGGTTGTAGGGGTCCCGTGTGCTGCGTTGCCCCATTCTATGGGCTGCATATGTGTTCCTTTTAGGGGTGGGGTTTAGCTTTTATGCTGACCTTCTCTTGTCTTATGTGGAGTCCAATTGGTGAGTGGGGTTGTTGTCCCCACTCCTAGCTGTGGAGCTTTGGGTTGTGTGCCCGTATTGGGCCCTTCCTTTTTAATGGCTCTTGGTGAATCGTTGGGGGTTTTTCCCTCAATGGATTATCGCTTGGCAATTGGCGCCAAGTCATCTTCTTAGGATGTGACAATTTTTGAAAATAATTTATTTTCTCCTAATTCAGGAGCTGGTAGAATGGGACCGTTTGGTGGGTCATGCATTACGAAGATCAATGGGTGCCTGGAACGCTGTAAAGAGAGGCTGAAGCTGGTTATCCCAGTGGAGATGATTGCGGAAGACATTGATTATTACTTGGGTCACTCTTTACTGTGCAAGTTTATGGGGATGCGTATCTCATTCCAATTCCTAGAGTCATGGGCCCAATGGACCTAGATGCTGGAGGGTGAGATGGAGCTCATGTTGTTGGAAAATAACTATTTCATGGTAACTTTTAACTGCATGGCAGATCGTATTAGGGTCTTTGAAGGAGGCCCTTATTTTTATAACCAAATTGAGTTATTTATTAAACCTTGGCATGCGGGTTTTGATCCTTCTAAGGAGATTCCAACTCGTGTTCCAGTGTGGGTTCGGCTCCCTTGTTTTCCTATGGAGTGCTAGCGGGATGATGTTCTGCACCTATTGGCCTCAATGCTTGGTAAGCCAGTTGGCTCTGCACAACAGACTCAGGTTAAAAAGGTGATGACTTTTTCCCGTATTTGTGTTGAAATTGATTTAAGTAAGCCATTACCAAATTTTGTGGATATGTGTGCGGCTCCTTATTCGTGGTTGTAGCAATTGGATTATGAGACTCTTCCTTTTCGCTGTCATCTTTGTCATGAATATGGTCACCTTCTTCGACGATGTCCAAGGGCTAGGCCTTCTGAACCCCAGTCTTCTCAGCTCCCTCGTAACCCCCAGGGTTGAAAAGGGGAAGGATCCCATTCCGGATGAAGTGGTTGGTGCTGATGGTTATGTTCATGTCAAGGCTCGTCACAGGAACCGGGGTCAAAAGAGGACTTTGATGGAAAGACAGGATGAAGACACCTTCAATAGATTTGAGATTTTAGATGATCTCAACCAACAGGAAATGAACTCGGGCTTGGTGAATTTGAATCAGGAGGTGGTGGTTTCTGAGCAGGAGGGTCTTTTGTCTGAAGCTACTCAGGTTATGTAGGATGTAGGTCCTTTGCAAATGGAAACTAACCTTCAAATGGAGGTTAGATTGGAGTCAGTTCCTTCGATTGCAGGGAAGATGAGTGTGGGGGATGGTTCCTCTCTGGTGGGGAAAGTAGGTTCTGAATTGATTAAGAATAGAAAGTCTCCTTCTCAGTTGGGTCTCCTTCAAAAGGACCCAAAAAAATGGGTGGGGGAGAAATCCTCCAAGCTTGGTAGAAAAAAGGATTTGGAAAGGAATAAATTAACTAGGGAGACATTGGTGGATTCAGGGTCTGTTAAGACCTTAGATTCTCATTTCTCATGTCCCTTGAAATGATTGTTTTGTTTTGGAATGTAAGGGGCTTGAACAGTGGCCCTAGACAAAAAGTTGTTCATGCTTTGATTAGGAGTCATTCTCCTAATGTTCTTTTCCTTCAAGAGACTAAGTTATTAGTTGAGTGTATGTAGGGGTTGATGCCTAAGCTATGGGGAAGTGGCGAGTGCCAATGCATTGGGGCTCTTGGATCGGCTGGAGGAGTGGCTTGTCTTTGGAACCCTCGCAAGATTCGCCCTCTTTGGTGGATGTCTTTTAAGTATTCATTATCTATGAGCGTCTATTGTTTTGAGACTGGGAATTCTATACTCTTCTCTAACATCTATGCACTTGTTGAGATTTAAGGAAAGTAGCTTCTATGGTCCCATATCAAGTTTGTTTGTGGCATGGTGCCTTACCTTCCATGGATTGTGGTTGGAGATTTTAATGCCATTTCTGAGCTCGCTGAGAAGCGGGGTGGTATTGCCAGATTGGAGGCTTCTGCATTGCTTCTATAGGATAATATTGCGGCTTTAAATCTTGTTGACATCAAGCCTATCAATGGTCAGTTTACATGGAACAATCGAAGGGTTGGGGAGAGTTGCATTGCAGAGCATCTAGATCGTTTTCTAGTTTCCTGTTTCTCGGTTGGTGGTCAATGGTCCACTAGCTCTAAAATTCTGGATTGGAGGGGCTCAGATCATTGGCCTATCAAACTCTCCATTACTTCTGCTTGGGTGTCTCAGTCTCCTTTCAAGTTTCAGCTTATGTGGTTGCGTGACTACTTTCTCGATGGCCATGTCGCTGATTGGTGGAGGTATGCTAGACCTGCTTATGGTACGACAATGTATACTTTTGCTAAGTTATTGCAATTTGTGAAGTACCAGCTTAAATGTTGGAACCATTGGTGCTTTGGAAACATTTTCCATGAGAAGAGTGCTGCTCAAGCTAAGTTGGATAGTATTACGAGGGTGATCAAGGAGGATGGGGTAACTGAAGATTTTCTTCGGGAGGAGGCTAGGGCTTTGAAGGCACTGGAGGAGTGTGAGCTGCGGGAGGAAGCTTTTTGGAAATAAAAGGCTCGGATCGAGTGGCTGTAGGAGGGTGATAAGAATACTTCTTTCTTCTTTAGTTGGGTGAAAGCCAGGAGACATGGAAATTCTATCTCGGTTTTGGTGAATGATAGGGGGAGAATATTTCCTCTTTTCAGGAAATATCGAGTGAGGCTGTGCAGTTTTTTGCTTCTTTATTCAGGGAAGACTCGCAGGGGGGTCGCTTGAGGAAGCTCAGGTTATTTCTTGTATTCCACTTGTGGTTTCTAGGGAGATGCAGGTGCATCTTATGGGTGACATTTCTTTGGAAGAGTTGGAGGGGATTGTGTTCCAGATGAAGAAGGGGAAAGCTCCTGGCCCTGATGGCTTCCCCATTGAATTCTTTCAAGAATTCTACGATATCATCAAGATGGACTTATTGGTCATTGTTTTAAGAGTCTCAGATAAATAAGAAGATGTTGCGTGCTCTGAATTCTACTTTCCTTGCTCTCATCCCCAAGTGTGAGGGGGCAGATAAGTTTACTCAATTTTTCCCTATTTCCTTGTGCAATGTGATTTAGAAAATTATATCTAAATTGATTGCTGACAGGCTGAAAAAGTGGCTTACTGTGCTTATCTCTGAGGAACAAAGTGGTTTTGTGGCAGGAAGGAAAATTCTGGATGGGGTGGTTATTGCAACTAAGACCATTCACTCTATGGCTATCTCCAAAGATAAGGCGATGTTCATCAAGCTGGATATGGCTAAGGCTTATAATAGAGTTCGGTAGTCCTTCCTTTGGAAGGTGCTTGGTGCTTTTGGATTTGGGGAAGACTGGATTCAATGGGTTATGAGTTGTGTTACCTCGACCTTGTTCTCTGTTCTTATCAATGGTGAGCACTCCGAGCTTTTCAGTGTCTCTCATGGTTTGCATCAAGGAGACCCCCTCTCGACTTATTTATTTCTTCTCCTTGCTAAAGGTCTTGGTCGCTTGTTGAGAAGGAATGTGGAGTTGGGTCTCATTCAAGGATGGAGGTGGGGAGGGGATTTTCCTCCATAGTCTCATTTATAGTTTGTGGACGAAACTACTCTTATGGGTATGGCTAATATTAGAGAACCTTCAAATCTATGCAGACTGTTGGATGTTTATCTTGTATGTCCAGGACAACTGATTAATGAGGATAAGTCCTCCATATTCTTCTTCAACACTTCAGAGCCCATTTAGAGGCGGATTGCACATATCTTAAGATTTCAGATTGGTGCTCTCCCTTTGACCTACCTTGGTATTCCTATTTCGGTGGGAAGGATGCCCAGGGGTTCGTGGCAGAATTTTCTTGATAAATTTCAGGTGAGAGTGAATCATTGGATGCACAGGAAGCTATCTTTTTCTCATCATGTTCAGTTACTCAAGTCTGTGGTGGAGGCTCTCCCCATTTATCGTTGCATGATCTAGGTGGCTCCTATGGGTTTTGTTAAGGAATTAGACTCCTTAGCAAGATAGTTTTTATGGGCCAGTATTTTGATATCATCTAAATGGAGTCTTGTCAGATGGAATGTTGTTTGTAGCCCGAAGCAAATGGGTGGTCTTGGATTAAGGTAGTCTGCTGTGTCTGGGGTGGCATTGGCTGCTAAATTGTATTGGCAGTGGTGTGTGGAATAGGATCAGATCTGGGCCTGAATTTTATACCATAAGTATTTCCCCGGGACCCCTCGAATGGATATTCCTTGCTATCCCCTTGTGGGGAAAGGTTCAGTGATTTGGGGCACGCTCAAAAAAGGGGCTGCGCTCATTAAGGAGGGCTTATTTTGGATTTGCAAAAGAGGGGCATAGGCACATTTTTGGACCGAATCTTGGGATGGTTTCCCTCCCATTATTTCTTAGCTTCCTAATTTTTTAACTCTATGTCAGAGGTTCCTGGAGGCTGGTTGGTCGAGGTGAGTGACTTTAAGTCCTTTTTGTCTCATGGTCAGCTGGAGGAGGCGAGATGGAAGAACCCTGAGGAGTGGCCTGCTGTTGGTATGGAGGAAGAGTTTGTTGCGCTTCAAAATATCCTTGCCATTCATCGGTGTAGTTCCCTCCCAGATGGGGATGTTTTGGCCTGGTCTCCCAATCCTAAGGGTGTCTATATTGTCTCTTCGAGATATCAGAGGTTATTATCCTAGAGGTTGGATGCTGTGGAGGTTCACTAGTGGAAGAATGTGTGGAACAAGTTCTCCTGGCCAAAGTACAATTGCTTTATTTGGACCTTGGCATGGAATAGATGCTTGACTTGGGATAATATTAGGAAGAGGGGGTTCCAGGGCCCTTCTATCTATGTTTTGTGTGGAGCTCGAGAGGAGGATTCTTCTCACTTGTTTTTTCACTGTCCCTTTGCTGTGTCTCTTTGGCATTCTTGGTGGGGTGTCTGGAAAATCCCTTGTGTTCATGCCTCTTCCCTGGTGGATTTTTGGAGTAGTCTGGGTAGACCTCCTACTTTGGCTTCCTTTTTGCAAGCTGTTTGGTATGTTGGATCTACTTTCATGCTATGGCGGATTGGTTGGAATAGAATCGTCATATTTTTTGAGGAAAAAAGTTGTTAGTCCAACAAATTTGGAAAATAATTTTAGGCATGATTAAGGAAACTATAGAGGCTAAGTGTGATGTGGAGTTCCCTTTGGAGAGATGAGATGTTGAGATGGTGGATAGACTGGGGATTCAGGGTTTGTCTGTGGCATCTGCTTGTGTTAGGAGAGGCAGGAGGGTGAGAAAGAAAGTTCAGAGGAGGGGAAGATGGCTGCCCCCTCTAGTTGGCATTTTGAAGATTAATACCGATGGTTCCTCACGTGGAAACCCTGGGCCTGCTAGGATTGGTGGTGTTGGTAGGGATTGTTCTGGCTCAGTGATTTTCTTCTTTGCTATTCATGAAGGGATGTAGACTATCAACCTTATGGAAGGTTTGGCGATCCTCTACGCTTTGGAAAGGGCTTATGCTTTGAGGTGGCGCAAGGTGATTTATGAATCTGATTCACAAGTTCTGGTTAATTTAATCAATGATTGGAAAGTTTTTGATGTTAGTTGGCAGCTGGCTAGGATGGTTCAGCAGGTTCTTCAAATTAGCTCTTTGATGGAATTGGTGTCTTTCATCCATATTCTGTGGGAGTGGAATAGGGTTGTCGATTGTTTAGCCAAGTGGGCCTCTGAGCATTTAGATGGTTGGAAGGTTGAGGAGTGGGAGCAGGTTTCTCCTGAGCGACGTCATGATTTGGAGGGGATTCTTGCTAAAGATGTAACTGATTATGATCTGGGTTGACGTGGCTCTGGCTTTGTTTGGCCGTTTCTTGTTGGCTTCTGGGGCTATTTCCCTTTTGTTTTGTAATGCTCTTTCTTGATATTCAATAAAGTTTTTACCCCTTTTTTATAAAAAAAATATTATTATATAATATTATATTTATATAAATTATATATTTATATTAAATATAATGTATATTATATTAATATTTTCTAGTATATATTAATTTATCATATATTATATTATATTATATATTAATATTTTAAATATTTATATATTTATATAATATAATATATAATATTTATATTAATTTATCGTATATTATAATATATATTAATATTTTAAATATATATAGATATTTATATTAATATTAATATTAGAACACGTTAAATTTTAATCTATAGCGAACTCCAAAAATCATTCTAAGTAAAAGAAACATTTTATTTCTTAAGTTAAAGAAATAGATATCTATAAATGTCAGAAGAAACAGATATTTGTTTCTTAAAGTTAAAAATAGATATTCATTTTTAACTTTAAAAAATGAATATCTGTTTCTTCTGACATTTATTGCCTCAAGATTACTTTGGGATTTGGCTTGGGGGTGTCCAACTTGAAAATTCAACTATCTTAATGTGTTTATGAGGGTTGCAAAGGTTTTTCAAATTTCACCCTTCGTGCTAATGATTTTTTTTCATTCAAATTTGATGAAATGAAAAGGGTCTATTAAGTAAAATGTCAACATTCTACCAATATAATATATGCTTGATTTTGAATTTAATAGATAATTATTATTGATTTTCTACATGGACTGTGTGTAAAGTCTTGATTGATAGGTTGATTGAAAAACATCTATAACTTTTAAATGGTAGCACATTTTTTGAATTTGAAAGATGCCTCACACTATACTTTATAAACTATAGTTGAACTAAAAGAAAATAGGGTTCCACCTTTTAGGAGATGGAACTAGGAGGACCTATTTCACTCTTAGTTCATTAAAGGAAACCCTAGACTCTTTAACCCAATGATTCAATTGAGGGAAGGACACAAGGGGGTTTCCTTAGGTGCGATTAAAAAGGGGTTCACCACTAAGTAAATGCTTAGAAATAAAAAAATGAAAGTAATATACAAATCTAACTATGTGACCTAGAAAATGAGACTTAAGATCATAACAAGAAACTTAGGATAAACAAAGAAGAACTTGGAAGACTGGAGATCTCCAAAAAAAGTTTTGCAATTATGAAATTATGACTTTTGATGTGCATTGGGACTCATACAACAGACTGGGTGATTTAGTCCCAGTTTAGGGTTTTTGGGCTGAATGTGAAATCTTCTACTAGAAAATTAGGATCTATAGAAAATTGGTGAAAGGTGTATATTGGGACTCATATGCCCAAGGTGGCGATTTAGTCCTAGTATTAGGGTTTGACTAAAACTTTTGTAACCTCAAGAGGTCTCATGTAGCTTTCATCTTGTCCAATCTTTAGATCCAAAAAGTTTGAATTGCAAGTTGTAGGTGAGTTTCCGTGAAGATGATAAATTATTGAAAACCTTGACAACTTTCTTCAATCTTGCAACTTTGTCTTCAAAGGATCTTCAAGCTCCAAATCACCTAGATCTGCAATCACACATGAAGAGGGAAAAATGTTTTTGTGTTAGTGAATAGGGGTTTTCCTTGGTCAAACACCGTTTGGATAATTAAAACTTGAAATGAAATGAAATAGAATGAAGGAATGATGAATGAACAATATGCAATGTTACAACTCACCAAACCCTTGAAACTGTGACCTAGGATATAGTAGGGGTTAACCACACTTGATCCATGAGGATGCGAAGTGCAATTTAGCCACTAAACCTTAGTCCCAATAAAATCATCTAATGTAAATTAAAACAAAATCCATTAAACTAAACAAATTAAACTATTAAATCTTTTAGAAACCCCTACTTTAACCCATTAAAACTTATTCTATTGGGGGATTGGTGTCATGTTGATGTGGAACGATGACCCTTTCCCAATCCAATGGGTATTGAGCTTGTTTCAATCAATTCTATTGAAGAGAATTAATGAAACTATTGTGATAAATGGATGAAAACATGATTTATGCTGAATTGAATATAATGGAAGCTAAATTAACATGATTTTATGCTAAAATTAATCTAAATATGCAAAATCTAAGCTAATTCTAAGATAAAAGATTCAAACCTTAATTTATAAACAAGCTAAGATGGATGCATGGAAGCCATTAATGGAAGCTTAAGCTAATATGCAACTAAAAATGAGCTAAAATATGATAAATGTGAGTAAAGTATGTGTGTGAGTGTGAGTTATTTCAACATCATAAGTTTACAATTGAAAGATGGATCCATTTTTCTCCAAATATTGTTCTATTTATAGGAAAGCAAATGAGAAATGAAGGGGTGAGATAAAAAAGTTTAATCAATAGTCAAGGATGGAGGAAATAGTAGGCATGGATCATGGATTCTCATTAATGGGTGAGAATGCAAGATGAGATTTAATCAAGGGTTCTCATTCCTTACAAACAAACACACTTTTGACCTCCACACTTTTGACCTGTTTAAGAGGTCAAAAGTTAACTTACTAAAGAGGTTTAAAGTTTATCTTGCTCAAGAAGCCAAGTGAGAGTATCCCTTTTTCAAGTGATTGGAAGAGAAAGAATATTCTTTGGATTATTCATGGGTGAGGGAAAAAGAGCTATTTAGTTAATTAAAAGTAAATTAAATTGTGCAAAGGAGGAATATTCCTTTGCAAGTGGGAGGAATTGGATTAATTAGATAATTGCTAATTAAACAAGGTTTAATCATGCAATTTAGGAAATTAGAAGAATAAAGTGATTTCGTTAAATTAAATGATTTAATGAATCTAGGGAAAAGGTGAAATAAAATTTAATTAAATAACTTAGGGTTATTTAATTAAACAAGAGGGCTTAGGGAATTAAATTAAATTCTTTGATTTATTTAATTTAATGAGATGAAATGTTAGTGTGAAAGGGGGTGAATTAACTTGATTTGATGAATTAGGATAATAGATGAAAATGATGCAATTAATTAAATAGCTAGGATAATTTAATTAATTAAGAAACAAGAGGATGGGTTTCAAGAGGAAATGTTGTTAGTATACCTGATTCAAGTGTATGATATCATTTGGGACATTTTTTAGTGTCTACATTATTCCCCTCTTTGAAGCGAGGTACTTGCTGCTTCGGTTCAAAGATTGATGCTCCTTGGATGAAAAACTACTGCACTTAAATAAAAAAATAAAAAAATTCTGATTTTCTAATTTTTTAGATGCCCCATTATTAAAGGATTAAGCCAATTCTTTGCCCCCCTTTAGAAATTAGGAGAAAATTTTGAATTGTGAAAGACTGCCCCAGGGGCCTAAAAAAGTTCCAAGATGCAAGAAATATGCCAAAAACACAAAAACAATGCAAAATAAGGTTTTGATTGGAAAAATTGGTGGAAATGATGATAAACCCTAGTTTCATGGTTAATTTAGGGCAAAAAGCCCTAATTTCCAAGCATAAATAGGTCAAGAAGGGTCACTTTCAATTCATTTATGCATTCACACCTTAAAAATTTCTTGCATTTGGAGCTCTAATCTTCAGAAAAATGGCTCAGTGCGTGCTCTCTGTTCATTTGTATAGCCGAGTTTGAGAGTACCAGCGGTGTGCAGATGCAATACCCTAGGAATGTGACTCAAAACCCCTTTCGATTTTTGCATTTAAGTGCATTTAATAGGGTGTCAAATTTAGGTCAAAAATTGCATCACTATTGATATTTTAGCGACACATGTTCCATTTAGCACCACACCCCAATATTTTTGTTTAGCGATGCAATTGATAATGGTGTCATAGGTGCAATAGAGTGATGCATGGGCCTTTTTGGTTCATTGATGCATGAAAGTGTGAGTGACACATGCTTCAAATGGTGACACACCCCAATTTTTTGCTATAGCAATGCATGCAGATACCGATTCGCTATTGAGTGTAGTGACACATGTCACCAAATTGGAGATGCACCCCATAAAGTAATATAGTGGTGCACCACAAAATCAGTGATGCTATTTCTTTCAACAATGCTATTGATGTTTTGGGTGCAAAGTCTTACATTTTGATTAGTTCTTTTGACTTTTTCGGCAAATTGAAGTTGTGTGTGCGATGCATACAAGAAGATCCACCACCTATGATGTCCCAAGAGCATAGATTTAAGATCTTGTCTATAGCCAAAGACCTTGATGACTTGGAGGTGGAGCGACTTGGGAGACTGTGGTTGGGCTTCGTCGCATTTATGCCCGAGATTAGGACCCATCTTGCCTTGATGACAACATTGGTCAAGAGATGGCACAATGAGACATCTTCATTTCACTTGCCCATTGGGGAGGTGATCGTCACTCTTGAGGATGTGTGGCATATTCTATGGCTTCCTATTCATGGAGAGCAGGTCATTTATGACCTTGATGCTAGTAGAGATGAATGTATCTCTCTTTTACACAAACGGTCAATTATTCTAGTCAGCTCCTAGATTGATCTAAAATTTTACCAAGGTTGGGTTGAAACCTTTAGGTTGTTTGTTGGTGCTTTGATTTGCGGCATTGTTGGCCTAGATTGACAGGGTAGAGGCTTTAGTCCCAAATGGGGTCTAGCTTGGGAGGGCATGATCAGGAGAGATATTATATATGCTTAGGGTTCAGTCCTTCTTGCCTCCTTGTATCATGATATGCACGAGGCCATCTATAGAGATGGCAGGAGTATCAGAGCAGGAGTGACCCTACTACATATATGGGCATACAAGCATATTACAGTTATGTGGCTCATTGTTGTACTTACTGATATCCATGAGGATGATCTTGTTGTTTATAGGTACAGGGCCCATAGGTTTGGCATACTGGCATTGTGTCATTGATGACATGACAATGTTTAGATGGAGGTCATGGCTCCAACAATGATGATGGTATGATGACCAACAACAATGTAACTTTGCATGATAGACTTAGTATTTCTAGGGCTGAGAGCACACCATTGTTGAGTGGTATCTTCCAGATTGGGTAGCTCGTTAGTTTGGGGAGACCCAAGATGTACCGATGGATGATTACACTGCTATATTTTCTAGGTCACAGAGAGAGGCATAGTGGGGGGTTGTCATTGATCCCATAGTGGAGATCATTGATTTTTGAGCACTCGTCCCAAAGTTGTGGGGTTATGATCAGGGTCTCCCATATTTGGGAACCACTCCAGCTTATGATGCTTGGTTTAGGGCACCCACACACCTCATAGATCTAATGGGAGCATACCCATGTAGAGGCAGAGGGAGAGGTAGAGACTAAGGTTGATGTAGGGATGGAGGCCAAGATGGAGGCTGTGATGGAAGTCAAGGCCATGGAAAAGACTAGGTGCTAGGTGATGGGAACCAATAGTAGCCAGAATAGGGGCAACAAGATGGTCAGCATGATGGTAAACTTGTGGGATAGATTTTAGGGACTGCCCATTCCCTCCACCCATAGCCGCATCTGACGAGATGGGCGGGGATTATAGTTCCCATAATAGAGAGAGCAATAACTATAAATGAGAGATCAACTCATGACAGGAAACCTGAGGGCTATGACAACATTGAGAGATCAGAGGTCTAGCTGCAGCAACAAATTGATATAACCAGCTCCCAGAGATCTAAGCAGGTGGTGATCCTACAATAATTAGTTTACAATTCTGGCCAACCAGAGACCGAATCGAATTTTAACTGAATCTTCACTTTCTACTCATAACTCCGCTAAACCATCTAAGAATTTGAAAACGATGCAAAATCCAGTGATTTGAAGATTTGGTTCATAGATTCTAAATATATTTTAGAAAACATATTGTATTTCTTTTTCCATCTCCTTTAGAAACTAGCTCTTGGCTTAGCAAACAATTCATTTTGAAGAGCATCATCGTGACAACATAACTTTTTTCTTGAGGATAAAATTCCAAATCTCAGAATTTAGATTTGCAAATATGATATCTAGCACTCTAATTTGCCTCACAGTGCTCTTTATTGAATATCTTTTCAATTCGTCGTAATGTCCAATCACAATTGATAGGGCAGATCGTGATAATAAGATAACTTTTTTTTGTATGTAAACAAATTCAATTGTATTTTAGCATAGATCAAGACAAATATCTACATAGAAATATTTTAAGATTTTTCAGGATCTACTATTTTTCCACATGTGCAAAGATAGATTGATTTTCAGAAAATCCGCTATTCAAAAAATAAAAAAATATAATAATCAAATTAAATATATTTAAAATTATACTTTTTGGGAAGCTTATAATAAGGACTACATACTTATAAAAAATAAAATTTAAATGAATTCATTTGATCCCCAAAAGGGTAAATCAAAAGTGGTTTTATATCAGCATTTTGATAGGCGTAAAGGAGACTCTGTTATAGGTATGGTTTAAAACTAGCAGGGTTCTATCCAATGGGGTTTGATATAAGGTGATTTGATTAAACCCTCTTCAATTGTAATCCTTTAAATGAAACTTTTCAAGGCTTAAATCATCATATTTTCTAAAAATATGTAATTTCAGCAAAAATTAGGATGTCCCAAAAAGTGTAAACCACTATTGTGGGATCACTCAATGGAGACAACAATTGGAGGCTATGACAGCTGCTACAAGCGTAGCCCAAGATTGGAAATTATTGACTTGATTATATAGAGAGGCAGTCTTAGAGGCTGCATAATATCATATACATTATCATCAAGATGTCCCCAGAGAGAGACAACAACTCCAAACTTTTTACAGAGTGGGGCACCACCTAGAGTTGAGGATCAACCATTAGTTAGGGGTGAGTCGAGCAGGCATCAGGGCTAGCAAGATTGTAGACCCCATTTTGATTGTTGCTTGATTTTGTACACAAATATTCATTCATGGAATCCTTTTTGATAGCCTCATGGATATTGTACTCTTGATTTGATATACATACACTAATTTAGATATTGTATCATGACATTCATTTTTTGATATATATGATACACATACAAATTCGATATGATGTGTTCATCTTATTTCATGCTTATGATTATATGGATGCATATGATGTGAGATGTGACATGCTTATATTTTATCATGTATGGATGCACTATACTTATGCTTATGCTATATGTGATGATACATGAGATGTAATGACATGGATGAATGCAATGTTATATTCTTTTTCATTATATTTTCATGATATGTTTATGGGATGGATGATAATATGCGAATGTTATGGATGCATTTTCTTTTTGTGTATTTTCTATGTAATTTATGATGATCATATATGCATATGAATGTATGGATGGATAATGCAGATGTTTATGCTTATGATATGATATGGATGTATGCTTATGATATGCAACAATTTAAGATGCTTAGAATAATAAATCTATATTATTCGTCACAACTTAAATGATAATGATGTTGCAGGAAGTATGATATGATATGCTATGATTATGTTGATGATGATAGAAATTTATGCATGCTAATAGTTTGTGGATGTAGGATGGATGCATTGACAATATTTTTGTTGACTGTCATGATACCAAGTTAGCATGGAGAGAAGATAGAAGAAATGAGATGTTTTGACCATTGATTTTGGTTTTTGCTTCAAAGATCCAACAAGTCTATGATCCATCAAGACTTTATTAGAGATGGTGATGAGAAATGTAGGATGATGATGAATGATGCATGATGTTGATGGGTGCATGATGATGATTTTCTCATATCTTGGGATTGGGATTTTTCATTGTTCCTTATTGTTTGATATAACATATAGACATGATGCATCAAGGTATTGATAACCAGGATGGCGTTGTATCTAGTGTAATGGAATTTGACTTTGCAAATAGATAAGATAGTTCTTGCTCACATCTTGACATATAGAAACCTCATCAGAATGTAAGTTAGAAGCCTAGAATATATTGGACTAAAGCATACGCAATAGTCAACAACATACCCAAAACAACTTTCCTACACACAACTAAGAAAGTATGCGCCAATATTATTTTATAGGAATACCCACAAGCACATCAAATGAAAGATAATGATTGATGCCCCATTCCTTTCTCTCTAAATAATTTTGATAGACATCGTCGAGAAGTCCTCACACTACTAAATTTGAATCCATTTTTTGACAAATGTTTGTTGGTTTTGCGACAAACCTTTTTTGGACAACCGACGAACTAATGAAATAATTTTTGTCACTAATTTGTCTTCAAAATTCAGACAAAGAATTAAACATCGAAATAGTGGCCCAGATTTGTTGGTCGTTGACATCATAAAATGACTCTATTTTTTGTAAGAATATCAACAAAAACTCTGTGTATCCACTGATGAATTATAACTAAATCACAATTGCAATAGCTCTTCCAAAGCGTCAAAACAACACCAAAATTTCATCGCCATTTTGATGAAATGGGAAATTAGTTACGATGAAACATTCGTTACAACTACAGCAACTTCGTTGGACCTTTTCAGTGATTCATCAGTTTCGTTTGTCAAAATTGCACCGAAACAATACAATTTTTTTTTTAAATATTCATTTTGACTCTTAGCGATGACCGCCAAAGCCAACCCATAAGTGATAGATCAATTATTGGAATAGGATAGAAAACTCACTCTGATAGTCCATGTCTTGTCGATGACTTCTGTTAGCAAGAAAAATACAATGTCACACCGATCTGACCTCTGTAGGAGTTTTAAATAGACCTACACCATGTCATCACAGAGACTCTTGGCGATGACCACCAAATCCAACCCATCGGTGAGAGATCAATCATTAGAACATGATAGAAAACTCACTCTGATAGTCCATGTCTTGTTAATGACTTCCATCGGCAAGACAGATCCAATGTCACACCAATCTGAACTCTTCAAGAGTTTTAAATAGACCTACACCATGTCATCATGGAGAATCTTGACGATGACCACTATAGCCAACCCATCGGTGAGAGATCAATCATTGGAACAAGATAGAAAACTCACTCTGATAGTCCATGTCTTGTTGATGACTTCCATCGGGAAGACATATCCAATGCCACACTGATCTGACCTCTAGAAGAATTTTAAATAGACCTACACCATGTCATCGTGGAGACTCTTGGCGATGACCACCGAATCCAACCCATCGGTGAGAGATCAATCATCAGAATAGGATAGAAAACTCACTCTGATAATCCATGTCTTTCCGATGACTTTTGTTAGCAAGATAGATCCATTGTCACACCAATCTGACCTCTTCAGGAATTTTAAATAGACCTACACCATGTCATCATGGATACTCTTGGTGATGACCACCGTAGCCAACCCATCAGTGAGAGATCAATAATCGACATAGGATAGAAAACTCACTTCGATATTCCATGTCTTGCCGATGACTTCTGTTGGTGAGACATATCCAATGTCACACCGATCTAACCTCTTCAAGAGTTTTGAAAACTGTTGGTTATCAGCAAGACATTCTAAGGGTCTCGCCGATTAAACAGGTGTCTAAAAGCAAGTAAATAGATGGAACCTATTAATTTTCTTATTTTGGGGTTCTTTAAATCATAGAATAGATACCATCTTCTTGTGTAATGTACTTATATTCAGATTTGAATTCGAGACCAATTGTCATTGCACATTCCATTTTACTTGCATAGAGTATTCTATAAGCAATATATTGATAATGCCAAATGATTTATGGTGTTGTAAAAATCTACCTATCATCATAGTTCTGTTGTCCCCCCTAGAGAATCCTGCAAAGACAAGTTTACAATACCAAGTCAAATAATATGAAAAATACTTACTTCCATACAAATTAAATGATTATTCTTACAATGAAAATTGTCTAATCACAACAACAATTCCATGAAAGGTTATCCATTCTTCATAAGAGATGATTGATCATACATACAGACTGTAAGATGCATAGAAAAAACATTACACTTGAGAACAACCAAGGGATAACAAGGGGAGTTAAGAAACATCTAGATTAAAGAGAAAATGTGTAGGGAAAATGTTGAGCAGTGTCAAGAGAACATAGCTTGTGTTCAATGGACCTTATTTTTATCATTATCCTACCCATCTAATACCATATTTTAATCCAGGGTTCAAATATCTCAGATCTAAATAAACCTTCAATTAACCATTTAAAGTACTATAAAATAAGGTAAGACTTTTACTTGAGAAAGAGTGGGTACACTTGTAGGATTAAAGTTCTCGCAATCATCAGGATTTATTGGCACACAGACACAACCTGCAACATATGAAGTAATGGATGACTACAAGTTAGTGAAATGGTCCTTAATATGTGACTGGTTTGAAAATTGATTGGTAGAAAATAAGGTTACACATAGATCTACATAAAAAGTTATGAGGACAAACTACTACTGTAATCATCAAAATAGATGAAAAGTGCAAAGGAAAGAGCCGAGCTACATCTCTAGAGCCTAAAAAAAACACATGCAAGAAACATAAAAAAAGAACAACCAATTTTTAGATGAATACAAAATGGTGCCTTCAGCAAGTGTTCATATGCTTTCACACTTGACAAGACATTAAGAAGATTTTAGTCTTCCTCTATGAAATTAACTATTTACAGAAAAAACCTAGAAACCAATATTATATACCTCCATGTCTAGTGAAAGTTAGGTATAAGAGAAAACAATTTCCTCAATGCAATGCCAAAAAATATCAATGCTCCCTTATTGCTACACATGCATATACAAGCATTATTCGAGCTCTAAACTATTCAAATATTAAGGATTTAATTAGCTATAAGATGGAAAGTTGTTGTTTAGACATTATCCATCATCTTTTACATATCTTTATTCACTCCTAGCACTTCAAATAAATTTGTGTAAATGAGACAGAAAAGTGATTCTTTTATGACAAATAAAATTATTAAAAGGAGGGGAGAGA
>VDFB02000015.1:436391319-436451862 GCA_007258455.2 Sequoia sempervirens | reverse complement strand
GTTCATTCACTCTTTGCATGAAAGTAGTAACATTTTCATCATCACCCATTTTCAAATTTCATATTTCCCTTTTAGACTTTGTAGCTTAGCAATCTTCACATTAGCATCATCTTCATACAAGATTTCCAACTTTTTCTAGATCTCATAATCAATCTTCAAATCCATCACATTTTTCATCTCAGTATCAGTCAAAGCACTCAACAACACCTCCTTAGCCCTGATATTATACTCAACATCCCTGATCTCAATAGTAGTAGGACCATTATGTGGAATAACATATATATTTTTTGTAATGCTCTAGTAGGGTTCACCAATGCATCTTAGATGGCACTCCATTTGAGTCTTCCATAAATAATAATTTATTCCATTAAATCTAGGACTATCCTTCTTATAAGTTGCCATTTGGATCACCTCAAGTTGTTAAACTTCTTCCAAGGAACCACAAGGTCCGATACCAATTGTTGGAAACTCAATGGCAGACAACATAGAGGGGGGGGTGAATCAATTGTCACTGAATTTCAAACTTATTCAACTTATTAACCTTATTCTCAGATATGATCATTAATCATCAAAGCATAAATGAACAACACATCAAAATCACACATAACACCAAGACTTTTACGTGGAAAACCTATTAGGAAAAACCACGGTGGAGGTTAGTCCACAAGATTATACCCTGTTAAAAGTATAAAGAATTATGAATGGGGAATGCATACACATTCGAGCACACTACCTAGAGCTCAGTGCTCAAATACAAAATAGGCTTACCACCCAAAAGAAGACACACTATCTTACATAAAGGTTTTGATTAAATCCATTATACTTTGAACTGAGAAAAGTAGAATCTACTAATGTCTGGTTATAGTTCCGGTTAAGCACATGAACACTTCTTCACACTTCTTCACTCTTCTTCACTCTTATTCTCTCTTAGCTTTGCCTTCAAATGATCTGAAATTTATTCGCACACAAGACTCTTACACTTTTCACACACATGCCTTCAAATGATAAAAAAATTGCTCTTATATATCCGCAACAAGAAATTATATCGCTATAAGTCGACTCCAAAGAAATAATAAAATGAATATAAACAGTCGACCCAAATCAATAAAGATTATTCATGCGAATCAGCCAAGGTCAGCCACAACATAGTGAAGACTGAAAATAACATCCTCAAACATGAACCACTTCAATTAATTACTCCTTGAAGATCCACAACTTGCTTCAACACCCTGTTGGCCAAGAACATGAAAAACATGAACACGCAAGAGAAAATATTGGATGACAAGCACAACGATCAATGCAGACGTACAACACAGATACAACACGAGCTAGAAACATCCACAAGAATTATGAAACATTAGAGAAGCATCCACAACAAATGAAATTACTGGAATCACATGATCTTCATTCAGGAACACAAACTAAAGTAAGATAAAAACTGTCAGAATACAAATCTTCATAACTCGATCAAATATTTACGCAGATCTCTGAAACTTGACATGGATAAACTAGATATAGTAAAAAAGAAACCCTCTAGTCCACAACCTCTGAACAACAATGTACTGATCACATTGACATAAAGAACTTCACTTCACCACTGACAACCTGTAGCACTTCTTATTACAATTTTCTCTATATCCTCGACATATACAACTTCTAATGCAACAATGCTAATAGTGTTGACATCAATGATAACCACATATCAACAACACAAAACAACATCCAACAAGGTAGAGGATAGAGAGAGAGAGAGGTGGGAGAGAGGAAGAGGTAGAGAGGGATGGGCGAGATAAAGAGAAGTAGAGAGAGAGAGGAGTGAGAGAGAGGTAAAGAGGGATAGGTGAGATAAATATATGTAGAGAGAACTATTAGATGAGGACATAAGAGGGGATGGAAGGGACAGAGGGTGCAGTGTGGAGAGAACGGAGATGGGAGGAGAGTAGGGAGCAATGGAGGGAGGAAAATAGGAGAGGAGGGGGGGGGATAGAGGAAAGGGAAGGAGGGATAGGGGAGGGAGAGGATGGAGTGGACAAAAGAGGGAATGAGAGAGAGAGAGAGAGAGAGAGAGGAGATAGAGATGGAGGAAATGAGAGAAAAGAGAGAACAAGCTAGACAGAGAGGAGGAGAGAGTGAGAGAAAGAAAGAGGGAGAGAGAGGGATGGAAAGAGAGAGTGAAAGAGAGCCAGGGACAAAAGAGAGTAGAGAGGAAAAGTGGTAGGGAGGGGAGACATAGGTGAGATGGAGAGAGAAAAGAGAGATGATGGAAAGAGGAGAGAGGGAGGGAGCGGTATGGAGGGGGGAAAGGATAGAGAGAATGGTGGAGAGGGAGAGGAAAGAGGGAGAGAGGAATGGATACATAATGGAGAGAAATATGCTACATTAATGGACACAGATAACAATGGAAACAATCCATATAGTTAATTGCAAAGGATTTCTGGATTTGATTGTGTTAATTTTTGCATCAATGTTTCGGATCACACTCCGTGATCCATCATCAGGATGTGAATGAGAGCACCAAGAGAAGAATGATAAGATGCAGACCAGGAAATGCCTAAAAAGGTATGATAAGGGAAGGAGGTGAAGGGGTTGCACAAGAAACAAGGAAAATGGCAATGACTTGACAGGAGAAATCAAAACATGTAAACTAAAACCAACATTCCAAAAAATGAAAAATTTAAAACATTTTTTAAAGCAATTAGAAGGAAATAAAACAAAAAATGCTTAGTTAAAAGTTCAAGAAATAAAACATGAAAAATAGAACTTAATAAAAAAAGAAAACAAGAAAAACAAAGATAATACTAAAAAAGAAAGAAAAGAAAGAGCGACCAAATGATTAATAATAGACAAAAAGATAGACAATGAGAAACAACTGAGAAATAACTATTAAACTAATGTCTCCTTCTAGCTAGACATCAGTTGTTAGCAGGATTAGCCTATTAGTTGACTCTCATAGGCTAATGGGTTTGGATAGAGGGTCCTCTATGGAAGAAACTTGGTCAGTCGATGGTTTTATCCTTCTCCAGAGTTCAATGGGAATTAGGTTTGGCCTTTGTAGAGGATTCAAAGCTTAGTTTCTCATACTTACTATTCATAGTAAGTCATTCTGCTAGGGTTACTATTTATAACAGGGCACCTGGTTGAGTTATATTGGTAGTGTTGATCCGAGTATTCAGTTGGGTTGGAGAAATAAGGAGTTTTCCTAGGTTGTAGTGTTTAATTATTATTAAAGGTAGCTTTAATAATAATTAATAGTATAAAGTTATAAAATATTGATATATATTCACACTTTATGTTTGAAGGGTCATTGATACATTAAAAGGGGGCTAGTTTATAAATGATGTATTAGACGCCAACTCCTAGGAATTATTTTAATATTCCTAAAGTGAAAATGAATATTATTTTAAATGATATTAAAAAGGAAAAATGGGGTAGACATTTTTGAAGGAAATATATAAGCTGCCAAGAAGAAATCAAACTCATCCTTTGAGCATTTGAAAACTTTTCTTCATGACTTCTATTGGTGTTTGGAGAACAGGGATGAGAGTTTCTGCATTTCTTGAGCATATCAGCATTGGAGAGTGTAGATCCTTTAGTGTATCATCATTTTGAGGTTGTGAAACTATCAACTAAAGATTGCTTAACTGATGGCTTCATCCAAGAGTCAAGTTTGAGCAGATTGGAAGAATTATTCAGAGGTTTTTCAATTATATTTCTTTGAGAGAAGATCAAGCCTTATTGTGGACAATTTTCACTTGTTTATTTGGGTATCTCAAGGATGTACCATTTGCTACTCCAACCATACCAATATAAACCCTAGGTGTGTGAACTTGCAGTTGAAATGCCTTCCTTATTTGTGGTTTTTCACCTTTATCATGGGCAACTTCAATGATGTGAGAGTTTGGAAAAGTTTTTGAGGAGGAGAAAGGAGTATTTGTAGTAGGTCAATATTTTGAAGGGGCTTATCTTAGGCTACCAACAACATCCAGTCTTACATATATATATATATATCTTGTATACTGAGTATGCTCTGTTGTAAAAGCTTTCAAAGGGGAATCAATAAATATTATCTATTTACTGCAGTCATTTTTTTCTAGTAGTTTAATATTTTCTTTTAGTTTATTTTCATGCTTGATATTATCATTAGAATTTTTTTTAAAAAAAAGTGAATATTCATCAAAACACACAAAAATCACAAAACATTCAAAACAAATCCAACAGTCAGTTTCAATAGCACATAGTTTATAGTTTGGGGAGAACTTAGAGTTCTTACACTTTATATGATATTAACCAATGAAATTATTATAATTTATTAAATAACCTTAATTCTAAAAAAATACACAATATAATTATCAAAGAGAAAGAGGAATAAAATATGCTCAAATATATATATATATATTATAATATATATAATAAATTATAATACATATGATATATATTATAATACGTATTTGATACATATTATAATATGTTTAATCATATTATTATAGTATGTATCAATTATTATAATATAATATTAAATTATTTAATCATAAAAAGAAAGAATATAAAGTTTAAAGAAAAATGGTACTTCAAGCAAATTAAGTTCTATTTTTGATACCTATATATATATTATAATACATATTCAATACAAAACTAAATATGTATTATAATATATACCTATACAAGTATTAAATATTAATATATGTAAATAAAAGAAAAAAAATCCAATAAAAATAAAAATTATTAATATTATGCTAAATGAAATTCTATTAAATGAAAGAGAGAGAAAAGAAAACTAAATATTATTATTATACTTAATGATATTCCAAAAAATGAAAGAAAGACAAGCAAGAAAGACAAAAAATAAGAAACTAGTAAAAGAGAAAAAAGACTAAAAAGAGAACCAAAAAATAGAATAATAAAAGGGCAATTAAGACAATTAATTAAAAGAAAAGAGGACAAGACATGAAGACCATCAAAAGATGAGAACAAAATAATATTCCAAAAAATGAAAGAAAGACCAAATAGGGAACAATAAGATATTTAATACATATATATGTATATATTATAACACATATTTAATACATATATAAATATGTATTATAGTATATATATATATATACATGTATAAAATCTTAATAAATGTAAAAAATCTTAAGAAATGTATAAAAGATTAAGTTTAAACCAAAGAGAGGACCCAAAAGATAGGAAGGAAAGAAAGGAAGAGAACAAAGACCAGACATAGAGGAGAAGGGAGGAAAAAAGTGAAGGATTAACAATGCAAAGGGGGATGACGGGTTCCCAAGCTGGCTTACAAGGGGTGCCAAGACAAACTTAAACTCCATCCCTCACCATGATTATGGTTACGAGGATGGTTATTGATTTCGATGGCTTCTTTTAGCTGTCTCTTAAAGAAGTTATCTTCTTTAAAAATAATTTGGGTGCTTTCAAGACATATATGATGCTTATTTGAAGATGAGTGGTCGACAAGGGCTGACTTTTGGACCATTCATGTCTAATATCGACACCATGCTCTTTGATTCTAATGATAAAAGAGCGACCTGTTTCACCAATGTAAGGGGTACCACAAGAGCAAACAACTTTATAGACTTTGGAGTTAAGAAGGATGTCGTTGGGGTCTTTGAGGGAGGGGATGCAATTTTTTAAAGTGGAAAGGGGCTTGAAGGCACAACAAAGGCCTTTTTTGAGAAGGATCTTGGAGATTTTTTGGGAGTTTCCATCAACAAAGGGAAGAGAAGCACAGGGGGGATTGAAGAATGGTTAGGTTTAGAGATGGAAAGGAAGCTCGATTTGGCTTGGTTGAAGGTTCTCAAGATATTTTCTTGTTGGAGTACCCATTTAATGTGAAGACTTTCCAAAGATGAGATAGCTCAAGGCTTAAGTTTCCATCATCACAAATTTGATAGGCCCTCTAGGCTAGGGTCTTAAGGACACCAAATGTTTTGTTGGGGTGGTTATGAGAAGAGGAATGGAGGTAGAGATCAGTGTGGGTGGCCTTGCAAAAAACTCGCTGACCAAGAGACCCATCTGAATTTTCGAGGAGCAAAATGTCAAGGAATGAAAGAAGGTGATTAGATTCAATCTCCTTGGTGAATTTTATGCAAGGAGATATGCTATTTAGGTGGTTGTGCAACTCTTCTAATTTATCCAAGCCATGTGGCCAACAAATGTTGGTGTCATCCACATAATGTTTCCACCACCTTGGTTTGAGGGGGAAAGAATGGAGAGCAGTTTCTTCAAAATTTTCCATGTAAAGGTTGGAAATGATGGGAGAAAGGGGGGAACCCATGGCGACAACACCTACCTGCTCATAGATGACACCTTGGAAAGGGAAAAAGGTTGATCTTAAGAAAAATTCAACCAAAGAAGCAACCTCATTATTTGAATTTTTCTTACAATTTCTAAGGAGTTAGAGATGGAAACCTTGGTGAAAAGTGAGACCACATCAAAACTCACTAAGAGGAACTTGCTTTCCATTTTTTGTATTTGATGAATTGGATGAAATGAGAGGAATTTTTGATGAAGGAATCAAATTTACTAATGAGTAGGCCCAATAATTTAGCAAGAAAGGAAACAAGATTGTAGGTTGGGGAACCTATGGTGTCAACAATGGGCCTCAAGGGGATGTTCTCTTAAAGAAATTTGACATGCTGATTATTGAAATTTGACTAAGTTTGAAATATTTTAATATCTTCCAAAAACTAGAATTTGTATTATAACTCCTAGAGATCTGAAACCACTCTCAAACATCCTGAAATGTCCATATGTAGATGTCAAATTATATTTTATTTCATGTATATAGTTTCCCTAAAAAAGACAAGAGAAAGAAAAAAGAGAGTAGAAAACACTTTCAATGTAGACCAAAACGCGAGCATGTTACAACACACTTGCGTTTTGTCAATACATTCACAAAACATGAGCATGTTATAACATACTCATGTTTTGGAAACACTTTTTTGGCACATTTTTTGAAATTCATTAACAAGGAACAAATTTCAATACAAAACATAATTGAGTGCATTATGTCTTGCTTTGGGAATCCCCAAGCCTTAGGTTTGGATTTGCTTTGGAATTCCAGCCCAAAGGCTTGGAATGCCTTCCCAACATCCAAAGACATGTTTTTGCATATTCTACATGATTTTAGATAATCTCATTCGTGCTAACCATCAGGTTTGCACATGTTTGAAGGTTGAGTAAATTGAACACCTAGGTAATGCTAGGTTCTCTCTTAGCTTTTTAATGATGTAATTTTTTTCACATTTTGACAATGTTAAGGCTTTCATCTTCAATTTCTTTTGTTTGTGTGTCCATTCTTTGTCAAAAATTAGTGTTTGGTATTTTTTACTTTATTTTTTAACCATTGATTGAAATTTCAAATAAATTACATTTCTATAAACTAGACTCCATTCTACACATATACAATTTTTTTTTTAAATTTTTTATTAGTTTTTAAAAATTATAGCAGTAGCACGACCAAAATTCTATTTTATAGGATGTGTCCACTTTGAGAATTAGTAAAAAATAAAATATTCATTAAAAATTATCAAAAAAATCAGGCATAAACTACATGTTAGCTAATTTATGAATGAAGCGATTTTAAAAATACCAAAAAAAATTTAACCTTTTGAGGGAGCCACAAAAGATGCTGTTATGTTTTTATGATAAAAATATCGCTAATTTTTGTGGCTCCCTTTTTCGAACCCTTTAATCAACATTTTCTTCCATGTTTTACCACATTATCATTTCTTAGCTTGTGGATTAGGATATAGATTCTACACAAGGCCATCTTCAACATATCTAGATTTCAGGTGATTTGCATTCGTTTGTAGTAAGTTTTCACTCTTAAAGTTTCACTTTTGTTAGAGCATTTAGGGCCTATCTGGTCCAAGCTGTATGTACAAACCATTTCAAGAACATGCAAAGCTTAATGAAACATCATACAAGGCATTTTTGGTCCAAGGGAACTTTCTTGGAGATCCCCAACACATTATGGATTATCTTCACATGTTCGAAGGTTGACCTACACGCTTGATCTTGCATTGGGGTTTGTGAGCCCTTGAGGTCGACACAAATCATAATTGGAGCTAGAGATTTATTTAAGATTATTTTTAATCCACTAGAAAAAGTTAGGAGTTAGTTAGTAGTTGAGAATTGACCACATAGTTATATTCAATCTTCAAGGTTGTGGATTGTAATAAGGCTATACACCAATTGTGATATCTTGTAATTCCTTGTGACGAGCCTGTGAGCCCTAGTCATTCCACACTTGTGGCATATGATGCATGTAAGAATAAAAGTTGTTGAATCAGTGATAATCCTAGTTGTTGAATGTTTCCTTTGTTATTTCCATTGTGTAGGATTCTAGGCTGCATGGTTGGATAGTTCTTTTTGGACCCTCCATCCATGGCTGCACTAGAGAGAGAGAGAGAGAGAGAGAGAGAGAGAGAGAGAGAGAGAGAGAGAGAGAGAGAGAGAGAGAGAGAGAGAGAGAGAGAGAGAGAGAGGGTGTGTGAGAGAGAGGGTTGGAGAGGTAGGTATAGAGAGTGTGAGAGAGGTTTTCTATGTGTGTCATGGGAGAGAGAGGGTGGGAGAGGTAAGTATAGAGAAAGTGTGAGATAGGTTGTGTGTGTGAGAGAGAGAGAGGATGGGAGTGGTAGGTATAGAGAGAGTGAGAGAGAGTTAGGTTGCGAGAGGTAGAGGGATAAGGGAGAGAGAGAGGGGGAAAGATGGATACAGGGAGAAGTAGGGTGGTAGGGATAGAGGGTTGGAGAGAAAGAAGAGGGAGATAGGAAGAGGTAGTAGAGATAGGTAAGGTGCAAGGAATAAATATAGGCAGGTAGAGAGAGAGATAGTTTGGGTAGTAGAGTTAGGGTGGGAGAGGTAGAGAGAGGTTGTGTGTGTGTGTGAGAGAGAGAGAGGTGGATATAGGGGTAGGGTTGGAGGGATGGAGGTGTTGTCATTGATGTCAACTATGTGTATAGAAGTTGGTTATTGGTTGTATATGTCGAGGATATTGAGAAAATTGTAATAAAGAAGGTTTATAGTTTGTGCATGTATAGTTGAGATGTTGAAGAAGTGTTATGAGTACATGGAGTTATCCTTATGTTGCTATGTCTAGAAAGGTGTTAGAGTAAAGTAATGTGCTAAACTGATGTCTTTGGTACTTGTTCTCCAAGTGCTTTTGTGGAAATTTGACAAATAGTGAAAATAGTGTTATGCAAGTATTCAGTGTATGCTCCAGGTTGTGCTCTGCATTTCTTCTAGGTTGATGCTATGCTTGTGCAGATTTGAGGTATTTTTCATGGCTATTGGTAGTTGCCTTATCTAGAATTTGAGCTTTTGGATCATTGTATAGTGTGAGATATTTTCACTAGTGTGTGAATTGTGCATTTTTGTGTGTTTGGTTGTGGTCTGGGAGAAATGTATTTGCTCTAAATTTCTCTACATTGTGGTTTTAGGACTCGTAATTCTAAGAATATGTTGATAAGGTTGTTCTCTTCCTTTTTAAGAGGATTTGAGATTTGGTATTGTTGTTGATGAGTTTCTAAGCTACAATATATTACAGTGGCTAACAGGGTTATTCAAATGTACAAAATGATCATGTTGTTTAGGTGAAGTTTTTTATAAAGCTTTTGGATGAATTTACATGTGTTCATTAAATACTCTATATCTTGTTCAAGTAAAGTTTGTTGTTTGGAAATATCGGACTAAGTTAAGGATGCATGTGCTTAATTGTTTTATGTGTTTTGCATGTGTGTTGTCTAATCTTGTGTTAAACACTACTTGTGAAGCTTATGAAAGTGTGTTGAGGTGTGTTGGGACTCATTTAGGTCCTCATTAAGAATGTGTTTGGGTTTTCCTCATTCTCTTCCACTGTGGGAATTTTTGGGCACTAACATAATTTGAATTTGTAAATGCAAATTGTGTATGACCAAACTTGGAAGGGTTTCAATGTTGAAGATGATATAAGTATGAGTTGAGATGTTTGTAAAAGAAATAGAGAGATGTGAGATATGTGTGTGTAGTGCGAGTTTGAGTGGATTAGTACAAATTTCAAAGTGTTGAGTTCCAAAAGGCAGTGAGCTGAAGGTGTACTCTATCTTTCAAGCATGTCTACAAATGTGTGAGAAAATTGTGGTGGAATCTCTATTGCATTAAGATAGTTTTCTCTTAGTAACAAATCTCATCTTTCTTTTTAATTCTGTGGTAGTGAGCCCTCATTGGATAGTGTGTCTTGTTCTGGCAATGATCCTTTCTAACAGTGAGCCTTTGCATATGATTTTGGAATTCTTTATATTGTAAGCTAATCCTCACCATGGTTTTTCCCTCATTGGGTTTTCCACATAAATTTGGTGTTCTTGTGTGTATGGTTTTGCTAATTATAGTTTAGGTTTTTTCTTTTAATGATTAATCACACTATAGTGAAAAGGTTATATGAATTCTTGTGTATCTAACTTCTATTGAGGGTTTTGAAGTTTAAAATTGCTACAGCTGATTCGACCCCCCTCTCAGTTGTCTTGTTCAACAGGAGGGAGAGGTAGATATAGAGAGGTAAGGTAGAAGGAATAGAGGGAGATGTAGGTAGAGAGAGTGAGAGAGAGGTTGTGTGGGAGAAGTAAAGGGAGGGAGAGAGAGAGAGAGTGGAGGGATAGAGGGTGGGAGAGGTAGGTAGAGAGAGAGAGAGTAGGGTGGGAGAGGTAGCATGGTAGAGGTAGAGAGAGAAATGTTGTGTGTATGAGAGAGAGGTAGGTTGGGGGAGGTAGAGGGAGAGAGAGAGGGATGAAGGGAGATAAAAAGTGATAGGGTAGGAGGGATAAAGGAAGGGAGAGAAAGAGGGAAGGATGGAGATAGGAAGAGGTAGGTAGAGAGAGGTAAGGTGCAAGGAATAGAGAGAGGTACGTAGAGAGAGAGTTATCATGGTAGAGATAGGGTGGGAGAGGTAGAGAGAGGTTGTGTGTGAGTGAGAGAGAGAGGGAAGGAGGGAGATAGGGAGGGTATGTATGGAGGGATAGAGGGAGGGAGAGAAAATGGGAAGGAAAGTGATAGGAAGAGGTAGGTAGAGAGAGGTAAGGTGAAAGGAATAGATAAATGTAGGTAGAGAGAGGGAGAGGTAGGGTGAGAGAGGTAGAAAGAGAGAGGAGGGGAGGGATAGGTAGAGAGAGATGGGTAGGTAGAGATCTAAAGAGATGTAGGGTGGGAGGGCTAAAGGGTGGAGAGAGAAGGAAGGAGGGATGAAGGTAGGGAGGGGATATAGAGAGAAGTAGAGGGGGGAAGGGTTTGAGAGAGAGGTAGATAGAAAGGGAAAGGTGAGAGGTAAGGAGAGGTAGGGTGGGATGGATTGAGGGAAATGTGTGTAGGGAGGGAGAGGGAGAGAGATGTATATATTGCTCTCAACTCCTTATAATTTTATTATAATAAATATGATATTTAAAACTCCCTTACAACAATCCATCACATATATTTTTTATAATATATTATATTATTATATGATGGTTTCAGTTATGATAAGTGTAGTTTTCAAAATTTTATGATGGCGAGGGTGTCTGCAACTTCAAGCCGAGCTAGGGCACCCGAGCCCTAGCCTGTGTTTGCTTCTTGTTTGATCTATGAGTTGAAGGGTGGGTTCTTGGTGTCGTTTGGGGATAGAGCTGCATTCTTCCTATTTTTCTTCCTACGAAGGTTGCTTCCTATTCTTTGGCGGTGTCTCCTTCTTGTGCAGGGGTCTCTCTTCCCTGTCTCTTGTGGTCTCACGCGTGGGGCTGCGGCGGTGGTGTGGGCTCAGGCCTACAGTGGGTGGAGGTGGTGCGTTGGAGGGTTGTAGGGGTCCCGTGTGCTGCGTTGCCCCATTCTATGGGCTGCATATGTGTTCCTTTTAGGGGTGGGGTTTAGCTTTTATGCTGACCTTCTCTTGTCTTATGTGGAGTCCAATTGGTGAGTGGGGTTGTTGTCCCCACTCCTAGCTGTGGAGCTTTGGGTTGTGTGCCCGTATTGGGCCCTTCCTTTTTAATGGCTCTTGGTGAATCGTTGGGGGTTTTTCCCTCAATGGATTATCGCTTGGCAATTGGCGCCAAGTCATCTTCTTAGGATGTGACAATTTTTGAAAATAATTTATTTTCTCCTAATTCAGGAGCTGGTAGAATGGGACCGTTTGGTGGGTCATGCATTACGAAGATCAATGGGTGCCTGGAACGCTGTAAAGAGAGGCTGAAGCTGGTTATCCCAGTGGAGATGATTGCGGAAGACATTGATTATTACTTGGGTCACTCTTTACTGTGCAAGTTTATGGGGATGCGTATCTCATTCCAATTCCTAGAGTCATGGGCCCAATGGACCTAGATGCTGGAGGGTGAGATGGAGCTCATGTTGTTGGAAAATAACTATTTCATGGTAACTTTTAACTGCATGGCAGATCGTATTAGGGTCTTTGAAGGAGGCCCTTATTTTTATAACCAAATTGAGTTATTTATTAAACCTTGGCATGCGGGTTTTGATCCTTCTAAGGAGATTCCAACTCGTGTTCCAGTGTGGGTTCGGCTCCCTTGTTTTCCTATGGAGTGCTAGCGGGATGATGTTCTGCACCTATTGGCCTCAATGCTTGGTAAGCCAGTTGGCTCTGCACAACAGACTCAGGTTAAAAAGGTGATGACTTTTTCCCGTATTTGTGTTGAAATTGATTTAAGTAAGCCATTACCAAATTTTGTGGATATGTGTGCGGCTCCTTATTCGTGGTTGTAGCAATTGGATTATGAGACTCTTCCTTTTCGCTGTCATCTTTGTCATGAATATGGTCACCTTCTTCGACGATGTCCAAGGGCTAGGCCTTCTGAACCCCAGTCTTCTCAGCTCCCTCGTAACCCCCAGGGTTGAAAAGGGGAAGGATCCCATTCCGGATGAAGTGGTTGGTGCTGATGGTTATGTTCATGTCAAGGCTCGTCACAGGAACCGGGGTCAAAAGAGGACTTTGATGGAAAGACAGGATGAAGACACCTTCAATAGATTTGAGATTTTAGATGATCTCAACCAACAGGAAATGAACTCGGGCTTGGTGAATTTGAATCAGGAGGTGGTGGTTTCTGAGCAGGAGGGTCTTTTGTCTGAAGCTACTCAGGTTATGTAGGATGTAGGTCCTTTGCAAATGGAAACTAACCTTCAAATGGAGGTTAGATTGGAGTCAGTTCCTTCGATTGCAGGGAAGATGAGTGTGGGGGATGGTTCCTCTCTGGTGGGGAAAGTAGGTTCTGAATTGATTAAGAATAGAAAGTCTCCTTCTCAGTTGGGTCTCCTTCAAAAGGACCCAAAAAAATGGGTGGGGGAGAAATCCTCCAAGCTTGGTAGAAAAAAGGATTTGGAAAGGAATAAATTAACTAGGGAGACATTGGTGGATTCAGGGTCTGTTAAGACCTTAGATTCTCATTTCTCATGTCCCTTGAAATGATTGTTTTGTTTTGGAATGTAAGGGGCTTGAACAGTGGCCCTAGACAAAAAGTTGTTCATGCTTTGATTAGGAGTCATTCTCCTAATGTTCTTTTCCTTCAAGAGACTAAGTTATTAGTTGAGTGTATGTAGGGGTTGATGCCTAAGCTATGGGGAAGTGGCGAGTGCCAATGCATTGGGGCTCTTGGATCGGCTGGAGGAGTGGCTTGTCTTTGGAACCCTCGCAAGATTCGCCCTCTTTGGTGGATGTCTTTTAAGTATTCATTATCTATGAGCGTCTATTGTTTTGAGACTGGGAATTCTATACTCTTCTCTAACATCTATGCACTTGTTGAGATTTAAGGAAAGTAGCTTCTATGGTCCCATATCAAGTTTGTTTGTGGCATGGTGCCTTACCTTCCATGGATTGTGGTTGGAGATTTTAATGCCATTTCTGAGCTCGCTGAGAAGCGGGGTGGTATTGCCAGATTGGAGGCTTCTGCATTGCTTCTATAGGATAATATTGCGGCTTTAAATCTTGTTGACATCAAGCCTATCAATGGTCAGTTTACATGGAACAATCGAAGGGTTGGGGAGAGTTGCATTGCAGAGCATCTAGATCGTTTTCTAGTTTCCTGTTTCTCGGTTGGTGGTCAATGGTCCACTAGCTCTAAAATTCTGGATTGGAGGGGCTCAGATCATTGGCCTATCAAACTCTCCATTACTTCTGCTTGGGTGTCTCAGTCTCCTTTCAAGTTTCAGCTTATGTGGTTGCGTGACTACTTTCTCGATGGCCATGTCGCTGATTGGTGGAGGTATGCTAGACCTGCTTATGGTACGACAATGTATACTTTTGCTAAGTTATTGCAATTTGTGAAGTACCAGCTTAAATGTTGGAACCATTGGTGCTTTGGAAACATTTTCCATGAGAAGAGTGCTGCTCAAGCTAAGTTGGATAGTATTACGAGGGTGATCAAGGAGGATGGGGTAACTGAAGATTTTCTTCGGGAGGAGGCTAGGGCTTTGAAGGCACTGGAGGAGTGTGAGCTGCGGGAGGAAGCTTTTTGGAAATAAAAGGCTCGGATCGAGTGGCTGTAGGAGGGTGATAAGAATACTTCTTTCTTCTTTAGTTGGGTGAAAGCCAGGAGACATGGAAATTCTATCTCGGTTTTGGTGAATGATAGGGGGAGAATATTTCCTCTTTTCAGGAAATATCGAGTGAGGCTGTGCAGTTTTTTGCTTCTTTATTCAGGGAAGACTCGCAGGGGGGTCGCTTGAGGAAGCTCAGGTTATTTCTTGTATTCCACTTGTGGTTTCTAGGGAGATGCAGGTGCATCTTATGGGTGACATTTCTTTGGAAGAGTTGGAGGGGATTGTGTTCCAGATGAAGAAGGGGAAAGCTCCTGGCCCTGATGGCTTCCCCATTGAATTCTTTCAAGAATTCTACGATATCATCAAGATGGACTTATTGGTCATTGTTTTAAGAGTCTCAGATAAATAAGAAGATGTTGCGTGCTCTGAATTCTACTTTCCTTGCTCTCATCCCCAAGTGTGAGGGGGCAGATAAGTTTACTCAATTTTTCCCTATTTCCTTGTGCAATGTGATTTAGAAAATTATATCTAAATTGATTGCTGACAGGCTGAAAAAGTGGCTTACTGTGCTTATCTCTGAGGAACAAAGTGGTTTTGTGGCAGGAAGGAAAATTCTGGATGGGGTGGTTATTGCAACTAAGACCATTCACTCTATGGCTATCTCCAAAGATAAGGCGATGTTCATCAAGCTGGATATGGCTAAGGCTTATAATAGAGTTCGGTAGTCCTTCCTTTGGAAGGTGCTTGGTGCTTTTGGATTTGGGGAAGACTGGATTCAATGGGTTATGAGTTGTGTTACCTCGACCTTGTTCTCTGTTCTTATCAATGGTGAGCACTCCGAGCTTTTCAGTGTCTCTCATGGTTTGCATCAAGGAGACCCCCTCTCGACTTATTTATTTCTTCTCCTTGCTAAAGGTCTTGGTCGCTTGTTGAGAAGGAATGTGGAGTTGGGTCTCATTCAAGGATGGAGGTGGGGAGGGGATTTTCCTCCATAGTCTCATTTATAGTTTGTGGACGAAACTACTCTTATGGGTATGGCTAATATTAGAGAACCTTCAAATCTATGCAGACTGTTGGATGTTTATCTTGTATGTCCAGGACAACTGATTAATGAGGATAAGTCCTCCATATTCTTCTTCAACACTTCAGAGCCCATTTAGAGGCGGATTGCACATATCTTAAGATTTCAGATTGGTGCTCTCCCTTTGACCTACCTTGGTATTCCTATTTCGGTGGGAAGGATGCCCAGGGGTTCGTGGCAGAATTTTCTTGATAAATTTCAGGTGAGAGTGAATCATTGGATGCACAGGAAGCTATCTTTTTCTCATCATGTTCAGTTACTCAAGTCTGTGGTGGAGGCTCTCCCCATTTATCGTTGCATGATCTAGGTGGCTCCTATGGGTTTTGTTAAGGAATTAGACTCCTTAGCAAGATAGTTTTTATGGGCCAGTATTTTGATATCATCTAAATGGAGTCTTGTCAGATGGAATGTTGTTTGTAGCCCGAAGCAAATGGGTGGTCTTGGATTAAGGTAGTCTGCTGTGTCTGGGGTGGCATTGGCTGCTAAATTGTATTGGCAGTGGTGTGTGGAATAGGATCAGATCTGGGCCTGAATTTTATACCATAAGTATTTCCCCGGGACCCCTCGAATGGATATTCCTTGCTATCCCCTTGTGGGGAAAGGTTCAGTGATTTGGGGCACGCTCAAAAAAGGGGCTGCGCTCATTAAGGAGGGCTTATTTTGGATTTGCAAAAGAGGGGCATAGGCACATTTTTGGACCGAATCTTGGGATGGTTTCCCTCCCATTATTTCTTAGCTTCCTAATTTTTTAACTCTATGTCAGAGGTTCCTGGAGGCTGGTTGGTCGAGGTGAGTGACTTTAAGTCCTTTTTGTCTCATGGTCAGCTGGAGGAGGCGAGATGGAAGAACCCTGAGGAGTGGCCTGCTGTTGGTATGGAGGAAGAGTTTGTTGCGCTTCAAAATATCCTTGCCATTCATCGGTGTAGTTCCCTCCCAGATGGGGATGTTTTGGCCTGGTCTCCCAATCCTAAGGGTGTCTATATTGTCTCTTCGAGATATCAGAGGTTATTATCCTAGAGGTTGGATGCTGTGGAGGTTCACTAGTGGAAGAATGTGTGGAACAAGTTCTCCTGGCCAAAGTACAATTGCTTTATTTGGACCTTGGCATGGAATAGATGCTTGACTTGGGATAATATTAGGAAGAGGGGGTTCCAGGGCCCTTCTATCTATGTTTTGTGTGGAGCTCGAGAGGAGGATTCTTCTCACTTGTTTTTTCACTGTCCCTTTGCTGTGTCTCTTTGGCATTCTTGGTGGGGTGTCTGGAAAATCCCTTGTGTTCATGCCTCTTCCCTGGTGGATTTTTGGAGTAGTCTGGGTAGACCTCCTACTTTGGCTTCCTTTTTGCAAGCTGTTTGGTATGTTGGATCTACTTTCATGCTATGGCGGATTGGTTGGAATAGAATCGTCATATTTTTTGAGGAAAAAAGTTGTTAGTCCAACAAATTTGGAAAATAATTTTAGGCATGATTAAGGAAACTATAGAGGCTAAGTGTGATGTGGAGTTCCCTTTGGAGAGATGAGATGTTGAGATGGTGGATAGACTGGGGATTCAGGGTTTGTCTGTGGCATCTGCTTGTGTTAGGAGAGGCAGGAGGGTGAGAAAGAAAGTTCAGAGGAGGGGAAGATGGCTGCCCCCTCTAGTTGGCATTTTGAAGATTAATACCGATGGTTCCTCACGTGGAAACCCTGGGCCTGCTAGGATTGGTGGTGTTGGTAGGGATTGTTCTGGCTCAGTGATTTTCTTCTTTGCTATTCATGAAGGGATGTAGACTATCAACCTTATGGAAGGTTTGGCGATCCTCTACGCTTTGGAAAGGGCTTATGCTTTGAGGTGGCGCAAGGTGATTTATGAATCTGATTCACAAGTTCTGGTTAATTTAATCAATGATTGGAAAGTTTTTGATGTTAGTTGGCAGCTGGCTAGGATGGTTCAGCAGGTTCTTCAAATTAGCTCTTTGATGGAATTGGTGTCTTTCATCCATATTCTGTGGGAGTGGAATAGGGTTGTCGATTGTTTAGCCAAGTGGGCCTCTGAGCATTTAGATGGTTGGAAGGTTGAGGAGTGGGAGCAGGTTTCTCCTGAGCGACGTCATGATTTGGAGGGGATTCTTGCTAAAGATGTAACTGATTATGATCTGGGTTGACGTGGCTCTGGCTTTGTTTGGCCGTTTCTTGTTGGCTTCTGGGGCTATTTCCCTTTTGTTTTGTAATGCTCTTTCTTGATATTCAATAAAGTTTTTACCCCTTTTTTATAAAAAAAATATTATTATATAATATTATATTTATATAAATTATATATTTATATTAAATATAATGTATATTATATTAATATTTTCTAGTATATATTAATTTATCATATATTATATTATATTATATATTAATATTTTAAATATTTATATATTTATATAATATAATATATAATATTTATATTAATTTATCGTATATTATAATATATATTAATATTTTAAATATATATAGATATTTATATTAATATTAATATTAGAACACGTTAAATTTTAATCTATAGCGAACTCCAAAAATCATTCTAAGTAAAAGAAACATTTTATTTCTTAAGTTAAAGAAATAGATATCTATAAATGTCAGAAGAAACAGATATTTGTTTCTTAAAGTTAAAAATAGATATTCATTTTTAACTTTAAAAAATGAATATCTGTTTCTTCTGACATTTATTGCCTCAAGATTACTTTGGGATTTGGCTTGGGGGTGTCCAACTTGAAAATTCAACTATCTTAATGTGTTTATGAGGGTTGCAAAGGTTTTTCAAATTTCACCCTTCGTGCTAATGATTTTTTTTCATTCAAATTTGATGAAATGAAAAGGGTCTATTAAGTAAAATGTCAACATTCTACCAATATAATATATGCTTGATTTTGAATTTAATAGATAATTATTATTGATTTTCTACATGGACTGTGTGTAAAGTCTTGATTGATAGGTTGATTGAAAAACATCTATAACTTTTAAATGGTAGCACATTTTTTGAATTTGAAAGATGCCTCACACTATACTTTATAAACTATAGTTGAACTAAAAGAAAATAGGGTTCCACCTTTTAGGAGATGGAACTAGGAGGACCTATTTCACTCTTAGTTCATTAAAGGAAACCCTAGACTCTTTAACCCAATGATTCAATTGAGGGAAGGACACAAGGGGGTTTCCTTAGGTGCGATTAAAAAGGGGTTCACCACTAAGTAAATGCTTAGAAATAAAAAAATGAAAGTAATATACAAATCTAACTATGTGACCTAGAAAATGAGACTTAAGATCATAACAAGAAACTTAGGATAAACAAAGAAGAACTTGGAAGACTGGAGATCTCCAAAAAAAGTTTTGCAATTATGAAATTATGACTTTTGATGTGCATTGGGACTCATACAACAGACTGGGTGATTTAGTCCCAGTTTAGGGTTTTTGGGCTGAATGTGAAATCTTCTACTAGAAAATTAGGATCTATAGAAAATTGGTGAAAGGTGTATATTGGGACTCATATGCCCAAGGTGGCGATTTAGTCCTAGTATTAGGGTTTGACTAAAACTTTTGTAACCTCAAGAGGTCTCATGTAGCTTTCATCTTGTCCAATCTTTAGATCCAAAAAGTTTGAATTGCAAGTTGTAGGTGAGTTTCCGTGAAGATGATAAATTATTGAAAACCTTGACAACTTTCTTCAATCTTGCAACTTTGTCTTCAAAGGATCTTCAAGCTCCAAATCACCTAGATCTGCAATCACACATGAAGAGGGAAAAATGTTTTTGTGTTAGTGAATAGGGGTTTTCCTTGGTCAAACACCGTTTGGATAATTAAAACTTGAAATGAAATGAAATAGAATGAAGGAATGATGAATGAACAATATGCAATGTTACAACTCACCAAACCCTTGAAACTGTGACCTAGGATATAGTAGGGGTTAACCACACTTGATCCATGAGGATGCGAAGTGCAATTTAGCCACTAAACCTTAGTCCCAATAAAATCATCTAATGTAAATTAAAACAAAATCCATTAAACTAAACAAATTAAACTATTAAATCTTTTAGAAACCCCTACTTTAACCCATTAAAACTTATTCTATTGGGGGATTGGTGTCATGTTGATGTGGAACGATGACCCTTTCCCAATCCAATGGGTATTGAGCTTGTTTCAATCAATTCTATTGAAGAGAATTAATGAAACTATTGTGATAAATGGATGAAAACATGATTTATGCTGAATTGAATATAATGGAAGCTAAATTAACATGATTTTATGCTAAAATTAATCTAAATATGCAAAATCTAAGCTAATTCTAAGATAAAAGATTCAAACCTTAATTTATAAACAAGCTAAGATGGATGCATGGAAGCCATTAATGGAAGCTTAAGCTAATATGCAACTAAAAATGAGCTAAAATATGATAAATGTGAGTAAAGTATGTGTGTGAGTGTGAGTTATTTCAACATCATAAGTTTACAATTGAAAGATGGATCCATTTTTCTCCAAATATTGTTCTATTTATAGGAAAGCAAATGAGAAATGAAGGGGTGAGATAAAAAAGTTTAATCAATAGTCAAGGATGGAGGAAATAGTAGGCATGGATCATGGATTCTCATTAATGGGTGAGAATGCAAGATGAGATTTAATCAAGGGTTCTCATTCCTTACAAACAAACACACTTTTGACCTCCACACTTTTGACCTGTTTAAGAGGTCAAAAGTTAACTTACTAAAGAGGTTTAAAGTTTATCTTGCTCAAGAAGCCAAGTGAGAGTATCCCTTTTTCAAGTGATTGGAAGAGAAAGAATATTCTTTGGATTATTCATGGGTGAGGGAAAAAGAGCTATTTAGTTAATTAAAAGTAAATTAAATTGTGCAAAGGAGGAATATTCCTTTGCAAGTGGGAGGAATTGGATTAATTAGATAATTGCTAATTAAACAAGGTTTAATCATGCAATTTAGGAAATTAGAAGAATAAAGTGATTTCGTTAAATTAAATGATTTAATGAATCTAGGGAAAAGGTGAAATAAAATTTAATTAAATAACTTAGGGTTATTTAATTAAACAAGAGGGCTTAGGGAATTAAATTAAATTCTTTGATTTATTTAATTTAATGAGATGAAATGTTAGTGTGAAAGGGGGTGAATTAACTTGATTTGATGAATTAGGATAATAGATGAAAATGATGCAATTAATTAAATAGCTAGGATAATTTAATTAATTAAGAAACAAGAGGATGGGTTTCAAGAGGAAATGTTGTTAGTATACCTGATTCAAGTGTATGATATCATTTGGGACATTTTTTAGTGTCTACATTATTCCCCTCTTTGAAGCGAGGTACTTGCTGCTTCGGTTCAAAGATTGATGCTCCTTGGATGAAAAACTACTGCACTTAAATAAAAAAATAAAAAAATTCTGATTTTCTAATTTTTTAGATGCCCCATTATTAAAGGATTAAGCCAATTCTTTGCCCCCCTTTAGAAATTAGGAGAAAATTTTGAATTGTGAAAGACTGCCCCAGGGGCCTAAAAAAGTTCCAAGATGCAAGAAATATGCCAAAAACACAAAAACAATGCAAAATAAGGTTTTGATTGGAAAAATTGGTGGAAATGATGATAAACCCTAGTTTCATGGTTAATTTAGGGCAAAAAGCCCTAATTTCCAAGCATAAATAGGTCAAGAAGGGTCACTTTCAATTCATTTATGCATTCACACCTTAAAAATTTCTTGCATTTGGAGCTCTAATCTTCAGAAAAATGGCTCAGTGCGTGCTCTCTGTTCATTTGTATAGCCGAGTTTGAGAGTACCAGCGGTGTGCAGATGCAATACCCTAGGAATGTGACTCAAAACCCCTTTCGATTTTTGCATTTAAGTGCATTTAATAGGGTGTCAAATTTAGGTCAAAAATTGCATCACTATTGATATTTTAGCGACACATGTTCCATTTAGCACCACACCCCAATATTTTTGTTTAGCGATGCAATTGATAATGGTGTCATAGGTGCAATAGAGTGATGCATGGGCCTTTTTGGTTCATTGATGCATGAAAGTGTGAGTGACACATGCTTCAAATGGTGACACACCCCAATTTTTTGCTATAGCAATGCATGCAGATACCGATTCGCTATTGAGTGTAGTGACACATGTCACCAAATTGGAGATGCACCCCATAAAGTAATATAGTGGTGCACCACAAAATCAGTGATGCTATTTCTTTCAACAATGCTATTGATGTTTTGGGTGCAAAGTCTTACATTTTGATTAGTTCTTTTGACTTTTTCGGCAAATTGAAGTTGTGTGTGCGATGCATACAAGAAGATCCACCACCTATGATGTCCCAAGAGCATAGATTTAAGATCTTGTCTATAGCCAAAGACCTTGATGACTTGGAGGTGGAGCGACTTGGGAGACTGTGGTTGGGCTTCGTCGCATTTATGCCCGAGATTAGGACCCATCTTGCCTTGATGACAACATTGGTCAAGAGATGGCACAATGAGACATCTTCATTTCACTTGCCCATTGGGGAGGTGATCGTCACTCTTGAGGATGTGTGGCATATTCTATGGCTTCCTATTCATGGAGAGCAGGTCATTTATGACCTTGATGCTAGTAGAGATGAATGTATCTCTCTTTTACACAAACGGTCAATTATTCTAGTCAGCTCCTAGATTGATCTAAAATTTTACCAAGGTTGGGTTGAAACCTTTAGGTTGTTTGTTGGTGCTTTGATTTGCGGCATTGTTGGCCTAGATTGACAGGGTAGAGGCTTTAGTCCCAAATGGGGTCTAGCTTGGGAGGGCATGATCAGGAGAGATATTATATATGCTTAGGGTTCAGTCCTTCTTGCCTCCTTGTATCATGATATGCACGAGGCCATCTATAGAGATGGCAGGAGTATCAGAGCAGGAGTGACCCTACTACATATATGGGCATACAAGCATATTACAGTTATGTGGCTCATTGTTGTACTTACTGATATCCATGAGGATGATCTTGTTGTTTATAGGTACAGGGCCCATAGGTTTGGCATACTGGCATTGTGTCATTGATGACATGACAATGTTTAGATGGAGGTCATGGCTCCAACAATGATGATGGTATGATGACCAACAACAATGTAACTTTGCATGATAGACTTAGTATTTCTAGGGCTGAGAGCACACCATTGTTGAGTGGTATCTTCCAGATTGGGTAGCTCGTTAGTTTGGGGAGACCCAAGATGTACCGATGGATGATTACACTGCTATATTTTCTAGGTCACAGAGAGAGGCATAGTGGGGGGTTGTCATTGATCCCATAGTGGAGATCATTGATTTTTGAGCACTCGTCCCAAAGTTGTGGGGTTATGATCAGGGTCTCCCATATTTGGGAACCACTCCAGCTTATGATGCTTGGTTTAGGGCACCCACACACCTCATAGATCTAATGGGAGCATACCCATGTAGAGGCAGAGGGAGAGGTAGAGACTAAGGTTGATGTAGGGATGGAGGCCAAGATGGAGGTTGTGATGGAGGTCGAGGCCATGGACAAGACTAGGTGCTATGTGATGGGCACCAATAGTAGCCAGATTAGGGGCAACAGGATGGTTAGCATGATGGTAAACTTGTGGGATAGATTTTGGGGGATCACCGCCTCCTCCACCTATATAGCCAGATCCACGAGATGGGCAGATTGTTGCCCTTACAATAGAGAGAGCACAACTATAGGCTGAGAGAGATCAACTGCGATAGCAACTGTAGGCTATGACAACATTGAGAGACTAGGAGGTCTAGCTGCAGCAACAGTTGGATATGCAACTAGCCCAGGAGATTGGGCAGGGTGATCCCACAATACTGGCTTACAATTTTTGGCCAAACTAGACACTGAACTGAATTTTTTTAACTAAATCTTCAAATTCAGGCATCTATAACTGCTAAACCACGAGGAATTTGAAGATGATGCAAACTAGTGATTTGTGACATTTTGTCTATAGATTCTAAATATATTTTTTTAGAAAACATATTGTATTTATTTTTCCATCTTTGAAAACTAGTTTTTAATAGTAAACACCATTTTTGAAGAGTGATGTTCACCGTATACAACATAACTTTTTTTCTATGAGGGATAACATTCCAAATTTTTCAAATTTAGATTTGTAAATATGATATCTAGCACTTTAATTTGGTTTCATAGTGTTTTATTGAATATTTTTTTCTTAATTAAGTTTTGAAGTCAAACCAATTACAATTTAGATATAGGAAGATCGTATACAACATAACTTTTTTTGTATGTAACGAAATTCAATTTTATTTTTTTGTTAGATCAAGGACCAATATCTAGCATAGATATATTTTTAATATTTTTTTTTTTGGTGATCTACTATTTTTCCACATGTGCAAAACAGAGAGCTTGATTTTCGGTGAAAATCCTACATTCACAAAAAATAAAAATAAAATATAATAATCAAATTAAATATATTTAAAATTATACTTTTTGGGAAGCTTATAATAAGGACTACATACTTATAAAAAAATAAAATTTAAATGAATTCATTTGATCCCCCAAAGGGTAAATCAAAAGTGGTTTTTTATCAGCATTTCGATAGGTGTAAAGCAGACTCTGTTATATGTATGGTTTAAAACTAGCAGGGTTCTATCCAATGGGGTTTGATATAAGGTGGTTTGATCAAACCCTCTTCAATTGTAATCCTTTAAATGAAACTTTTCAAGGCTTAAATCATCATATTTTCTAAAAATATGTAATTTCAGAAAAAAATTAGGATGTCCCAAAAAGTGTAAACCACTATTGTGGGATCACTCAATGGAGACAACAATTGGAGGCTATGACAGCTGCTACAAGCGTAGCCCAAGGTTGGACAGTATTGACTCGATTATATAGAGAGGCAGTCTTAGAGGCTGCATACTATCATATGCATTATCATCAAGATGTCCCCAGAGAGAGACAACAACTCCAAACTTTTTACAGAGTGGGGCACCACCTAGAGTTGAGGATCAACCGTTAGTTAGGGGTGAGTTGAGCAGGCATTAGGGCTAGCAATATTGTAAACCCCATTTTGATTGTTGCTTGATTTTGTACACAAATATTCATTCATGGGATCCTTTTTGACAGCCTCATGGATATTGTACTCTTGATTTGATATACATACACTAATTTAGATATTGTATCATGACATTTATTTTTTGATATATATGCTACACATACAAATTCGATATGATGTGTTCATCTTATTTCATGCTTACGATTATATGGATGCATATGATGTGAGATGTGACATGCTTATATTTTATCATGTATGGATGTACTATACTTATGCTTATGCTATATGTGATGATACATGAGATGTAATGACATGGATGAATGCAATGTTATATTCTTTTTCATTATATTTTCATGATATGTTTATGGGATGGATGATAATATGCGAATGTTATGGATGCATTTTCTTTTTGTGTATTTTCTATGTAATTTATGATGACCATATATGCATATGAATGTATGGATGGATAATGCATATATTTATGCTTATGATATGATATGGATGTATGCTTATGATATGCAACAATTTAAGATGCTTAGAATAATAAATCTATATTATTTTTCACAAATTAAATGATAATGATGTTGCAGGATGTATGATATGATATGCTATGATTATGCTGATGATGATAGAAATTTATGCATGCTAATAGTTTGTGGATGTAGGATGGATGCATTGAAAACGTTTTTGTTGACTGTCATGATACCAAGTTAGCACAGAGAGAAGATAGAAGAAACGAGATGTTTTGACCATTGATTTTGGTTTTTGCTTCAAAGATCCAACAAGTCTATGATCCATCAAGACTTTATTAGAGATGGTGATGAGAAATGTAGGATGATGATGAATGATGCATGATGATGATGAGTGCATGATGATGATTTTCTCATATCTTGGGATTGGGATTTTTCATTGTTCCTTATTATTTGATATAACATATAGACATGATGCATCAAGGTATTGATAACCAGGATGGCGTTGTATCTGGTGTAATGGAATTTGACTCTACAAATAGATAAGATAGTTCTTGCTCACATCTTGACATATATAAACCTCATCAGAATGTAAGTTAGAAGCCTAGAATATATTGGACTAAAGCATATGCAATAGTCAACAACATACCCAAAACAACTTTCCCACACACAACTAAGAAAGTATGCGCCAAGATTATTTTACAGGAATACCCACAAGCACATCAAATGAAAGATAATGATTTATGCATGATTCCTTTCTCTCTAAATAATTTTGATAGACATCGTCGAGAAGTCCTCACACTACTAAATTTGAATCTATTTTCTGACAAATGTTTGTTAGTTTTGCAACAAACCTTTTTTGGACAACCGATGAACTAATGAAATAATTTTTGTCACTAATTTGTCTTCAAAATTCAGATGAAGAATTAAACATCAAAATAGCGGCCCAGATTCATCGGTCGTTGACATCATAAAATGACTCTGTTGTTTGTAAGAATATCAACAACAACTTTGTGTATCCACTAATGAATTATAACCAAATCACAATTGCAATAGCTCTTCCAAAGCATCGAAACAACACCAGAAGTTCATCGCCATTTTGACAAAATGCGCAAGTAGTTACGATGAAACATTCGTTACAACTACAACAACTTCGTCAGACCTTTTCAGTGATTCATCAGTTTCGTTTGTCAAAATTGCGATGAAACAATACAATTTTTTTTTTAAATATTCATTTTGACTCTTGGCGATGACCACCGAAGCCAACCCATCAGTGAGAGATCAATCATTGGAATAGGATAGAAAACTCACTCTGATAGTCCACTTCTTGTTGATGACTTCCGTCGGCAAGAAAAATCCAATGTCACACCGATCTGACCTTTGTAGGAGTTTTAAATAGACCTACACCATGTCATCACGGAGACTCTTGGCGATGACCACCGAATCCAACCCATCGGTGAGAGATCAATCATTAGAACTGGCAGAAAACTCACTCGGATAGTCCATGTCTTGTCAATGACTTCCATCGGAAAGACAGATCCAATGTCACACCGATCTGAACTCTTCAAGAGTTTTAAATAGACCTACACCATGTCATCATGGAGAATCTTGATGATGACCACTGTAACCAACCCATCGGTGAGAGATCAATCATTGGAACAAGATAGAAAACTCACTCCGATAGTCCATGTCTTGTCAATGACTTCCATCAGCAAGACATATCCAATGTCACACTGATCTAACCTCTAGAAGAATTTTAAATAAACCTACACCATGTCATCGTGGAGACTCTTGGCGATGACCACCGAATCCAACCCATCGGTGAGAGATCAATCATAAGAATAGGATAGAAAACTCACTCTAATAATCCATGTCTTTCTGATGACTTCTGTCAGCAAGATAGATCCAATGTCACACCAATCTGACCTCTTCAAGAGTTTTAAATAGACCTACACCATGTCATCGTGGATACTCTTGGTGATGACCACTGTAACCAACCCATTGGTGAGAGATCAATAATTAACATAGGATAGAAAACTCACTCGGATAGTCCATGTCTTGCCGACGACTTTTGTTGGTGAGACATATCCAATGTCACACCGATCTAACCTCTTTAGGAGTTTTGAACACTGCTGGTTATCAGCAAGACATTCTAAGGGTCTCGTCAATTAAACAGGTGTCTAACAGCAAGTAAACAGATGGAACCTATTAATTTTCTTATTTTGGGGTTCTTTAAATCATAGAATAGATACCATCTTCTTGTGTAATGTACTTATATTCAGATTTGAATTCGAGACCAATTGTCATTGCACATTCCATTTTACTTGCATAGAGTATTCTATAAGCAATATATTGATAATGCCAAATGATTTATGTTGTAAAAATCTACCTATCATCACAGTTCTGTTGTTTCCCCTAGAGAATCCTACAAAGATAAGTTTACAATACCAAGTCAAATAATATGAAAAATACTTACTTCCATACAAATTAAATGATTATTCGTACAATGAAAATTGTCTAATCACAACAACAATTCCATGAAAGGTTATCCATTCTTCATAAGAGATGATTGATCATACATATAGACTGTAAGATGCATAGAAAAAACATTACACTTGAGAACAACCAAGGGATAACAAGGGAAGGAGTTAAGAAACATCTAGATTGAAGAGAAAATGTGTAGGGAAAATGTTGAGCAGTGTCAAGAGAACATAGCTTGTGTTCAATGGACCTCATTTTTATCATTATACTACCCATCTAATACCATATTTTAATCCAGGGTTCAACTATCTCAGATCTAAATAAGCACCTTCAATTAACCATTTAAAGTACTATAAAATAAGGTAAGAATTTTACTTGAGAAAGAGTGGGTACACTTGTAGGATTAAAGCAATCATCAGGATTTATTGGCACACAGACACAACCTGCAACATATGAAGTAATGGATGACTACAAGTTAGTGAAATGGTCCTTAATATGTGACTGGTTTGAAAATTGATTGGTAGAAAATAAGGTTACAAACAGATCTACATAAAAAGTTATGAGGAAAAACTACTATTGTAATCATCAAAATAGATGAAAAGTGCAAAGGAAAGAGGACAAGAGCATGCGAGCTACATCTCTAGAGCCTAAAAAAAAAACATGCAAGAAACATTAAAAAAAGAACAAACCAATTTTTGGATGAATACAAAATGGTGCCTTCAGCAAGTGTTCATATGCTTTCACACCTGACAAGACATTAAGAAGATTTTAGTCTTCCTCTATGAAATTAACTATTTAAAGACAAAACCTAGAAACCAATATTATATACCTCCATGTCTAGTCGAAGTTAGGTATAAGAGAAAACAATTTCCTCAATGCAATGCCAAAAAATATCAATGCTCCCTTATTGCTACACATGCATATACAAGCATTATTCAAGCTCTAAACTATTCAAATATTAAGGATTTAATTAGCTATAAGATGGAAAGTTGTTGTTTAGACATAATCCATCATATTTTACATATCTTTATTCACTCCTAGAGCTTCAGATAAATTTGTGTAAATGAGACAGAAATGTGAATCTTTTATAACAAAGAAAATTCTTAAAAGGAGAGGGGAGAGAGAAAAGGGTAGAGGGAAAGAGAATGCTTGAATGTATAGCAAAGTATAACATTTTGATCATTATAACAATGAAATGAATCTTAAGTTTGAATCATTAATATCATTTAGAACATTTATGATCAAGAATGAACATAAGTAGAGAAATTTTTGTATACCTGCAGATGGTCCAAAATTTCATGGTTAAGTGGAAGGCTCCTATCAACAACAAGATCCAAATATCCATGTATCTATCTCAATCGAGCCTCTAAACCCTTCAGAGTTGTCAATTTTTCCACTAACCTGTTATGCACAAAAGTCAAACTTTAGAGTTATGTCACCACTAAAAACATAAGAAACAGAGCTTTGAAACCAAATCCACACACAATACAATGTGGTATTCATACAAATCCATACAAAAAAACTAAACTTAGAACATTGAAATGGAAACAACTTCAAATTATGATGTAGAGCATGTATTTAGGGTATAAAGAATCATTTTTCTGCCACCATAGTGAAAAGTTAGCACTTTCTTTCATCTTTGCATATTGGTTTGATGCTTCAAATGATGCATTTCTTATATTGAAAAGTGCATTACCTTATTGAGCTTCTCTTTTCTTTGAGAATAGTTTAATATTCTCTACTTAATAGGGCCAACCACTTGATGGTGGAAGATCATTTACCCCCCGCCCCCCCCCTCACATCACTCTCAATTCCCCATACTTGATCATATAATATTAATTATTCATTCATCCATTAATAACATATAAAATTCATTCATTAACATATAACATTCATTCATTAACATATTCACATTCATTCATTAACATATAACATTGATTCTTTCAGTTTTTACATATTATAAAAAATATGGTTGTCATGATATGATTACAATCACTTTTTTTTTGTTTCTTTCTTAAAGCTAAAACAATCTGAAGTGGAGTATCGTTTTCTAAATCAGCTGTCCCCCCTTTAGTTGTTTTTCCCTTTGCTCATGATCTTAATGTACTCCTAGTCATCTGCTCATGATGTGGATGCTGCTGCAAGGGGGGGTCTGCCGCAATAACAAAGAAATGTTAAATTGATATGTTTTATTATTATTGTTACAAGTATTTCATTAAGTAAAAGAACATTAGAGTGGTTCTCTTTACTTGATGGGTCCACATCATGTTCCTGAACTTCTCTTATAGACTCATGCTCAACATGCCAAACACCCTCTAAATCCTAATTTGCAGTTGAAACATGAAAGGTTACATTAATTAATACACCAATTGAAATTAAATATGTTTAAAAGAACATTAGAGTGGTCCTCTTTACTTGATGGGGCCACATCATGTTCTTGATCTTCTCTAGCCTGATCATGCTCAACACGTTGATGATGCTCTACATGCTCTAAAGTTGAAACATGAAAGGTTACATTAATTAATACACAAATTGCAATTAAATATGTTTAAAAGAACATTAGAGTGGTACTCTTTACCTGATGGGCCACATCATGTTCCTGATCTTCTCTAGCTTGATCATGCTCAACATGTTGATCATGCTCTACATGCTCTAAAGTTAAACACGAAAGGTTACATTAATTAATACATCAATTGCAATTAAAGATGTTTAATTGTATTAATCCATACTATGTTTTGTATAGCACATAAAGACATCTAGTACTAGGATGCACACCATGACCTTCATCTGCAGGTTTTGCTCCACCCTCACCAGGCTGCATTCCAATGTCATGTGTAGTATTATCATTGCTTGTATGTTTAAAACAAATAGGCATGTAATTACTTTATGGTGGAAATTAATATTGAATAGATTGCACAAGTATTCAATTTTAAATAAAATTTATTGAGTTTATTTACTTGTGTGTCAGATGCAGTGGAAGATTGTGTTTTCCTAGTCAAGACTCTTAGGCATTCAACCATGACTCCATAGCCTTGCTGGAAGGCAATATTCAAGTCCTCTTATGTGGGAACTCTGTTGAATTCAAAGCCCTGCATTTTTGCATAAGATCATGAATTTTGCTTCTATGGTGTGATAAAACCAATTTTTTTTGCAATTTATTATTTGGATGCAATATTTCATTTATTGATACTTACAATTCATGTAGCTAATTTTGAATATAACCACCAGAGCCAAGTTTGTGGTGCCTGTGTTTTTCTAGTCTTTCCTTTGTTGCCTTCGATGTGTCAGAAAGCCTATGAAAAGTTTGAAATATGTTAGATTATGTAAAAAGAAAGAGTAATCAGTATATAATTACATTGTTGATAGTATCACATACCTTCCTTGGCCCAGTGGTGTTTTTCCTTTTTTCTTTTCAGCCTTCTCCTTTCCATCCGACACCAAGTCCTTCCACTCCCTCTCCGGAATCATGGGGGGATGCTCATACTTTTTTTTCTTCTCTAAATGTGACCTATATTGGTCCCTCACATACTTTAGATAGGTACCAACTTTCTTAAGGACCTTGGTTCAGTTGAATATTTTATCACCGAACAACAAAACTAAACGGTTAATGAGGTCATCTTTTAAATCTTGATATTGGGCATTCCACCATGTACGTATGGTGGGACTGAAGAGCTCCAATGTAATATCACTTAGATGTTTATAAAAAAAATCATTTCTTGCAAAATGATCATGGGATCAATAGTCTAAAAAGAGTAATCAATAAGTAAATTTCAATTGGATTATATAATATAATAATTAAAATTTTTTAAAGTTCCTAGGACCTTCTCTACCTTTATGGAAAAGAAATCCTCGGTCAGCACAAATGTGACCGGAAATGTTGCTGTACTAGTAATACTAGAAGATCTAGGAAATGCTGCTAGAACATCACCAATACTAGTGGCCTTTGCATCCCTAGGTACATATCCTGAAACATGTTCTAGCATGTGTTCACTGCTAGAGGGTGCAGTAATGGATGTTTGCATGGTATGTGTTGCCAAAATTTAAGAAAAAAATATAGGCACAGATGATGTCAGATGATGTGATGTATGCGTAGGAAGATCAGGATGGACACTTATACTAACCCCTACTCCTTAGGTAGCACTTGTAGTACCTTGATCATGACTAGGAGCATCATGAGGACACAAAAAATCCTATAAAAACAACACATATTTTAGTTCATGACATAAAAAAGTACAAAATATAAAATCATGAATGAACTTACGTTATAATTGAAGACCTCATGACAACTTACCTACAATTTTTGTGCTCTCTCAGTCAATATTTTAACCCTCTCTTATCTCATCTATTTGAGGCACTATGAATAACAACTTAAGTATTTCTTCATTGCATTTTTTGTGGGTCTTCCTTATCATATCGAGAGGGTTTGCTGAATAGGTGATGTCATCATCACATAATATTGACTGCACCTCCCTATGGATGCTCTTGTCTATTGCTAGTGCCTTTCCCCGATTAGTCGACTGCAACAAAAATATTAAAAGCATTATCGAAATTAACCCAATAAACTTATGAAAAAAACATAATAATAAAACATTTTGATTGTATCTAATTTTTACAATTACAATGAGGTAAACCTATCAGGTAGAAGTGCCTGAAGATGCATTGCGATCTGTGCTTTGGGTCGAAGACTACCCCATAAGATCAATGTCCCACTGTGACCAAAATTAAATATAAAAAAATTTACCGAAATGAAACCATTAGACTTACGAAAAAAAACATAAGAATAAAATGGTATATTGGAGTCATTAATTGGAGGTTGGGTAAAATGGTACATAGTACGTACCACCCCTTTAGTAACTAATTTTGTAACTTAGTGATTCAAATTGTAATCAATTAGCAACTCTTACTCTGTAGTTATTGATTTTATCACACATATGAATACACGGTTTTCCTCGTGCACCTCAAATATGCTATTGGGTTGCTTATTTGTTGACCTAGGTCATGTACTATTTATAAACCCTGCAATATTTCCTGATGCTTTTGGCCTTCCATCAATGTACATAGCCACTCTTTTATTTTGATCCTTATCTTTTAGCTGTATATAATTTGCTGATAGTGTATACCTACACATACTTCATGTATATCGAACCAACTGCATCCAATCTTTGTAACTATAATAGGGTTTGATTACTCCATCAATTCAATAACTTTTTCGTAATAGACCTTTATGCCATCCATGCAAAATAGGCCCAAACCATGTAATGATGATGGTGCTATGTGATATATCCTCTCGTTGACACCAAAATCAGTGTTTATTGGAGGAAGTTCCTTGGGTACCCATTGTTTTTGTAGATGTTTGTACCTCAAGGGCACCTTGACGTTGCCTATGCTCTCATCATCATAAGAACATGACCCCCCTTCAACAAGAAAAAATTCCATGCATTTACAGAATTTTCTTCTAATATTTTGACCTCTAGTTGATCTCCCTCTTTTAGACCTACTACATGTCTCGCTTTCCTCTTCTCTTCCTGAATTTCCCTCGCTCGAGGAAGATAGATCTGACAAATACCTATTTGGTGGTACTCGCACTCATAAGGATGTTGGATGAAGTTCTTTCATGGTGATGTGATTCCAAGGTGACATTATGATTAATCTATCATTTCATCACTATAATTTCATAGGTTATAAGGTAATCAAGTCTTGATAGATTGCAAGTTATTGTTACTACCGTCCAAATGTGTCCATCACAAATCAAATCTACTTAACGTTTTAACTCCTGAACTTTGTAACAAGTGTTAAATGTGACTATGGTCCACCAGTTACACAACTAAGGCCTCAAATGTATTCTCTAATTGTAATCAAAGGACTTTTTCTCTTCATTCAAGTAAATAAACTAGCAGGGAAACACCACCATGTGGTTTATTGGACACCTACATGACTAAAAATAGCAGAAAATTTACATTTAATTTCCATATGTGTAAGTGGTTAACAGGGAGGGATTGCGTACTACGCCTGGTTAAGTCATCATAAGTTTAGGGTTTAGGGTTTAGGGTTTTTTAAGTCATCTTAAATCTTCCTATGTCTAATTACTAGGAGACTTTTTGTATGTTTTAAGGTAGGATGAGTGGTTGCATCAATGTTCTAGTTGTCCACGACAAGGTTTCAACATCTTCAAATAGTGAAAGTTAGTGCTCATAGTCATTTGAAACAACAACATTTTGATTATGTTTGATGGTAGGATTTGATAACTTAAAATATCTCTACTTTGAAACAAAATTATCTCTAACAACTCTAAGATCTATAATGGGATTGCCACCATCATAGGAAATATTCTTCATTCTCACTTTTACGTGTTAAAATTTAACAATACCTTGATTGATGGAAGAGCCCAAAGAGCCTTTTTCCATGGTATCCAAGTACACATAGCAGCGGTCTTCTCTTATACAGTTGGAAGTGATTTAAAGAACTTAGCTAGGAATTATTCATTTAACCTAAAGTTTTCTCATAATGCCATCATTGGAAAAGTATGATCAAATTCTTCAATTATGAAGAATTGGTCTATGTGCCTCTAGTAATCACTATAAATGTTTGTAAGGATAAAATGACTAATTGCATCAGGTAGGAGAGAATCAACTTGAGTTCTTCAAAGATTATATTCCTCTATTCATAATTTTCAAGGGTTGTGTGTGGAGGAGATTATCACTACAAAGAAGGGAGAAGACCTTTCCTTGCATATGTTTGTGGTGGAGGTATTAAAGAAGAATTGTATGCCTCTATTTCCATTCATTAGATCTTTCTTAGCCTAGCATATACTTGGGCTAAGTCTAGAATTGCTTCAGACTCATGCAATGAAGGCTATGTGTGATGAAATCCTAGACCTCAACCAAGATATGGGTAGATTATGGGAGTTTTTACAAGACCTGAGGTTGGTCGATAAAAATGTGAAAGACTAAGATATTTAATTTTTTCTTTCTTATCTTATACCATTTTATGAGAATGGGGGTGCCAATGTATGAGAAGATCTTTGGAAACTAGGCATGGAAATTACAGGTTAAAGAGAATGGGGGTTCCAAACTTACAGTACTCATTGTCCATTGGTTGTCAATTTTCCCTGAGTGCCCTCAACCTTGTCCTTGACATTGGTATTGACCTTGTTTTCACTCCTCCAAGCTCTTCCTCAGTGCTAATATTGACCTTGTTTCTACTCCTCCAAACTCTTTGTCGATGCTGGTATTGACCTTGTTTAAACTCCAAACTCTTCCTCGGCACTGACATTGACCTTATTTTCACTACTCCATACTCTTCCTTGGCATTGGTATCGACCTTTCACTTCTCCAATTTGACAAGCTACAACCTGGTTTCATTAGGTTTTAGAGTATGTTAATTAAATTAAAAATTATGGCACCATTTAGCTAGCTTTTAATATTTTACAATATAGTTAAGTATATATTAGCTATATTTTACATAATAAATAATATAATTATTCAACTTATTATAATTATATATTATATTCTTTAACAAAATTATTAAATACATATAAAATTATTATAATTAATAATTAATAATAGTATATTTTTATATAATACAAAATATAATTAATATAATATATATTTAATATAATAGTAATAAAATTAATATAATATTAATATGAGAGAGAGAAACTAAATTTTTATTGGTTGTTTCATGTCAACAATCCAAGGATGGAATGTGTCCTTGGGGAGTTATGCTCAAGGTAGCATGCCATTTGATTAAAGATATGATAATTCTCCTTTAAGACCTCTTCAATGTACCCATTGCACACTTAGGGAGACAAAGATAAATATAGGGAAGAAAATATAGAGAGAGGGATATAATGAAAACGTACAAATAGAAAGGGAGACAATGAGATAGAGGAGGTAGAGAGATAAAGAGATAAGGATAAATATAGAGATATATGTAGGGTGATTGATATATCTCTCCCTGTCACTCTCTATCTCTCTATATCTCTCACTATCTATGTCACTCCCTCTTCCCCCCTCTATCTATTGAGCTATCTCTCCCTCTCCCCCCTTTCTCTCTCATTCACTCTACTCCATCTCTCCCTCCATCTCTCCTACTCTATATCTCTATCTCTATTTCTATTTTTATCTCCCTCTCACTCCTCTCTCTATCTCTTTCTATCCATATATTTCTCTACCTCTATCATGATCTCTCTATCTCTTTCACCATCCCCCTCTATCTCTCTATCTTTCACTATCCTACTCTCTTTTCCTCTTCAACCTATCTCTCCTTCTCTCCCCCTCTTCTCTATCTCTCCTCCTCTACCTATCTATATCCCTTTCTCTCCACCCTCTCTATCTCTCACCATTTCTCCCTCCCTATCCCCCCTATCCATCGACTCTCTATCTCCACCTCTCTTCCTTTCTCTTCCCATATATCTCCATCTCTCTTTCTCTTCCCATATATCTCTATCTCAATCTCTTTCTCTCCCCATCTATTTCTATCTCCCCATATATTAACTAAGAAGCCATGCAAGCGTACAATATTATATGTTGGCAAAACTATAATAGTGTTTTATTAAACTATAAGTAACACTTATCTTTCTAATGTCAAGCCTTCTTATAAAAATAGTGTTTTATTAAACTATAAGTAGATTATTGTCATCACTCTTCATTCAAAATGAAATGCCAAATGTAGCAATTGTTTTGTTACTTTTGTCAAGTTTCATTAACCAAGCTATTTACTAGGTTGAATAAAGTTGTGTTATGACCCTTCATCTCTTTAAAATAATTAGACAATATTAGCGAGATCAGGAAGGGAAGAAAACTAAACTCCTTCAAAATAGGGGTAGTTGTGGGTTTGTTGATTTTCTTTGAATACTATATACTTAGTTCCTCTAGGATAAATAAGTCACTTTAGATCATTTTATTAGTTGTGTATCCTAACTAATATAGAGTAAGCTTTTTTATTTTAATTGACTACTACATAATAGTTTATGTGTTGAAAGAATTGTTTCCATTCTTTGTAGTTTTTACATTGGAATACAATTCATATTTAATTTCATGCCAATATACTTCTTTGATAAAGATATTTGTTTGAAATAAGTGCTTCATAACCCATCTAATAAAATCATAACCTATCAAAAAGGCAATAGGAATTTTCTAAAGAAAAGAACACTTGACCCAATCATAAGTGTATGGCCTTCGCAGAAAGGAGTGTTCCACCTTAGCAATAACAACTACCTAATTTAGACCTAGTAGGTTCAACTCAACCAACCTATCAACCTACCTTTAAGAGGCTTCCAACAAGTTTAGAATGACCAATTTAAAAAATCCAAACAACTCTCAAAGCCTGACAAAGAACAGAAGTCAGATGTCGCACTTTGACTCCTTGAATCCTTGTAACAGTGCAAACCTAGGTTTTTCCCAATAAATCAAAAAATTCCCAAAACACTAGAGAAACCCTTGATGGTTTTAGATACCCATTTTGGAGTTATTAAACATACTTCAAGGGCAAGTACAAGTGATTTTACAAATTTTACAGTGATTTTACACTCGTTGATTCCCTAAAGAAAACCTTATCTTGAGTATAATCCATCATAGTCACATATGATAACATCATTCTTGACCATTTGATATCATGAAAAACATACAAAATCTAGTATTCAAATAACCCATATAGGCAAGAATTTGTGCAGGTCTCTCCAATTCATAAATCGTTATATTCTCATTTTTAGCATATCAGTGAAAGAATAGAAATGTCACATCAATCATATTACATAAGAAGATACACATCATAATAACACGGTCCATGGTCTCACTGATAAAGATTTTCATCGGCAAGACAAGTTCCATCAGGGTGAAATGAAAAGGTCATACTAAGCATATAGGTCTCACCATGAAGTTCCATTGGAAAGAAACCTCTCTTGTCTCACCGATCAAAGCACAAGGAGTTGTATCGAAAGGAGTCTTGGTGACATGAGATCGAAGGAATAATCATCGCGGAGACTTATAACATCAGGTAAATTACTGAATGTCTTAGCGATACACCATGTCTTGCCGATGAAGACACAAATAGATCAAGATAGTCGTCGGGATGATTCTTGGCTACATTTATATGAATTAGATGGATATATTATGTGATATCGACATAATGTCTCCCCAACCAAAAGAATTTTTAATGAATGTTAGTCAAGCCTAAATAAAATGATCACCCAAATTTTGAATTGTCTTTCTGATAGAACATTTGATGTGACAGTGAGTAAATTCGAAGATCACCTATGCTTGTGTTCAAAGCTAGGATTACTAAAGAAAACATATCAGGGAGATTGGCTTATGGTCTCATCGATGAAGGGAATCTATCAGCAAGGCAAGTCATCGGTGTGACATTGGATCTGTCTTGCCAATGGAAGTCATCGACAAGACATGGACTATAGGAGTGAGTTTTCTATCCTATGCCGATGATTGATCTCTCACCAATGGATTGGCTTCGGTGGTCATCACTAGGAGTCTCTGCGATGACATGGTGTAGGTATTTTTAAAAAACCCTTAGAGGTTAGTTCAGTGTGACATTGGATCTATCTTGCTGACAAAAGTCATCTGCAAGATATGAACTATCAGAGTGAGTTTTCTATCCTATGTCGATGATTGATCTCTCATCGATGGGTTGGCTTTGGTGGTCATCTCCAAGAGTCTCCATGATGACAAGGTGTAGGTCTATCGAAAACTCTTGAAGAGGTTAGTTCAGTGTGACATTGGATCTTTCTTGCCGATGGAAGTCATCGACAAGACATGAACTATCAGAGTGAGTTTTCTATCTTGTGCTGATGATTGATATGCCATTGATGGGTTGGCTTTGGTGGTCATCGCCAAGAGTCTCACCGATGAACTTTCATCAGCAAGATCATCATTTTGTTTCATCGAGAGGAGCATTGGGAATATATCGGCAAGAGATGTGCCATCCGTGTAAATCCTAAATGTTCACTTGACCCGCTAAGTTACACTGATAGCAGGATATCGACAAGAGTTATGGTGACATATTCAAGACCAAAAGAAAATTTTATCAGTGAGACTTATAACATCGGAGGAACCATTGAATGTGTTAGCGATACTAAAATTTAGGCCGATGAAGAAAAAAATGAACCAAAATGATTTTTAGGGTGACTCTTGGCGATGTATATAGGACAAATGTTAACATCAGTCAGATCTGTAGAGTGTTACCCTGATCAACAGAGTATTCAGTGAACGTTGGTTGGGGTCTAATGTATAGATCGACCAAAGTTTGAAGGTGTCTTGCCAACTAGTTCATTTGATGTGACAGTAAGGAATTCAAAAATCTATTACATTTGTACCTGGAGTTAAAACATTAATGGCGCCACAGAGTACAAGTAATTTCATAAATTGAAAGGAAATTGTTACAAAATGAACATTATTGTGAATTGGTAATGAAGGAAATGAGGAGACAAACAAAGGGCTAGAGAATTATTTTAGTTGAAAGACCTCAATCAAAACCAACAAGTCCTCTACATTTTAACTTTTTCATTTTTGCAATTTTAAGCTAGTAATATTGAAGGTACTAGCTCAAGGAAGTTGAAAGGTAGAAAACAAAGTGAGAGCAGTCACCCTAAGAGTAAGAAGCAGAAAGTTGAGTCTGGAATTGAGCCAGAGGGTGCTGAACGAAAGCTGAATCAAGATTTAATTGACCAATTGCCTAGCTTTGGGTCTAGAGGTAGGCGCTCCATGCAACTGAGGGCGGAAGTGGATAAATTGGATGACAAGTGCAAGCACATAGGAGATATTTGGACCCCAATAAGATGCTATGAATTGTTTAGATTCCACTTTCAACAAAGAGATCATTTTCAGCCAGTTTGTAATCTGTGGCATCTAAATTTGGGAAAAATGGTTTTCCCTAATGTGTTTGTCAATATAGAGCTGGTAAAATTTTTGGCCACCCACTATGACTCAAAACTTAAGGCCATATGCAGACCATCTGGGAAACCATTCGTATATATATTAGAGGCTTCAATATGTGAGGTTTTTAAGTTAGAAGGGTGGTGTAATGAGAAAATTGTGAATGAAGAGTTGGAAAAGGAGTTTTGGAGAATGGAAACCACTTACAAGGGTTGGAGGTTGCCCTTACATAGAATTAAACAAGATGGTAAAATTGTCCCACTTGATGATGGAAATGGGCCTCCATTCCATGTGGACTTATTCTAGCCCTATATGAGATATACCTATTTCTTGATAGGACAAGTGTTGGGTATGGAAGTTCTTGAGTATATGTCCATTTTTCCCATGGTAATTGCAGCTGACATTCAATGTCATAATTCTAGGTTATTCGACTATGCTTCATTTTTCTCCAAGGAGCTCGACTTAGCATTGGTGGCAATCAATAATAAATCACCTGTTCTGCACCTGAGGCATTATTCTCTTTTAATTCATCTAGTATTTTACTTTAGACAAGAGTTAGGGATTTGGCTAGAAAAGTTGAAGGTTTCACAGTTTGATAAAGAGGGAAAATTGTTACCCATTCAATTGTGGACTGCCATTTGGGACAATAGGTTTGCTAGTTCCACTTTCCTGTATTTTGAAGAATATTTTGTAAAGCCAGTATATGAATTCTACAGTCATCCTTGTGCACACTCATTTTCTAATGAAATAAAACACTTCCTCAGACCTAAGTACTTTAATGGACCAATTGATCACAATTGGGGAGACTAGTATTGCTTGGAAGATGCTACTATGGTAAGGGTGTTTGGTTTTGAGGATTCTCCATTCATTTTTCCTAAAAAAGTCCTAGATAGGATTGCATATTTGGAAATTGTAAGACAAATGGATTTTTCTAGTTTCATAAATTTTGGTTCATTCAAAAAACATGCATTTATGCCTATGACTTTGTGCTTGGTGATTTTACTGTGCTTGCAAAGGAAGGATATGATTTGATTCTTGACAAATTAATGTAGTATAATTTGAATAAGGGTCCACCAAGAGAAGGTTTTGATCCAAAGGGATATATCAATATTTCCAAACAAAGGATAAAATTTAGATGATATGATCATGTGCCTTATCAGTTTGATGACATGATTAGAAATTTGGAGGTAGAGGAAGTAGAGAGAGTGGTGGAGGAATACAACCAAGGGTTTTTGGATAAAGGGTTCCCTTTTTCTGGAGATGAGGAAACTGGAGAAGATATGCCACGAGACCTACCTAGTAGGATTTCCAAATTAAAAAATCAATATTACAACTACCCTCCTAGATAACTAAGTGTTGAAGAGAGCCAAGATACAGACACCAGACAAATGGCATAGAGGTCATTTGTGGTAGACAATGAATTTGTGAATTCTTCATAATTCAGATCTTTCTTGTATAAGCAAAAGGGCAAGGAGATAAAGGAGACAATTGATAATATTCAACCAAGCAATGAGGAGAAGCTACTAAATAATTTGAAATTAACTGTGGATAGAGAAATGGCTAATATGACCCCTGACAAAGGAAGGAAAATGTTAGAGGATGCTAGAGTTATGATCTTTCCAGGGATCAATTTGAATTTTGCATTTGTGTTTGATAGCTTCTTTAAGGATAATAGTTCCAAAAACAAGCTTAGTCCAAAGGGGGTTACATAAATATATATTGGATCCAAATATAACTCCTGATGAAGGATCACTCATGATATGGGCCTTGTATCCACCTCATAGAAAGTTAGTGGTGATTGATATTGAGAAAACATTTGGATATGTCATGAATCTGAAGGTTTGAGAGGTAGATCCTATGGCGACCACAAACATTGGGATTAATGTGGAAAAACTGAATAAATGCCAAATACAACTGTTGATAAAAGAAAAGGAAATGTACAAAATGAATAATGAAAGGATCATGAGAGAAAATGATCATTTTAAGGACATGCTAGGAGTCACAATGGGACCTCTTAAATTAATAACACATGGTGAAAGCTCACATGAGGTAAAAGATCATTCGGAGGATTCAACTGCATATTCACAAGGTAAATATGATACACTTGCTGCAATAATCAGAAAAAGGCAGGCCAACTTAATGATTTGGTTGAATAAGCTATGGGGAGAATATTCAAAGAACCATGTTACAGGGTAGGAACACAAGAGAATTGATGGAAGGATTGAAGAAAAGTTCTAAGAATTAAATGAAGGAGATGTTCCTGACAGTGTGGCCATTGGTATGGGTAACCAAATTATAAAGAGACATAGGGACTATTATGAGGAACTACGAGAAGATGCAAAGGGGCTAGTTGATGTTATGAATATGGGACAACCTACACTATTTGAAGATGGAGAAAAGTTGAAAGAGAAATCCAAGTGGATCGAAGAAACATAAGTCACCTGAAAGACTACAATTATACTAGAATCACAAGTTTTCTTCATGTCATCCAACTTTTTGATTCAAAATTTATGACCATTGCACCACATAGCCTTGTGGTGTTTCACCTGCAATATGTCAAACATGTAAAAATTATTTCAATATTGTCAGTTGATAAACATATTTATTCTTGGCTAAATGTATGTAAAGAAAACAATCTCAACATATATATACATCAATATAATTGAAAATAATTAAATAATATGGGTGATTAATATATTTATAGGTACCTTTTTATCTCTTAAACCATATGCTAAATCAATTTCCCTTTGTGTAACATTGGAATCTCCATTAAAATTAGATTCTTTAACCAATGAAGCCACACCTTCCCATGTTAATGAGCAACCAAATTGTTGACATCGTTCAATCCATACCATCATCCAATCAAGATTGTTTGCAACGTACAAATGAAGTGCATCCCACTCTCGACCAACTGTATACAAAAAAATTGAAATTCACAAATGACGTATAATTAGTTAAATATCACGGTATACAACCTTAATTTATAATTGATGCATATTGAAGATTAATAATTAAATAAGTATAATATACATAAAAACCATATGTAAAATGTATTCCAATTAATCTCCATGACCAACTTATAATTACCTCTCACTTTCCTCAATCTACCTTTCCCCATCAAGTACTCCCCTTCAAATTTGTTAATGGAGTTGGGATCCCAAATGCGATCTACATGGATATTTGATACAAACTTAGGAAGATATTCACTAATGTACACCATGGTCTGGTATACCATATATCCCTCCACCATAGAACCCTTAGGATGTTCTCTTTGTCTAACCAAAGCCTTCAAAAATTTCAAGTGCCTTTCAACCATCCACATTGACCTTGTGTGTACAGGTCCACATAATTCAATCTCCTCAACCTGGTGTATGAGGTAGTCTTCTTGTGCATTGAAAAATTTCGAAGGTAGATACTTTTGGATTTCACAGATTAGACGAGGAATTTTTCTTTTCCAATAATTTATATCTTCTTTATGGATTTCTTTAGATGACAGCCATCTGAAAGTGATTCAAGGCGCAAATATATTAACAAGATTTAACAAAAATATCATTATATTACATAACAAGTAAAACAAATGGAAATTATAAGATGTATACAACGAATTGAACACATCTCGCTACTTACCTCATGTATTTTTCAAGATGGGTATGTGCGGGATCATCGCAGAAAACAAGCCCTTAAGTGGCAAAAATTTAGAAAAATCGGTGTTAGGCAACTTGGCGTAAATATTTGAATAAGTTATCTATATTATTTCAAAATATGTAAGAATAGAATTTGTAGAAAATTGAATTTAGTTTCTAAAATACTAGGTTTATTTAAAAATAAATAAAATCTATTTGGTGAAAATTTGAAATTTCAATACATGGTACTTAAATTTCGGGGAAAAATAAGAAGTAGGTGTTAATCGTTTGACCACCTAACCATAATAAAATTATAATATTTTTGTAAGATTTTATATATAAGTAGAGGACTCATTTCTGGATGTGATGCATATTTTTTTGTAATTTTTTTTCCAAGTAAATAATTAATTATGATTTTTTTACAACTTTTAGAAAATATAAAAACTTCGTCAATAGACCACCTTAACTTGGTCAAAATTCATGAAATTTAATTTTTCTTTTTAATCCTATAGTATGTGAAGCATAGAATGTGAGCATGTTTTTATTCAAAAATATGATACCGTTTGAAAGTTATAGATGTTTTTCAATCAACCTATCGATTAGGACTTTAGTCATAATTCTAATAGAAAATGAATAATAATTATTTATTAAATTCAAATTAAATCATAATTTATATTTTTGGAAAGCTGAGAATCTCCTCTAAAAACCCTTTTCGTTTCAATAATTTTGGGTGAAAAAAAGTCGTCAGCCACATACCCTACAAATACCCATAATATTGCCACTTTTTGGCGCACCATGATCCTGCACATACCCAGATCATATATAACTTGCTGTACATTGTTGTCAAAGTTGTCTGGGAGAGATAGAGGTAGAACATACTATAAAAATTATAAAATGATCTTTTCATTATTTTTCCAAAAGTAATAAACATAATACACTAAAAAGTACATGCATTATACAAGTTTATATAATATACCAGAATAATTTCCTTAATGAAGGTATCCAATCATGCATTTTCATCCCTGACCCAAATTCACCTTTCTTTGTTATTATATTGTTTATGTTCGCAGAAAATCTTGTGGGAAAACAAATTTTTTGTATGACTTCTTTTATAGCATAGCTTTGCTGCTCCGTTAATAACCAAGGAAGGGCACTTATATTAATTTGGTCTCCATCGCTATTTAATTGAATGACATTTTTCATTATATGATTGGCTTCCTGAATGTCACTATAAATTTTGACAATTTTTTCTTTGTCATGCCTTCCATCCAATATTTTCCATAACATTTATGTTATATTCTTTATGATATGCACTGTATCAACCAAATGTACAATATTTAGCTGCTCATAGTAGAGCAACCTACTAAATTGTCTGTGATAACTTTTCAGTCCTTGCGGAAGCCGCCCATTATTGTCTTGATGACCTTCATGAAGCATAAATGTTAAACAAATTAACAATGACAATCATTGTGAATTATAGCATGAGTAAACACAACACAATATAAAAATATAAATTCAAAACATATCAGATATGATAGATAAACAATTTGATCTGATGTATAACCTTGACGATTAATTCTATTATATTCCAACTTCCATAGGTGAGGTGTCATTCTTCGTGGTTTTGATGCAGTCTCTTCTTTCCAATTGAAAAGATGTTTTTTAGTAGTTCGATACTTATGATTTCTATGGAGGAAGTGCCTATACTCATCAAACACCTACTTTCCTAAACTTGTTGAATGACAAGATTTCATCTTTGGACCACAAATTTGACATGCAGATTTTCCCTTTGTTTGAAGACCTGCAAGATCATATATAATTGGATTAAATATGTCAATTTTTATAATTATATATAATGAATAGATTATTTAAAAAACATGCATGATATCTACTTCATAAAATTAAATATTGTTAAAATGCAGTCAAATGTTATAATATACCACAAAAATGTGTTAGCCTTGGGGCATCATGAATTGTCCATACAAGCATTGCATGGAATTGAAATTGTGTTTATCCTATTGGTCTAGAGACTCCATACATAGTAACACCATTCCATAACTTTAGTAACTCGTCGATAAGAGGCTCGATATATACATTCATGTCTTTAACTTGGTACTTACCTAGTTGAATGAATATAAACATTAGATAATTATTATAACCATTTTACTGCAATATATATAAATTAATGTACATGACTATTGAATGAAAAAAATATAAGTCATTATGCAACAAATAAGACAAATGAGATGCTACTACGTTAAATAAAATTGATGTAAACAAATACCTGGAACAATCATTGAAAAAATTATGTGCTCCCTCTTTATTGATATCCATGGAGGAATGTTATTGTTGATAACAAAAATAGGCCACACCGAGTAAATAGATCTCAACTCTCTAAATGGATTGACATCGTCCGCTACCAATGAAAGCCTGAGATTACGAGGTTCTTCTTTAAAGTGTGGCCATTTTTCCTCCATGTCGCTAAACGCATAACCATCTGTAGGAATTCAAAGAATGTCATATCCACTTCTATTCCGTGCATGGTAATCCATAAATTGCACTAAGCTTTCACACCTAAATAATCATTGCATACATGGAATAATGGGAATATAACGAAGAAGCCTTTGAGACACCTTTTTTGTTAGTTGATCTGTTTAATATCTAGTGACATGACATTTTGGGTATTCTATTGCAAATTCATGTAGTTTATGATATATAATATGATCATTGGGGCATGCATCTATTGCTTGATACTCCATTATGATATCTTTCATAATACCAAATAAATCTCAGTATGAGCGAGGTAAAATATTTGATGGTGGTAACAAAAATTCACCAATCAATCTACAACAAAAAATAATTTGTTAATATAAAGAATATTAATGGTACATATTTAATCCTTTATTTACTAGTGATGAACTAACAACAATTAAAATAGATGAAAAAATATGACATATATGACTTACCTTAACATCTGTGATATTGCTATGTTTGATAAACCATTCATAACCTTCAAGTTCAACAACAACAATACAACAGAGAGAAGAGTTTTTTTGGAGCCTTCATAAAGGGGCTTATATGCCTTCTCAAGTATAGGTAAATCATGAACATCATCAAAGTCATCTCGATCGTCATGATCAGTTCTGCCACTCAATGTGTCATGGATCAATGTATTTGTACCATCATCTTAAACTATGTTTTCTAGCGCATGATCATCTTCTTCCATAGGATCATTAACTTCATCTTCGATATTCACAACTCTATGTTCGTCCACTTGCAAAACCACATTCTCTGGGCTGTGATAATCCATATCATGTGCCCTAGGGTGCCCCACCTTTATAATAATGATAGAAACAAATAAACCATGATTATGATCAAGTGATTTTTTATATATATATAAAATGTTAAAAAAATATAAACATTTACAAATTCAATCAATATAAACACATATAATGAACAACTTACCAGTGGATGATAATCATGCCCCCATTCAACATGACCACACTGCCTACAATGTTTCTCAGCTATTGTGATTAAAATTCATCTCGTCTTTAAGCTCTTGCAATTATTGGAAGGACAATAACATTTCCCATCACCCTTTCTTTTCAATCTAGCCCACAATCTATCAAGTATCTCTTCATTTTGTTCTAGACTAATATTATCTAACATGATTTTTCTTTACCAAGCTTGAATATTTAGATCTTTAAAAAATATCAAACTCACACTCCAATAATTTTTATTCATAGACAGGTAACAAAATCTAATAATTCTGATATTTTACATCAAAAAAATTTGGCATGCAACCACCCCTGCAAAAGAGAAGATAGTCTGAAGTTAATGACCCCAAAAAACACTTTAAAATACTAATTCTAAAAGTTATTAAATTCTAATTTTACTATGATTTCCAACTGTTAGACTCCTAAAATTAGAATATTGAACTTGCACAACAAAATCTAAAAATGAAACTCTGAAAATGCACAAGTCTAAAATTGAAATATGATGAGATGTTGCTTTAAAATATGATTTTCAAACCTGGAATACAAATCTGACTTCACAAATGAATTCTGGGAAAGGACAATGACTACCCTCAACCTGGCGATAGCTTCTTGCATTTTTTCTGATTTTCCCATGAAAATCGTCCTTAGTTCTCCACAAACTATCGTAAGTATAGCAAATTCGCAAGCAGAGAAAATTCGTAAGTATTGCAAAATGTTGTCGCAATAAATAGTTGAGCTCACTTTTTATTTATGTCAGTGTCAATTTTGACTTCACATCTTTTGTCAAAATTTTGATGAAAACTCTTTTTCACAATTTTGACAAAAAAACAAGTTCATCAAAATTTTGATGAATGTCGAGGATAAAATTATAAAAATTTGAAAATTACACATTAAATATCACTAGAACCCAACAAGACATCTAATTATCCATCTTTTATTTGAAATTTTCATCGGATTTTGTAGTCAAATGAGTTAGTGTTGAAATGGGGTCATTTAAGATAAATCATAAGAAAAGATCAAAGACAAATAGTTAGTGTTATCTATATCTCTTGTTAGTTTAACTTAGCTAAGGTGATGTTTGATACTAATGTCTATCACAGGAAGGATACATCCTAGGACATATTTATTAGGGGTTGTTTGATTTTAGGATGATGACGAGCTTTATGATAAGCTATTAATATAAACTTCACTGACTCACTTACTTATTGTTTAGACTTTAGATTTTGACAATTAGATTCTCACTTTACAACTTGTTATACTTTCTTTCTACTTGTTTTACCAAAGGTTGAAGGTGACGATCAATTTATTATGGGTGAAGGTTTATTGTGGGTGAAAGCAAGATGGGATGGGTGGTTTTGGATTTTTTGGAATATTTCAAAGTTTTTTGTCTTTTTGAAGGTTTATGTGGTTTTTGATTAATTTGAGGCTATTTAGGGTTTTTTGAAGATATTTGAGGCTTTTTAGATCTTTTGAATATTTTCTAATGTTTTTGGGTTTTCAATTTTCAAATGTTTTTGTGTTTTCTGAGTATTTGAATGTTTTGCATTTTTTCTAATTTATTTGGATGTTTTTGGAGTTTTCTAAAATATTTGGATGTTTTGGGATTTTATGGGTTTTGACCAAGAACCTAACCTAAGAGACCTATCCTAGGGGCCTCGAGGGCTGATCAAAGATAAGCCTTTCCTATGCTATACACATAGAGACCACATAGTTTGACTGACTTGACTTATTAACAATGACATATTAACAATTGATGGAATGTCAGTTTATTATGACATACTCCTAAAGGACTGACCTAGGGTGTCTCAGGGGCACATCAATGATGGTCTTTCCTATGTTCAAGCTCAAAGATGACGTAGTTTGACAACATGACACTATTTTTAGATTTTTGATGTTCGACCTTTTTAGGGTTTTTGATATATTTTGGATGTTTTCGATATTGTCTTTGAAATTTTCCAAATGTTTTTGGATTTTAGTTGTACAAGATTTTGCAAATGTTTTTGGATTTTGATGAAGTTTTATGAATGGTTTTAGTATTTTTTGATGAGATTTTTGATGACCTCAAGATATACAAGAACCCAATATGATCCATAACGAAGTGAACCCAGTGTGACACAGTAGACTACCTCAATATAGGTAGGAAAAATTAACCTTTAGAATATTCCAAGTAGTGCTAAAGGGGATACAATACTTCACAACATCAAGCTATGATAGAGACATGGATGGGCAATGGAATAAATAGGATGAATGTTGTGATGAATGGATGGTGATGCAAAGAATGGTAGGATAAATAATAAAGATCCAAAGAATAGATGGAGGTGCTTTATTTATGCGTGATGCCTATTTGCTAGGTTTTCACCAAGGTACTTGCCCAAAGCATCACCGATGTGGTTTTCACTAGATGATAATTTTTTTCTTTATTATGTTCAATCCTTTTTCTATTTTTTGGATTTTCTGATTTATACCCTTTAAGACTAGGCATAATTTTTTTTGAGATGCAAGCTATTAGTTGGCTCCTGCAAGGGTTCTCCTTTAGGCATTGACAATTGATATGCTCTTGATCCATAGCTATCTATGATAACAAAGGGACTTTTTTTGACATGTCTAACAGTGATCCAGTTGTTGCCATGGCGTTCATTGCTCTGTTGTTTATGCAAGGAATCTACTCAAAAGTTACATATATGAAAAGGTCCTTGAGACTTTCAACCATATTTTTATAAGGAGTGAGATTGTCATCCTTGGTTTAATAGTCATCATTGACTTGGTTGATAACCAACTGCGAGTCTCCATAGAATTTCATCTCTTGTATCTGCCATTGAATTGCTATCCTTAAACCTGTGATTAGGGCTTCATACTCAACAATGTTAGTGTAGAAAAATGATAGCCTGTATGACTTTGGATACAATCACCTTGAGGGGTGATGAAAAGAATGCCTATTCTTGATCCATGTTGGGTGAAAGATCCATTAAATTACATCTTCCACTGAGCTGGGAGATTGGTAAGGAACACTGATTTATTGGGGAACTTAGATATCAATGGATTTTCTACATAGATAGTTGCATCTGCCAGTTGATCTATGATTACTTTCCCTTTGATTTCCTTGCACTACACATACTCTATATCAACTTCAATAAAGATCATTACCCATTTGGCCATTCGCCTAGTGAGAGTTGCTTTGGATAAAAAATATTTTAATGGGCTGATCTTTGCAATGAGCTTGATTTGATGTGACAACATGTAGTGTCTAAAATTTTGGGAAGCAAAAACTACTACTAAGCATGCTTTCTCAATGGGTGAATAGTTCATTTCATATCCCACCAAGGTCCTGCTGATATAATAGATAGCCCTTTCTTTTCCATTTTCATCATGTTGTGCTAAAGGAGCTCCTAGTTTTGTTGATGTTACTGAGATGTACATGATCAATGGATTGTTTGGTATCAGTGGCATGAGCATTGGAGGTGTTAGTAGATACTCTTTGATCTTCTAGAAAGCTTTATCACATTTCTCATCCCACTTGTAAGTTATTCAAATGTCAAAAGGGGTGAATCTTGTATGATAGTTGGGTAATGAACCTTATGATGAACTGCAACCTTCCATGTAATCCTCTCATCTGCTTCAGTGTTTGTAGTGGTTTGATGTCTAGGATGGATTTTACCTTTTCTGGATCAATTTCTATCCCTCTTTGCGAAATGATAAAGCCAAGAAGTTTCCTTGATGTAACCCCAAAGACACACTTTTTTGGATTCAGTCATACGTTGTACTCTTCAAGTCTCTCAAAGATGGGTCCTAAGACTCCTATGTGCTCACTTATTTTCTTTGATTTTTCCAAAATATCATCCACATAATCTTCAACTATTTTGTGGATCATGCCATGAAAGATGAGGGTCATTACTATTTGATAGGTTGCTCCTGTATTCTTTAACCTGAATGGCATTACATTCTAGCAATATGTTCCCCACAAACAAGTGAATGCAGTTTTGTGTTGATCCTCCTTGGTAATCATAATCTAATTATAGCCTAAAAAACCATCCATGAGTGACAAAATTTCATGCCCAACTATTAGGACCAAAATGAGGTCGATGTTGGGAAGAGGGAAATCATCCTTCGAACATGCCTTGTTTAAGTCTCTAAAATTAGTGCAGATTTTGATGCCCCCAGTGGGTTTTGAGACTGGTACTAGGTTTGATACCCACTTAGGATAGTCTATTGGTCAGATGAATCCGACATCAAGAAGCTTTTGTAACTCTAGTTTCACCAAAAGTGCTATCTAAGGATGCATTTTCAGTAATTTTTGTTTGACTAGATTGGCTTCAGGATATACTACTAAGTGATGCACAACTACTTCAAGATCAAGGCCTAGCATATCTGTGTATGACCATGCAAAGTTAACTCTTCGCTCTTTTAGAAATGTTTCTAGGTTATGTTGTTCTTCATCCAATAGGGACTCAATGTATAGAAAGTGATCTTAGGTGCTTCTTCTATCCCCAAATTGACTAGAGTAGCCTTTTCTGCTAGCACCATTGAATTCTCTAGATGCATTGCACTAAGGGGGAGATTGAATCCCTCATCCTTGGGCGCCTCAGAGAGGTTTTCACCCTCAGATACATCCTTTGTTTTTACTATTTTAGGATCAGAGAATTCCTCCATGTAGTTTTCACTCAAGGATCTGCATGTTAGTTGCATTTCATTAATTTTGCGATTGAAGGATTCAATCATCTCCCCATAGTATGCCCCTATGTCCAACTCTATGTCAAAACCTGATTTGTGATTTTCCCATGGTAAGTTCTCATGAAGTCCCATGAATTCTAAGATTGCTTCATTATTTTTGAATAAATATAGAATTGGTGGTCCTTGTTGGTGCATGCCAATTAGTTGAGGGTATAGTAGGCGTATTTTAGTTGGATGATTGCTTGGAGTAAAGGATGTTATGGATATCATGAAGAGGGAGTTGTTCTCAAATAAGTCAACAACATCAAGGGAGGAGTCATATAAGGTTGTATCATGTGATGGAGGTAACCAAGAGGAAGCCTCAATGCATTTAGCAGAAGTACCTTTGTAAATAAGGGTGACCTTGCTAGTAATACAACCTAGGCCAAGATTCTTTAGTCATTTTTGGTGTAGGAGCACTTTGTCAGGTTTAAGCCTTCATGAGGCAAATTTGTGAAGTTTGAGTTAGTTAGGTGATCTAAGCTTGTAATAATGTCATTTAGACCATTTTGAACATGTTTGAGTCTATTTTAGGTCCTAACAGTTCTTGGTTGGGTCATTTTGCAATTATGGTTAAAATTTGTCAATTCTTGCAAAAATGTCATATTGAAAAGTTGTAAAAATGGAAGAATGGGAATATGAAGAGTCAATATCATGTAGAAGTTGATTAGTTAGTTGGTAAGTTTTGATTAATAGGGGAAAATAGGTTTTGAAGGGACCTGAAACCCTTTATATCAGAAACAAAATATTGCTCCAAAAAAATTCAAAAGTGTACTAGTAGCAACCCAATAGCCAAAAAACCAACCACCATGGGTGCCAAACTAAAAGAAGGAAATCAACAACCAACAACACCCACCAACAAAACAACATCAAAACAATCTATAGAAGACAAACACCAAACATAAACATAAAGAAACAAGAAACAAGTTAAGGCCACTTAGAGTTTTGGCCACCTCAATCTGATGGTTTTTAGTTAGTTGGTAAGTTATAAATGGTTAAATAATATGATAAATATATAATTCCAACTCTAATTTTGGTGTTGGAGATGGTTGGAAATTGTGAAGAAGAAGAAACCCTTGTTTTTGTGCATTATTTCTAAATTTTTATTATGTTGCACAATGTTCTCTTGGTTTTTATGGATTGTATCTTTCATATAATGATCTGAAACTAGTTGGAGAAGTTATTGATGAGAATCTAATTTCATTTTCAATTGTTCTCATCAATTTTTATTGAGATTTGTAAAAGTTATGGAATTTTTGGTACAAGGTGTCTTGAATGACTAATTTTTCCTATAACAGTCTGAAAGAAACAAATGGTATAGATTGGTACGGTAAAATAATGGTCTGAAACTAATAGAAAATGATGGAAAAATGAACCTCTTTCATTTAATTTTTGTTTTATCTAATTTCATTAAGTTTTGAAAGAGTTATGATATTTTTAGTGAGAGCAGTTATGTGATAAAACTAGGGTTTCCAACAAGCATTAAGAAAACTATATCTTTGTATTGCACCATCCAAAAAGGCTCAAAATTGGTGAGAGTTTTCTTTAAATTTATGCACAAGGTTTCTACAAATGGGTTTTAATTATTTTATCATTTGGGAAAGATATGGAGGTTTTTTGTGTGTCTTTTCATAGTAAATATTGTCATAACCCTTGGTGAAATGAGGGTTTAACAAAATAATGCATTGTTGAGTTGTTTGATGTAATGATCATTTGTATGCCATCAATATGAATGGTGAGTAGGAAAACAAGTTGAAATTTTTGTGATTGAAGAGTTGTTTGAAGTTGATCTAATTGTGATGGTTGAAGGTTTTGAACCTCGACTCTGCATCAGTTTCTTAGGAACGATGGGTTCTAGCAAACCATTGCCATTTTTTCCTAGCTTCTCATTCTTGTTATATCCCATTCCCTTCATCAGCTGAGGGCCTTTGTTGTCATCTTCCATGGGAAGAGTGGGGATAGGTCATTCATCTTGATAGAGGAGTTTAGAGACATCCTCCTCATTGAAATCTTCTTGGTTTAGATCCCCCCACTTGGTGAAGGTAGTAGTTGCCATCTTGATTGTTTCAGGCTCTTTAGTGCTAGATGCGAGTTTCCCATGAGACAGAGGAGAAAGAGGTAAATCTCCTAAGACAAAGGTATTCTTTAGTAGCTTGTAGTTCACACAATCATCATCTTGGATCACTACTTTGATGTTGGGTATACTCTGCTCAATGGATGTTTTCACTTCTAAGGTGTATGCAAGGGATGATGGGTCAACAAATGAGGTAGATGGTTTAGGCCCTTCATCATTCTTGGGTACTTGGGGTATCTTATATAACTTGGCCTCAAGATTCTTGCAATAGTAAAAATCTCATGATCTCGATGGATGGTAATTTGTTTTCCTTCGAAAGGAAACTTTACACATTGATGATAGGTCGAGGCTACAAATTTTAGGGCATGGATCCAGGGTCAGCCAAGTAGGATATTATAGGGGAGATCAAGGTCTAGCACTTGGTATGTAGTTTCTGCAATGAGAGGCCTCACTTGGATGGGAAGTGCAATGATACCTTGTGATACCCATTCTTGATCATCATATGCTCTGATGGTGGGATTCTTTGCTTTCTCAATGGTATCCTCTGAATAGCCCATATTCTTGATTAAATGTATGGTATAGATGTTTAAACCAACATCTCCATTTACTAAGACTCTTTTTACCTTGTTTTTATGAATGAGAACCTCAAGATGTAAAGCACGGTTATGAGATGGTTGCGATGGGAGGTCTTGTTTGGAGAAGGTGAGATGATGATTAGTGATATGACCTACCATATCTTGAAACTGATTAGTGTCAATATCCTCAGGGATGGATGACTCAGACAAAGCTTTCTCCAATATTTCCCTATGTGTGGTTGATAGCCTCAATAGCTCCAAGATTGATATCTGTGTAGGGGTCTTCTTAAGCTAATCTAGGAGATTGTACTTTCTAGGATTGGATAATGGAAAAGTAGGTTTTGTTCTAGATTGAGGTGGGACTGCTTGAATGTTAATTTTTCCATTTCGTGTGGTGACTCGACATTCCACACTAGATCCTTTAATCATGACAATAGTGATGACACTATCATAAGAAGCGATGACATTGGAATAGGTATGTTGTACATTTGTATAATCCTTAGCTTTTTCGTGGTTGTTCATTTTGTTATGATCTAGCATAGGGTTCTTGTATATCTTAAGATATTTATTCCTAGTTGGTACTTCAATATATATGGTGTTGTTCTCTATGAGGTATTGGATGATATTCTTGAGTCTCATGCAGTTTTCCATTTTATGTCCTTTGATTTTGTGAAAGTCATAGAGATTGTGCTCATTGTACCAGGATGGTTTCTCTTGTGGTTCTTGGTAGTTTTCAAAGTTGGGAAGTGTTATCAGATTTGACTCTACCAACTTCTTCATGATGGTTTTGATCGGTTCAAAAACCTATGTGTACTTCCCTTTGGGATAGTTGTTCTTGTTGGTGGCTTTCCTTTGCTACATGTCAGTGTTACTGATTTGATTGTTCTAAGGAGGTGTTGTTTGTTGCACAGTCAGTTGAATGTTAGCAACTTGATTGTTGTTTGGTCTAGGAGCACTTAGGACTACTTTAGCATCTACCACATCATCATTTGTTACATTCTTGTTCTTAGCCTAGACACAAGGCTTGTCATTGGAACTGGTTGATGGGTGATTGTCTTTGTAAGCTTGAGCATTTCCTTATGAGATTAGAGCTCTTTTGATGTTAAGGGATCTTGGGAAAAGCTCATCATAAGATGTGATACACTGCATTTTCAAGTGGAAAGATAGATTGGGGTCTATATTTGCTATGATAATTCCCACTTGTTGTTCATCAAGAAGTGGTCACTTTCTTTTACTAGCTCTTTTCCTCTATTGTTGCAAGAAATTGGTGAAAGATTCTCCTTTTTTTTGTCTGACAGTGTACAATTATTCTAGACTTACATCCACGTCAAGATTAAAGGAGAAGTGATTGATGAATTTATTAGTAATTTATTGGAATGTTTTGATGCCAAGAGGTAGATGAGAAAACCAATCCATAGCAGGACTTGTTAAACTTTAAGGGAAGAGGCACATTAAATAAGAATCATTGTAGGCCACCTCCATACACATGACATTAAATTCTTTGACATGGTCAACAAGACTTCCTCTCCCTTTGTATTTATTGAATTTAGGGATTTCAAAGCTAGGAGGGAATGGTACCATTGTGATGTTTCGATTGAATGGATAGGGACATAGATTCTATGTATGGGGCTTCTTTGTCTTTCCCATTTTAAGATCCTTTAGTTCTTGTGATAGTGTCTTAAATTACAAAGCTAGATCGTCTTGTGGGTTTGGTGGAGGAACATATGGTGGAATGATAGATGAGTTGTATGTAGTATTTTGATATGATAAGGTTTTATATGGGGTGTATGGCACTGTGAGATTCTATGAGGTTGATTGAGGTGTCGAAGTATATGTTCCCAATGCATTTGTATTGACGATCTTCTATTGAGGATTATAGTAGGAAATTGGTTATTGTTGTTGTTGAGCATATTGTTGAGCTAGTAAGGCTTGTTGTTGTTGTTGCACCACTAGGGCTTGTTGTTGGACTTGTTGTTGTTGTTGTGCCATGAGGACCTATTGTTGTTGTTGTGATGCTAAAGCTCCTTGATGAGCTTGATGTTGTTGGGCTAAGGCTGCTTGTTGTACCACTAAGGTGGCTTGTTGTTGTTGCTGCTATTGTTGTGCTGCTTGCTATGCTACTAAGGCTGCTTGTTGTTGTTGTTGTTGTTAGGTTGCTTGTTGTGCTACTAGGGCTGCTTGTTGTTGTTGTTGTTGGGCTACTAGGGCTACTTTCTCTTGTTGCTGTTGTTGGGCTACTAGGGTTTCTTGTTGTTGTTGGATGGCTTTCTGATAAGCTTGTTATGCTTGTTGTAAAGCTAGGGCATGTGCTTGCAATGTAGGATTAGGTGGTTGTTGGGATATCTAAGATGGATTGTGAGTGTTGATGTTCTGAGTGGGTAGTAGATTGCTGATGATAGGTGGAGGGTTCCCTTGGTTTAACATCCCTTGTAAGATGGTAGATGGAAGTGGAGGAATTAAGTTTGAGGTCCCAAATGATTTTGCATGGTAAAGGGGATAGTGGGAAATGCTAAGGATGATGCCATTAAAGTTTGCAATGGTAATGACACATTAGGACCTTAAGTCCATTGATTAAAAATATTCCCTTGTCCCATGTCTTGAGGATTTCCTTGTGAAAGAGATGTAAATAGGGTATTACTTGGGTTGATGGGATTTGTGACCAAGGGATTGTTTTGAGATGGGTTGATAATGGATGGGATGGATGTGCTTTGTGAAACCAATGGCATAGATAAACCAACTAGAGGATGGGGTAGAGATGTCACTATCAATGTTAAGGGTTGAGTCTATGGTATGGTATTGACATGCCCTTATGTGTTTTTTTGAGACACTTGGTCTATACTACTTTGCATGATGGTGGACACACTTGTGGTACTCATGGGTATGGATGAAGAGGGATACCCCTGATATGTTGAAGTGGTTGTGGAGTAATGAAGTTCAAGTGGTTTATATGGTTGTTTGGGATTTTTGGGAACATGAGGAGCACCAAAAGTAGGTGTCCAAGTGGTTGTTGGAGGTGGGGGATTGGTATTAAGGGTACCCACAAGTGTGTTGCTTTCAAATGGAAGTGTTACACCAAACTCCTGGGAAAGACTAGTTGCAAGAAAAGGAGTGGATGCTTTATTTAGCCCTAGTGATGGAGTTGTGAAGCTTTGTGTCAAGTTTTGTGCAACAAATGATGGGGAAATAGGAGCTACATTTTCAAAGGTTTGATGTTCCATGATTTCCTCCCTAGTAAGTCCAAATGGATTGATCATGATGTCTTTTATCTCGTATGGTCCTGATGGAGATGATGGTTGTTGTGATGGGGTAACTTGACTTCTCAGATCAAATTCTAAAGGATTTGGATCACTTGAGGTAAATGTGACTTTGATTTTCTCCATGATTCTCTTATGTTGTGATCTTGTCTTTACCATAAATTTTGTGTCACCTTTGGGAGAGTTGTGTTGATATTTGTAATGCTTGAACTCTCTAGTTGACTCAAATCTAGGTAAAAGGGATGCTCTCAGTCTTTTTGGAGAAATGATGATAATGGGGGATGAAAATATGGATGATGTGGGAAGTGATCTTTGCAAACGTTTTGGGACAACACTTTTGTCTTGAGTTTGATGTTTTGAGGTTAGGATAAAGGATGTTTATGAACTTGGCAATATTTAGGGTAGACTCATGACCTTCAAGATATACTAGCTCAAAGATGATAACTAACTTAGCTAAATGCATGGAAAATGATTCATTTCACATACAAAGTAGCCAAGTTAGGGTTTTGGGTTGACTGATGTTCAAGTCAAAAAGTGTTAGTGTATTCAAAATTTTTGCCAAGTTTGGTGAAGTGAAGGATGAAATTTGATGAAGGGGTGAGTGAAATGTTTGACCCAATGTTGACCTAGAATGAACCTTTGTTTTCCAAGAGCAAGGTAGTGAGAATGATGCTAGACCTTTTAAGTTTACAAATCCTAAATGGTTAATGATTATGTGAGAAATTTAAAATGTTGGAAAAGACTAGGATTCTGATAGTAATAGAAGGAATACTATTGGAAATATGTGCCTCAAAAATTACAGGCTGAAACCTCCATGAGTGCCAAGTCAGTGTGACAGGTTCCATGTCTGGCCGACTAGCAGGTTTGTTTTATTTAGTTCTGAACAGGTCACTGTGACCTTGCCACTGTCTTGCCGAAAGGTTACACTATGGAGTCTATCATTGTAGCATGATGTATTCAGTATGACTTTATAGTGCTCCGGAGACCTCCAGTTGAAAGGCCATTCAGTCGTGCATCGGGGAAACTCTTGGTGACTATGTTCTTCAGTGAAATTGAAGGTTCTCACTAAGATGTCTCAGTGAAGTGTTATTCTCTTGCTGACAGTGTATGTATTGATTTCTTCAAGATAACTCCAATGTTTTGGGAAGACATCTTAGCGAATAGAAAATGTCTTACGGATAGAGACTCAAAGGTAGATCATTGGAGTGACTCGACAGGCTCGGTGAGAAGTCTTAGCAAGAGTTAAATGTCTCGCCGACAACTCGTTGTGTTGGAAGCCTTTGATATAACTTAAAGCTATTGGAGAAATCTCTTAGCGATGGCGAATGTCTTGCCGATAGCCGATGGCTATCGGGGTAGCTCTTGGTGGTAGTTGGTAATCGGTGAAACATATGGAGATTGGTGTGAACTATCGGTGATAGATGTGAGTCTTGCTGACTATCTCTTGAAGCTCGATATGACTTATGTCTTCAGTATAACATTAGTGACTCACTATGACCTTCTGGCGAAAGCAATAAGTCAAGGCGACTACATGATGACTTGGTGTATCTGTTGGAGCTCGATATAACATCTTGGAAACTATAGAGGCTTTTGGAAACATCGATATGAGGTCAATGTGGCATCGGCGAGACACAGTTAGTGTCTCACTGAGATGCTAGTACATTGCAAATTCTGTTGACTGTCTGACTGTCATACGTGGAATCTCGTGGATGAATAGAGGAAGCTGAAAGTGAACCATTATTAGTTGATTTAGTGTGACAGTTCTATGAGAACTCTCAATAGTCAAGGAACACCATGGATATAGTTGGAAGTTGTAGACGCTTGGGGGTTGGATAATAGTTCGATCAATAGTGAAGTGTGAAGAATTAAAACTGTATCAGTAAAGGATTTAAAATCTGTAAAGGCTATAACTTGGATGTTTTTTGTTCGAAGAATGTTCATGATGAATGCTGCTATCAGATAATAACACTAGAAAGATAAGTCCGGATTTGTATGTAATTTGATTACTGTAATACAGAAAAGTGATTTCTCTTGGTGGTGGTTTTTTCTCCCGTAAGGGTTTGGGTGTTCATATGTGTTTGTCTAATACTTTATTTCTCGTGAACTGTTTCCATAGAGCATCTTAAATTGATCTAATTTCGAAAATTTAAGTACTTCCCAATTTTTCCTAAGCAGTATTGACGCCTAGGAGAATTGTTTCTCAAGATTCACTCTTACAAGGCACGGAGCCTGGCTAGTTGTGTTATCCTTTGGGGTACATTGGGTTTTTTGTGTCAATACTGTTCAGTGGGAGTCTTGTAAAGATTGTTATTTCTTTTTACAGATTAAGATGTCTAGTTCATCTGGGAAGATTGAAATAGAGAAATTCAATGGCAGTAACTTTGAATTGTGGAAACTCAAGATGGAGGATCTCTTAGTAGATCGAGATCTTTGGCTTGCTGTGTCTGGAACTAAACCTACAGGCATGAAGCAAGAAGAATGGGACCTTGTAGATAGAAAAGCTAAGGGGATGATAAGGCTCTATTTGGAAGACTCAGTTCTTCTCAATGTGCATGAAGAGAAGACTGCCTCTCTCTTGTGGAAAAGATTGGCATCCATTTATTAGGGGAAAGGGGAAATCTTTGGTGAATAAGTTGTTCCTAAGGAAGAAGCTCTACTCTTTGAGAATGTAGGAAGGAGGGTCTGTAGCTGATCATTTGAATGCATTTAACATGTTGCTCACATAATTAATATCTGTTGGTGTAAAGATTGAAGAAGAGGATCGCTATATGCTTCTATTATGTCCTTTGCTAGACTTGTGGGATCATCTGGTGATGGCTATTGGGAGTACAACATCTAGTTTCAATATGGAAGATGTTGGTTCTTTGCTGTCAGAAGAGATGAGAAGAAAATCTTTTGAGATGGTGAAGGAGGCTCTTGCTGTCAGAGGAAGGTCAAAGGAGAAAGGTAGGAAGAAGGACAAGAAGTCCAAATCGAAATCAGAAGGGAGATCAAAATCTCCTGGCAAGAAGTCCAAGGTGAAGTGCTGGAACTGTGGGCAACCTAGTCATGTACGAAAGGATTGTAAAGAGGAGAAAAAGAAGAAGGGCTCTTCTGATAATGGTTCTTCTCATAGTGATGGTGATGCCTTCATTGTAGCCTTGGCTACATAGGCATTAGATGATGTCTAGTTGATTGATTCTAGAGCATCATTCCACATGACATCTCATAGAGAATGGTTCACAAAGTATGAAGAATACGATAGTGGAAAGGTGTACTTGGCGAGTGATTCAACCTTAAAAATTGTTGGCCGTGGAAGAGTCAGAATCCAATTCCCTGATGGCAGAATAAAGGGGATCAATAATGTTATGCACATACTAGGTC
>VDFB02000015.1:436320169-436391219 GCA_007258455.2 Sequoia sempervirens | reverse complement strand
ATGATAGAGACATGGATGGGCAATGGAATAAATAGGATGAATGTTGTGATGAATGGATGGTGATGCAAAGAATGGTAGGATAAATAATAAAGATCCAAAGAATAGATGGAGGTGCTTTATTTATGCGTGATGCCTATTTGCTAGGTTTTCACCAAGGTACTTGCCCAAAACATCACTGATGTGGTTTTCACTAGATGATGATTTTTTTCTTTATTGTGTTCAATCCTTTTTCTGTTTTTTGGATTTTCTGATTTATACCCTTTAAGACTAGGCATAATTTTTTTTGAGATGCAAGGTATTAGTTGGATCCTGCAAGGGTTCTCCTTTAGGCATTGACAATTGATATGCTCTTGATCCATAGCTAGCTATGATAACAAAGGGACCCAACCAGTTAGGTTCAAACTTTCCTTTACTATCCTGATATAGTAGATTCTTCTGATTTCATTTTAGGAAAAGATCCCCTACCTGGAAAGACCAACATTTGATCTTCTTGTTATAGCTCTATTTCAGTTAGTTTTGATATACTTGCAAGTGATTAAAGGTGTCAAGACAACACTTGTCTAGGAATTCCATCTCATTCAGTCAAAATATTCTAAATTCTTCATTGGTGATCAGGTTTTGCAGTGACACTTGTAGTGATGGCAACTCAACATCAATAGGAAGAATAGCTTCTGATTTGTAGACCAAGGAGAAAGGGGTTGCACCTATTGGCATGCAGATAATAGTTCAATATTCCTAGAGAGCAGGATTCAATTGTAGATTCTAATCACAACCAACTTCATTGAACATTTTCTTTAGGATTTTTAGGATGATTTTGTTTCTAGCCTCAACTTGACCGTTTCCTTAGGGGTAATATGGGGTAGAGAATTGGTGTTGGATATTAAAACTTTGACATAGTTCTTTTACATCTTGATTTTTGAAGCGTGTTCCATTGTCTGAGATAAGGGTTTGTGGAACACTATAATGAAAGATATGGTAATTTAGGATAAACTTGGCAATTTTCTTCCTCGTTATGTAAGTCATAGGAATGGATTCTACCCACTTGGTAAAGTATTCAGTTGATGTTATGATAAAATTGTGGCCATTGGATGAATTTGGAGTGATCTTTCCTATGAGGTCAAGTCCCCATTACGAGAAAGTCCAAGGTGTGATCATTGGTTGCAACTCGTAAGCTAAATCGTGAATTAGATCTCGTTGTTTTTGGTATTGGACACATTTTTGCACATATTGATGGGATTCATTTTCCATGATTGGCCAATAGTACCCCATCCTCAACAGTTTCTTAGATAAAGTCATACCACTAGAATGGGAACCACATATGCCATCGTGTACTTCTATTAAAGTGGTTATGGCTTCCTCTTGGTTAATACATTGTAGTAATGTCCCTTCGATGCTTTGGCAGTAAAGGGTATCTCCTAGGTTAACGAATTGGGATTCCTTCTTGATAAAGGTCTTTTTAAGGTTTGAGGTGATATCAGATGGATGGGTTCCTTTGCTTAGGTAGATGAGTATATCATGATACCATGGGGATCTAGGATCGACAATGACATACATGCGAATTAAAATTCAGGGATTTTGAAAGTTGGTATGAGAAGTAGTTCTACCAATAATTTGCATTGGAGGACTTTGTTAGACATGTCTAACAGTGATCTAGTTGTTGCCATGGCGTTCGTTGCTCTGTTGTTTATGCAAGGAATCTGCTCAAAAGTTACATATATGAAAAGGTCCTTGAGACTTTCAACCATATTTTTATAAGGAGTGAGCTTGTCATCCTTGGTTTGATAGTCATCATTGACTTGGTTGATAACCAACTGTGAGTCTCCATAGAATTTCATCTCTTGTATCTGCCATTGAACTGCTATCCTTACACCTGTGATTAGGGCTTCATACTCAACAATGTTATTGTAGAAAAATGATAGCCTGTGTGACTTTGGATATAATCACCTTGAGGGGTGATGAAAAGAATGCCTATTCTTGATCCATGTTGGGTGAAAGATCCATTAAAGTACATCTTCCACTGAGCTGGGAGATTGGTAAGGAACACTAATTCATTGGGGAACATAGATATCAATGGATTTTCTGCATAGATAGCTGCATCTACTAGTTGATCTGTGATTACTTTCCCTTTGATTTCCTTGTGCTACACATACTCTATATCAACTTCAATTAAGATCATTACCCATTTGGCCATTCGCCTAGTGAGAGTTGCTTTGGATAAAAAATATTTTAATGGGCTGATCTTTGCAATGAGCTTGATTTGATGCACAAACACGGAAGCCCTGAAAACGAAGAAACCACTACTAAGGCAATCGCTTTCTCAATGGGTGAATAGTTCATTTCATAGCCCACTAAGGTCCTACTGACATAAATAGATATCCCTTTTCCATTTTCTACCTGTTGTGCTAAAGGAGCTCCTAGTTTTGTTAGTTATCAGATGTTTGATCGGATTGCCGGTATTAGTGGTAATGAGTATCGGAGTGTTAGATACTTTGATCTCTTAGGAAAGCTTTATCACATTTATCAACCCAAAATTTGTGTTAAGTCTCTAAAATGTGAAAAGGGATGAATCTTCTTTGATAGGTGGGCTATGAACCTTTTGATGGACTACAAAATTCCTTGTAATCCACTCATCTATTTCAATGTCCATGGTGGTTCCATGTCTAAAATGGATTTTACCTTTGCTAGATAAATTTCTATCCCTCTTTGTGAAATGATAGCTACAAAGCTCTTTGATGTAAACACCAAAGACACACTTTTTGATTCAAATATACCTTGTAAATTTGTGGTCTCTCAAAGATGGGTCATTCCAAGACTCCTATGCCTACCATTTCTTTTGATTTCTTCCTAAACATCATCACACCTCTAACGATTCTTGCATCAGCCATGAAAGTTGAGGGTCATTACTCCTTTGATAGGTTGCCCCTCAGACTTCCTTTAACCCTAATGGCATTACATTCTAGCAATATGTTCTGGGTACAAACAAGTGAATGCAGCTTTGTGCCAACCTCCCTAAAATTGCAACCCAGATAGCCCAAAACCATGAGCGCATAAATTTCATGCCCAAACTTATTATTATAACTGTTTGCGTCGATGTTGGGAAGAGGGAAATCATCCTTCAACATGCCTGCCTCCCAAACTAGTGAAAATTCCTTTGATGCCCCCTGCTGGCTTCCTTTGAGACTCGTGACTAGGCTCTGATACCCACTCAAAATTTCATTGGTCAAAATGAACTGATAATCGGGTGTTTCTTTGTAACTCTAGTTTCAATTCAAAAGTGCTATCTGCTGACGTACCCTTCAGTAATTTCGCCGCACTAGATTGGCTTCCGCGTGGATATACCACGGGCATACCACCTTAATTCAAGCATCACGCGGCTTGGTATATCCTCAGCACCGGCGTTAACTCTTTCTCGGCTTCCTTGAAATGTTTCTTTGTACCCTTTGTTCCTTCATTCAATAGGATGAATGTATAGAAAGTGTGATCTCAGGTGCTTCTTCTATCCCCAAATTGACTAGAGTAGCCTTTTCTACTAGCACCATTGAATTCTCTAGATGCATTGCACTAAGGGGGAGATTGAATCCCTCATCCTTGGGCACCTCAGAGAGGTTTTCACCCTTAGATACGTTCTTTTTTTTTACTATTTTAGGATCAGAGAATGCCTCCATGTGGTTTTCACTCAAGGATCTACATGTTAGTTGCATTTCATTAATTTTGCGATTGAAGGATTCAATCATCTCCCCATAGTATGCCCCTATGTCCAACTCTATGTCAAAACCTGCTTTGTGATTTTCCCATGGTAAGTTCTCAAGAAGTCCCATGAATTCTAAGATTGCTTCATTATTTTTGAATAAATATAGAATTGGTGGTCCTTGTTGGTGCATGCCAATTAGTTGAGGGTATACTAGGCATATTTTAGTTGGATGATTGCTCGAAGTAAAGGATGTTATGGATATCATGAAGAGGGAGTTGTTCTCAAATAAGTCAACAACATCAAGGGGGGAGTCATATAAGGTTGTATCATGCAATGGAGGTAACCAAGAGGAAGCCTTAATGCATTTAGTGGAAGTACCTTTGTAAATAAGGGTGACCTTGCTAGTAATACAACCTAGGCCAAGATTCTTTAGTCGTTTTTGGTGCAGGAGCACTTTGTCAGGTTTAAGCCTCCATGAGGCCAATTTGTGAAGTTTGAGTTAGTTAGGTGATCTAAGCTTGTAATAATGTCATTTAGACCATTTTGAACATGTTTGAGTCTATTTTAGGTCCTAACAATTCTTGGTTGGGTCATTTTGCAATTATGGTTAAAAGTTGTCAATTCTTGCAAAAATGTCATATTGAAAAGTTGTAAAAGTGGAAGAATGGGAATATGAAGAGTCAATATCATGTAGAAGTTGATTAGTTAGTTGGTAAGTTTTGATTAATAGGGAAAAATAGGTTTTGAAGGGACTTGAAACCCTTTATATCCAAAACAAAATATTGCTCCAAAAAAATTCAAAAGTCTACCAGTAGCAACCCAATAGCCAAAAAACCAACCACCATGGGTGCCAAACTAAAAGAAGGAAATCAACAACCAACAACACCCACCAACAAAACAACATCAAAACAATCTACAAAAGACAAACACCAAACATAAACATAAAGAAACAAGAAACAAGTTAAGGCCACTTAGAGTTTTGGCCACCTCAATTTGATGGTTTTTAGTTAGTTGGTAAGTTATAAATGGTTAAATAATATGATAAATATGTAATGCCAACTCAAATTTTGGTGTTGGAGATGGTTGGAAATTGTGAAGAAGAAGAAACCCTTGTTTTTGTGCATTATTTCTAAATTTTTATTATGTTGCACAATGTTCTCTTGGTTTTTATGGATTGCATATTTCATATAATGATTTGAAACTAGTTGGAGAAGTTATTGATGAGAATCTAATTTCATTTTCAATTGGTCTCATCAATTTTTATTGAGATTTGTAAAAGTTATGGAATTTTTGGTACAAGGTGTCTTGAATGACTAATTTTTCCTATAACAGTCTGAAAGAAACAAATGGTACAGATTGGTATGAAAAAATAATGGTCTGAAACTAATGGAAAATGATGGAAAAATGAACCTACTTTCATTTAATTTTTTTTTTATTTAATTTCATTAAGTTTTCAAAGAGTTATGATATTTTTGGTGAGAGCAGTTATGTGATAAAACTAGGGTTTCCAAAAAGCATTAAGAAAACTATATCTTTGTATTGCACCATCCAAAAAGTCTCAAACTTGGTGAGAGTTTTCTTTAAATTTGTGCACAAGGTTTCTAAAAATGGGTTTGAATTATTTTATCATTTGGGAAAGATATGGAGGTTTTTTGTGTGTCTTTTCATAGTAAATATTGTCATAACCCTTGGTGAAATGAGGGTTTGACAAAATAATGCATTGTTGAGTTGTTTGATGTAATGATCATTTGTATGCCATCAATATGAATGGTGAGTAGGAAAACAAGTTGAAATTTTTGTGATTGAAGAGTTGTTTGAAGCTGATCTAATTGTGATGGTTGAAGGTTTTGAACCTCGACTCTGCATCAGTTTCTTAGGAACGATGGGTTCTAGCAAACCATTGCCATTTTTTCCTAGCTTCTCATTCTTGTTATATCCCATTCCCTTCATCAGCTGAGGGCCTTTGTTGTCATCTTCCATGGGAAGAGTGGGGATAGGTCATTCATCTTGATAGAGGAGTTTAGAGACATCCTCCTCATTGAAATCTTCTTGGTTTAGATCCCCCCACTTGGTGAAGGTAGTAGTTGCCATCTTGATTGTTTCAGGCTCTTTAGTGCTAGATGCGAGTTTCCCATGAGACAGAGGAGAAAGAGGTAAATCTCCTAAGACAAAGGTATTCTTTAGTAGCTTGTAGTTCACACAATCATCATCTTGGATCACTACTTTGATGTTGGGTATACTCTGCTCAATGGATGTTTTCACTTCTAAGGTGTATGCAAGGGATGATGGGTCAACAAATGAGGTAGATGGTTTAGGCCCTTCATCATTCTTGGGTACTTGGGGTATCTTATATAACTTGGCCTCAAGATTCTTGCAATAGTAAAAATCTCATGATCTCGATGGATGGTAATTTGTTTTCCTTCGAAAGGAAACTTTACACATTGATGATAGGTCGAGGCTACAAATTTTAGGGCATGGATCCAGGGTCAGCCAAGTAGGATATTATAGGGGAGATCAAGGTCTAGCACTTGGTATGTAGTTTCTGCAATGAGAGGCCTCACTTGGATGGGAAGTGCAATGATACCTTGTGATACCCATTCTTGATCATCATATGCTCTGATGGTGGGATTCTTTGCTTTCTCAATGGTATCCTCTGAATAGCCCATATTCTTGATTAAATGTATGGTATAGATGTTTAAACCAACATCTCCATTTACTAAGACTCTTTTTACCTTGTTTTTATGAATGAGAACCTCAAGATGTAAAGCACGGTTATGAGATGGTTGCGATGGGAGGTCTTGTTTGGAGAAGGTGAGATGATGATTAGTGATATGACCTACCATATCTTGAAACTGATTAGTGTCAATATCCTCAGGGATGGATGACTCAGACAAAGCTTTCTCCAATATTTCCCTATGTGTGGTTGATAGCCTCAATAGCTCCAAGATTGATATCTGTGTAGGGGTCTTCTTAAGCTAATCTAGGAGATTGTACTTTCTAGGATTGGATAATGGAAAAGTAGGTTTTGTTCTAGATTGAGGTGGGACTGCTTGAATGTTAATTTTTCCATTTCGTGTGGTGACTCGACATTCCACACTAGATCCTTTAATCATGACAATAGTGATGACACTATCATAAGAAGCGATGACATTGGAATAGGTATGTTGTACATTTGTATAATCCTTAGCTTTTTCGTGGTTGTTCATTTTGTTATGATCTAGCATAGGGTTCTTGTATATCTTAAGATATTTATTCCTAGTTGGTACTTCAATATATATGGTGTTGTTCTCTATGAGGTATTGGATGATATTCTTGAGTCTCATGCAGTTTTCCATTTTATGTCCTTTGATTTTGTGAAAGTCATAGAGATTGTGCTCATTGTACCAGGATGGTTTCTCTTGTGGTTCTTGGTAGTTTTCAAAGTTGGGAAGTGTTATCAGATTTGACTCTACCAACTTCTTCATGATGGTTTTGATCGGTTCAAAAACCTATGTGTACTTCCCTTTGGGATAGTTGTTCTTGTTGGTGGCTTTCCTTTGCTACATGTCAGTGTTACTGATTTGATTGTTCTAAGGAGGTGTTGTTTGTTGCACAGTCAGTTGAATGTTAGCAACTTGATTGTTGTTTGGTCTAGGAGCACTTAGGACTACTTTAGCATCTACCACATCATCATTTGTTACATTCTTGTTCTTAGCCTAGACACAAGGCTTGTCATTGGAACTGGTTGATGGGTGATTGTCTTTGTAAGCTTGAGCATTTCCTTATGAGATTAGAGCTCTTTTGATGTTAAGGGATCTTGGGAAAAGCTCATCATAAGATGTGATACACTGCATTTTCAAGTGGAAAGATAGATTGGGGTCTATATTTGCTATGATAATTCCCACTTGTTGTTCATCAAGAAGTGGTCACTTTCTTTTACTAGCTCTTTTCCTCTATTGTTGCAAGAAATTGGTGAAAGATTCTCCTTTTTTTTGTCTGACAGTGTACAATTATTCTAGACTTACATCCACGTCAAGATTAAAGGAGAAGTGATTGATGAATTTATTAGTAATTTATTGGAATGTTTTGATGCCAAGAGGTAGATGAGAAAACCAATCCATAGCAGGACTTGTTAAACTTTAAGGGAAGAGGCACATTAAATAAGAATCATTGTAGGCCACCTCCATACACATGACATTAAATTCTTTGACATGGTCAACAAGACTTCCTCTCCCTTTGTATTTATTGAATTTAGGGATTTCAAAGCTAGGAGGGAATGGTACCATTGTGATGTTTCGATTGAATGGATAGGGACATAGATTCTATGTATGGGGCTTCTTTGTCTTTCCCATTTTAAGATCCTTTAGTTCTTGTGATAGTGTCTTAAATTACAAAGCTAGATCGTCTTGTGGGTTTGGTGGAGGAACATATGGTGGAATGATAGATGAGTTGTATGTAGTATTTTGATATGATAAGGTTTTATATGGGGTGTATGGCACTGTGAGATTCTATGAGGTTGATTGAGGTGTCGAAGTATATGTTCCCAATGCATTTGTATTGACGATCTTCTATTGAGGATTATAGTAGGAAATTGGTTATTGTTGTTGTTGAGCATATTGTTGAGCTAGTAAGGCTTGTTGTTGTTGTTGCACCACTAGGGCTTGTTGTTGGACTTGTTGTTGTTGTTGTGCCATGAGGACCTATTGTTGTTGTTGTGATGCTAAAGCTCCTTGATGAGCTTGATGTTGTTGGGCTAAGGCTGCTTGTTGTACCACTAAGGTGGCTTGTTGTTGTTGCTGCTATTGTTGTGCTGCTTGCTATGCTACTAAGGCTGCTTGTTGTTGTTGTTGTTGTTAGGTTGCTTGTTGTGCTACTAGGGCTGCTTGTTGTTGTTGTTGTTGGGCTACTAGGGCTACTTTCTCTTGTTGCTGTTGTTGGGCTACTAGGGTTTCTTGTTGTTGTTGGATGGCTTTCTGATAAGCTTGTTATGCTTGTTGTAAAGCTAGGGCATGTGCTTGCAATGTAGGATTAGGTGGTTGTTGGGATATCTAAGATGGATTGTGAGTGTTGATGTTCTGAGTGGGTAGTAGATTGCTGATGATAGGTGGAGGGTTCCCTTGGTTTAACATCCCTTGTAAGATGGTAGATGGAAGTGGAGGAATTAAGTTTGAGGTCCCAAATGATTTTGCATGGTAAAGGGGATAGTGGGAAATGCTAAGGATGATGCCATTAAAGTTTGCAATGGTAATGACACATTAGGACCTTAAGTCCATTGATTAAAAATATTCCCTTGTCCCATGTCTTGAGGATTTCCTTGTGAAAGAGATGTAAATAGGGTATTACTTGGGTTGATGGGATTTGTGACCAAGGGATTGTTTTGAGATGGGTTGATAATGGATGGGATGGATGTGCTTTGTGAAACCAATGGCATAGATAAACCAACTAGAGGATGGGGTAGAGATGTCACTATCAATGTTAAGGGTTGAGTCTATGGTATGGTATTGACATGCCCTTATGTGTTTTTTTGAGACACTTGGTCTATACTACTTTGCATGATGGTGGACACACTTGTGGTACTCATGGGTATGGATGAAGAGGGATACCCCTGATATGTTGAAGTGGTTGTGGAGTAATGAAGTTCAAGTGGTTTATATGGTTGTTTGGGATTTTTGGGAACATGAGGAGCACCAAAAGTAGGTGTCCAAGTGGTTGTTGGAGGTGGGGGATTGGTATTAAGGGTACCCACAAGTGTGTTGCTTTCAAATGGAAGTGTTACACCAAACTCCTGGGAAAGACTAGTTGCAAGAAAAGGAGTGGATGCTTTATTTAGCCCTAGTGATGGAGTTGTGAAGCTTTGTGTCAAGTTTTGTGCAACAAATGATGGGGAAATAGGAGCTACATTTTCAAAGGTTTGATGTTCCATGATTTCCTCCCTAGTAAGTCCAAATGGATTGATCATGATGTCTTTTATCTCGTATGGTCCTGATGGAGATGATGGTTGTTGTGATGGGGTAACTTGACTTCTCAGATCAAATTCTAAAGGATTTGGATCACTTGAGGTAAATGTGACTTTGATTTTCTCCATGATTCTCTTATGTTGTGATCTTGTCTTTACCATAAATTTTGTGTCACCTTTGGGAGAGTTGTGTTGATATTTGTAATGCTTGAACTCTCTAGTTGACTCAAATCTAGGTAAAAGGGATGCTCTCAGTCTTTTTGGAGAAATGATGATAATGGGGGATGAAAATATGGATGATGTGGGAAGTGATCTTTGCAAACGTTTTGGGACAACACTTTTGTCTTGAGTTTGATGTTTTGAGGTTAGGATAAAGGATGTTTATGAACTTGGCAATATTTAGGGTAGACTCATGACCTTCAAGATATACTAGCTCAAAGATGATAACTAACTTAGCTAAATGCATGGAAAATGATTCATTTCACATACAAAGTAGCCAAGTTAGGGTTTTGGGTTGACTGATGTTCAAGTCAAAAAGTGTTAGTGTATTCAAAATTTTTGCCAAGTTTGGTGAAGTGAAGGATGAAATTTGATGAAGGGGTGAGTGAAATGTTTGACCCAATGTTGACCTAGAATGAACCTTTGTTTTCCAAGAGCAAGGTAGTGAGAATGATGCTAGACCTTTTAAGTTTACAAATCCTAAATGGTTAATGATTATGTGAGAAATTTAAAATGTTGGAAAAGACTAGGATTCTGATAGTAATAGAAGGAATACTATTGGAAATATGTGCCTCAAAAATTACAGGCTGAAACCTCCATGAGTGCCAAGTCAGTGTGACAGGTTCCATGTCTGGCCGACTAGCAGGTTTGTTTTATTTAGTTCTGAACAGGTCACTGTGACCTTGCCACTGTCTTGCCGAAAGGTTACACTATGGAGTCTATCATTGTAGCATGATGTATTCAGTATGACTTTATAGTGCTCCGGAGACCTCCAGTTGAAAGGCCATTCAGTCGTGCATCGGGGAAACTCTTGGTGACTATGTTCTTCAGTGAAATTGAAGGTTCTCACTAAGATGTCTCAGTGAAGTGTTATTCTCTTGCTGACAGTGTATGTATTGATTTCTTCAAGATAACTCCAATGTTTTGGGAAGACATCTTAGCGAATAGAAAATGTCTTACGGATAGAGACTCAAAGGTAGATCATTGGAGTGACTCGACAGGCTCGGTGAGAAGTCTTAGCAAGAGTTAAATGTCTCGCCGACAACTCGTTGTGTTGGAAGCCTTTGATATAACTTAAAGCTATTGGAGAAATCTCTTAGCGATGGCGAATGTCTTGCCGATAGCCGATGGCTATCGGGGTAGCTCTTGGTGGTAGTTGGTAATCGGTGAAACATATGGAGATTGGTGTGAACTATCGGTGATAGATGTGAGTCTTGCTGACTATCTCTTGAAGCTCGATATGACTTATGTCTTCAGTATAACATTAGTGACTCACTATGACCTTCTGGCGAAAGCAATAAGTCAAGGCGACTACATGATGACTTGGTGTATCTGTTGGAGCTCGATATAACATCTTGGAAACTATAGAGGCTTTTGGAAACATCGATATGAGGTCAATGTGGCATCGGCGAGACACAGTTAGTGTCTCACTGAGATGCTAGTACATTGCAAATTCTGTTGACTGTCTGACTGTCATACGTGGAATCTCGTGGATGAATAGAGGAAGCTGAAAGTGAACCATTATTAGTTGATTTAGTGTGACAGTTCTATGAGAACTCTCAATAGTCAAGGAACACCATGGATATAGTTGGAAGTTGTAGACGCTTGGGGGTTGGATTGTAGTTCGATCAACAGTGAAGTGTGAAGAATTAAAACTATATCAGTGAAGGATTTAAAATCTGTAAAGGCTATAACTTGGATGTTTTTTGTTTGAAGAAGGTTCATGATGAATGCTACTGTATAATAACACTAGAAAGATAAGTCTGGATTTGTATGTAATTTTGATTACTGTAATACAAAGTGATTTCTCTTGGTGTGGTGGTTTTTTCTCCCGTAAGGGTTTTCCCATGTATAGCTGGTGTTCATATGTGTTTGTCTAATACTTTATTTCTGTAATCTGTTTCATAGAGCATCTTAAATTGACTGTAATTGAAAATTTAAAAGTACTTCTGAATTCTTTCCTAAGGTATTGACGTTAGGAGAATTGTTTTCCGCATCTAATTTTCCTTACAAGTGGTATCAGAGCCTAGCCAATTGTGTTATCCTTGGGGGTACATTGGGTTTTTTGTGTCAATACTGTTCAGTGGGAGTTTTGTAGAGATTGTTATTTCTTTTTACTGATTAAGATGTCTAGTTCATCTGGGAAGATTGAAATAGAGAAATTCAATGGCAGTAACTTTGAATTGTGGAAACTCAAGATGGATGATCTCTTAGTAGATCAAGACCTTTGGCTTGCTGTGTCTAGAACCAAACCTACAGGCATGAAGCAAGAAGAATGGGACCTTGTAGATAGAAAAGCTAAGGGGATGATAAAGCTTTGTTTGGTAGACCCAGTTCTTCTCAATGTGCATGAAGAGAAGACAACTTCTCTCTTGTGGAAGAGACTGGCATCTATTTATCAGGGGAAATCTTTGGTGAATAAGTTGTTCCTAAGGAAGAAGCTCTACTCTTTGAGAATGTAGGAAGGAGGGTCTGTAGCTGATCATTTGAATGCATTTAACATGTTGCTCACATAATTAATATCTGTTGGTGTAAAGATTGAAGAAGAGGATCGCTATATGCTTCTATTATGTCCTTTGCTAGACTTGTGGGATCATCTGGTGATGGCTATTGGGAGTACAACATCTAGTTTCAATATGGAAGATGTTGGTTCTTTGCTGTCAGAAGAGATGAGAAGAAAATCTTTTGAGATGGTGAAGGAGGCTCTTGCTGTCAGAGGAAGGTCAAAGGAGAAAGGTAGGAAGAAGGACAAGAAGTCCAAATCGAAATCAGAAGGGAGATCAAAATCTCCTGGCAAGAAGTCCAAGGTGAAGTGCTGGAACTGTGGGCAACCTAGTCATGTACGAAAGGATTGTAAAGAGGAGAAAAAGAAGAAGGGCTCTTCTGATAATGGTTCTTCTCATAGTGATGGTGATGCCTTCATTGTAGCCTTGGCTACATAGGCATTAGATGATGTCTAGTTGATTGATTCTAGAGCATCATTCCACATGACATCTCATAGAGAATGGTTCACAAAGTATGAAGAATACGATAGTGGAAAGGTGTACTTGGCGAGTGATTCAACCTTAAAAATTGTTGGCCGTGGAAGAGTCAGAATCCAATTCCCTGATGGCAGAATAAAGGGGATCAATAATGTTATGCACATACTAGGTCTGACTTGAAATCTATTGTTTGTAAGTATGCTAAATGATATTAGAGTACAAGTCTTGTTCTCGAGAAGGGGCTGCAAGATGACTAGAGGTTCAATGGTGCTGGCTAGAGGTGCTTGAATTGGTACCCTGGACAAGCTGGATGTACAAGTTGTTCATTGTAATAGTGTCTCTTCGAAGTCACTGAAAGCTACTCATGGAGGTAGAGAGGGTAATATCTATAATTAAGTAAACTCTACAGAAGTAAAACTTCCTACAGAGAAGACTATGCTTTGGCATCATAGGTTAGGCCACATAGGAGAAAAAGGTTTAAAAACCTTGAAGAACAAAAATCTTATTGAGGGGCTTGAAGATTTTAATTTTGAATTTGAATTCTATGAACACTGTATATATGGAAAGCAGCACTGTGTTTCATTTTATGACAGTCCTCATAAATCTTCTGGTTTGTTAGACTATATTCATTTGGATGTGTTTGGTCCAGCAGATGTTCCTTCTTTGTCTAAATCAAGATACTATGTGTCATTCATTGATGATTATTCAAGAAGAGCATTTATATATTTTTTGAAAATTAAATCAAAAGTGTTCAGTCGATTTAAGGAGTTTAAAAATCTTGTTGAAAATCAGACTGGTAGAAAAATAAAATGCTTAAGGACTGATAATGGCGGTGAATTCTGTTTTGATGAATTTGAAAGATACTGTAAAGACCATGGAATCAAAAGACACAAGACTACACCTTATACTCCACAACAGAATGAAGTTGTAGAAAGGTTCAATAGGATAGTGATGGAGAGAGCATGAAGTATGCTTAGTAGTGCTGGTTTGGAGGAGAAGTTCTCTGCTGAAGCTACTACTACTGCGTGTTACTTAGTTAATTGGTCTTCAAACTTTGCTCTTGTTGATAAGAAACCTATGGAAGCGTGGTCTGGTAAGAAGCCCTCTCTTAGACATATTCGAGTCTTTGGCTATGAGGCATATGCACATGTGATGAATGTAAAAAGATCTAAGTTGGAGAACAAGGCTGTCAAGTGTATTTTTATTGGCTATAGTGCTAACATTAAAGGATACAAGCTTTGGAATCCTATTATAGAGAAGGTTGTATACAACAAAAGTGTAATCTTTCGTGAGCTGAAACCTTCCACCTTGGATCTGTAGTTAGAGACAAAGTTAGAAAATAGTAAGGATGTAGCAACAATTCCTCCTACACTAGAGAAAGAGGAATTGAAGATTCAAAATGTACCTAAAATTGAGGAGAGCTCAAGCAGTTTTGAAAGTTTTGAAGAAGAAAAACCTCAGCCTCAGCCAGTGAGGAGGTCAACCCAAGAAAGGAAACAACCAGATAGGTATGGGTTCTCATTAATTGTTTCTACTTGTGCCTATGCCTTGATTTCTAGCACTGATGAGCCTAGGACTGTAAAGAAGGCAATTAAAATGTCTGATTCAGACTCTTGGTTAGAAGCCATGGAAGAAGAAATGGCATCATTAGATAAAAATGAAACCTAGAGTTTGGTGCCCTTGCCTAAAGGCAGAAAACCTGTGGGCTGCAAATGGGTATTTAAGAAAAAGATTGGTCTAGATGGGAGTGTAGAAAAATACAAGGCAAGACTGATTGCAAAGGGTTATTCCTAGGTAGAGGGAATTGATTATGCAAAAATCTTTTCTCCTGTAGAAAAGTTGACATCCATTAGATTTCTATTGTCACTTGTAGTAGCGTATGACTTAGAGGTTGAACAGATGGATGTGAAGACAACATTTCTTCATGGTGATCTTAAAGAAGAAATCTATATGTCCCAGCTTGGGCACTTTGTTGAGAAAGGTGAAGAAAAAATTGGTATGCAAATTAAAGAAGTCTCTGTATGGGTTAAAGTAGTCACCTAGAATGTGGTACCAGAAATTTGATACCTATGTATTATCTTTAGGCTTTGTGAGATCAAAATCTGATCACTGTGTATACTATAAAGCTGAAAGTGATCAAGTGCTTGTTATTGCTCTTTATGTTGATGATATGTTGTTCATAGGAAATAGCAAGCTAATGATTTTTGATCTTAAGTCTTAGTTGTCTGCTAAGTTTGAAATGAAGGATCTTGGTGCAGCAAGGTATATTCTGGGGATGGAGATAACTAGGGACATGAAGAATAGAAAACTTTGGCTCAGTCAGAGTAAGTATATAAAGACTTTTGTAGAGAGATTTTGTATGAATGATTACAAACAGTTAGTTGTTCCAGTCATGCACGGAATGAAGCTATCTGTTGAGGACTATCCAAAATCTCCTACTGAGATGGAGGACATGATTAGTGTACCCTATGCTAGTGTAGTAGACAGTCTTATGTATGCAAAGGTTTATACAAGGCCAGACATTGCCTAAGAAGTGGGAGTACTTAGTTGATTTATGGCTAATCCAGGAAGAATACATTGGGATGCTGTGAAGAGAGTGTTTAGGTATTTGAAGGGAACTTTAGATTTTGCATTGTGTTACCATGGGAATTCAGTTGAATCACAGAGGGATCTTAGCATTCGTGGCTATGTAGATTCTGATTGGGCAGGGGACATTGGCAACATAAGATCCACCAGTGGATACATTTTCATGTTGAATGGTGGTGTAGTGAGTTGGATGAGCAAGCGGCAGGCTGTAGTCGCTTTGTCCACTATAGAGGCTGAATACATGGAAACTACTCATGCTTGTAAAGAAGCTGTATGGTTGAAACAATTGTGTTCTAACATTGGTTTTGATGTAGGGGAAATAACAATCTTATGTGATAGTCAGAGTGCCATTTGTCTGGCAAAGAATCCAACTCTCCATGCCAGGACAAAACATATTGATGTACAGTACCACTTTGTACGGGATATGGTTGAGGATGGAAAGGTCAATTTGGAAAAGGTTGATACTCTAGAGAATGTTGCAGATGCATTGACGAAGCCTGTGAGCATAGACAAGTTCAGGTGGTGTGCTAGTTCAATGGGCCTTAGTGCCCATGTTTTTTAGTAAGTATAATTTGTGCTCTGGAGGTGCCTATATGATCTTCGTCAAGTGGGAGATTATTGGAAATATGTGCCTTAAACATTACAGGCTGAAACATCCATGAGTGCCAAGTCGGTGTGACAGGTTCCATGTCTGGCTAACTAGCAGGTTTGTTTTATTCAGTTTTGAACAGGTCGTTGTGACCTTGCCACTGTCTTGCCGAAAGGTTACACTGTGGAGTCTATCGCTATAGTATGATGTATTCGGTATGACCTTCTAGCGCTCCAGAGACCTCTGGCTGAAAGGCCATTCAATCGTGCATCAGGGAGACTCTTGGCAACTTTGATCTTCGGTGAAACTTGCTAAGATGTCTTAGCAAAGTGTTATTCTCTTGCTGATAGTGTATGTATTGATTTCTTTGGGATAACTCTAATGTTTCAGGAAGATGTCTTAGTGAACAACAAATATCTTACTGACAGAGACTCAAAGGTAGATCATCGAAGTGACTTGGCAGGCTCGGTGAGAAGTCTTAGCGAGAGTTAAATGTCTCACTGAAAACTTGATGTGTTGGAAGCCTTCGGTATAATTAAAGCTATCGAAGAAATCTCTTAGCGATGGCGAATGTCTTGCTGATAGCTAATGGCTATCAGGGTAGCTCTTGGCGACAGTTGGTCATCAGTGAAACATATGGAGATCAGTGTGAACTCTCATTGATAGATGTGAGTCTTGTCGACTGTCTCTTGAAGCTCGATATGACTTGTGTCTTCGGTATAACGTTAGTGATTCGGTATGACCTTCTAGTGAAAGCAATAAGTCAGGGCGACTACGTGATGACTCAGTGTATTTGTTGGAGCTTGATATAACATCTTGGTGACTATAGAGGCTTTTGGTGACATCGATATGAGGTCAATGTGGCATTGGTGAGATACAGTTAGTGTCTCACCGAGATGCCAGTACATTGCAAATTTTGTTGATCATCTGACTGTCATATGTGGAATCTCGTGGATGAGTAGAGGAAGCCGAAAGTGAACCATTAGCAGTTGATTCAGTGCAACACATCTGTGAGAAATCTCAACAGTCAGGGAACACCATGGATATAGTTGGAAGTTGCAGACGCTTGGGGGTTGGATTGTAGTTCGATCAACAGTGAAGTGTGAAGAATTAAAACTGTATCAGTGAAGGATTTAAAATCTGTAAAGGCTATAACTTGGATGTTTTCTATTCGAAGAAGGTTCATGATGAATGCTACTGTATAATAACACCAGAAAGATAAGTCTGGATTTGTATGTAATTTTGATTACTGTAATACAAAGTGATTTCTCTTGGTGTGGTGGGTTTTTCTCCCGTAAGGGTTTTCCCACCTATATCTGGTGTTCATATGTGTTTGTCTAATACTCTGTTTCTGTAATCTATTTAATAGAGCATCTTAACTTGACTGTAATTGAAAATTTAAAAGTACTTCTGCATTCTTTCCTGAGGTATTGACATTAGGAGAATTGTTTTCCGCATCTAATTTTCCTTACAAATACAAGTTTGGATTTTTCCTTGAAGCACATTTGTAGAAATTGTATACCAACCTAGTTTTGGTTTCGTGAAGTGCCAAAAGGTGTTTCTTGAGAGCCTTTGGACTAAGATGCCTAAGTTTTAAATAATGACCTATAGACCTTATTTTAGGGATCTCGACTTTGTGTGAGATCATTTAAAAAAATCTAAGTGTATGAAGAAAAGGGGATATTTATTGCCACACAAGTGGTGATAATATGGGCCTTCTAGCCTCAATATAAACTTAGTCCTCATCTTCATCTAAAATATTTGTGGCGTTTCTCCAACTTGGTAGGTGTTTCTTTTGTTTCAAAAGTGAAGCTTCTCAAACTGCTAATGATATCGGTTTGTTCTTTGTTAATGAGTTCAAAGTTTGGTTGAATGATAGAATCCTGAAGATCAGGTTGTTCAATGGGAGCTATTGGTCTCCAAATAGTCATGTGGGGTTAAATTTTGTCAAGGTTATCTTGTTTAAGTAAATTGATTTTACAAAAAACACTTGTCTTGATTATGTTTTCAAACTAAAATATTTATGTCAAAAACATCATAACTTTCACAATGTCCATTTCATGAAAATCATGAGGTTGGAGCCATAATTGCTTATGTTGTCTTTGGTAAATATGGATTGAGATTAGGTTAAGATATTTAGAAATATCTAAGGATAGAAATCCTTAGGAAAAGTAGTAATATCAAGGCTAATTCAAGAGTTATCCATATTTAAGCCAAAGTGTTTGAAATTTTGGGGAAGATAGTGAATGCTTTATTTTGTAACATTTTGGAACCAAGCAACGTATTAAATTGACTTACAATCAGTTACAATTCTAGGTTCAAAATGGCCATACTTTTTGAGTCCCCATTTGGATTTCTCCAAACACTAAATAATGCGAACGGTTAGAGATTTGGTGACACTGGGTCCCCCTTACATGACACACACTTCTTGGGACCACCAAATCTCAAAATCCTTAAAATCTGGAGATCAAAAGGATTTTTCTGTTTCTACAATTGAATAGTAAGAATGTGGGACAACTTCAGAATGAACGTTCTTGCACCAACAAGTATTTAAGGATATTTGGCAACTAAACAATGGTTCTTAGTAACAAATTGAGAACACCCAGTTGTATACTCACCCGCTTTGCCACTTAAGGCTCTTACTATCATTCTCATTCCACTTAAGGTATGGTACTAGATGTAATATGGTATATGGTGTCTAGGATATATAGTACTTTCTCATGATTTCCCACTGGTAAATGTGCTTGCAAGAACTTGCCTATGGGTTTCCCATTGTGGGGTGTATCTCATAGTAAGCCCTCTCTTAAGGGTGACATAAAGCATAAAAGTGTACTTAAGGTATTTCTCTTCACCCAAGATCACATGAAGTGCAAGGGGATTGGATACATACTATAAGTGCACACAAACAACAAAGTACACTTGGAGTGTTTCTCTTCACCCAAGATTGCACGAAGCACAAGGGGATTTGATACACACTACAAGTGTGTCACAAAAAAGCAGTCAGTCATTCATTTTATGGACTAAAGCTAAGATGAATTCATTTTATGCACCAACTGAAATGTGAAATTTTCCTTGTTCAATTTTAAAGCCCAAAAGACAATGATAGGGTGAGGGTTCAATTTTAATCCCATTTGAGTGTTCATTTTAAACCTAATTGAAATTTAGTGAAGTCCTAGAGCATAAAGTAGAAAGCATGAAAAATTGGGTTATAATTTCCCTAAAGCGTCAAACGCTTGTTACAATCATAGAATTTCAAGATAAGAATGTTTCTGCACTTTAACTTCATGTCATCCGATCCTACAAAACCGCGTTAGTCTAAAAACTAGAACAAAAAGTTAGAGACATGTTAAAATTTAGATAAAGTCAAGAAAATTCAAAAACATGTCAAAAAAACTAGCTCTGTTTTGTTTACTAGTAAATAATGATGCTGAAATCAATTGCATCGCTAAATTTCATCAATGGCATCACCATATTAAAGATGGGTCGCTATAACGAAAAATAAATTATGGCTCTCTACAACAAATAGTGATGTCAAATGTGCGCTATATCAATAGCATCACTATACTAAAATTCATTATGCATTAAAATAAAATCAAAAGAGTCGCTGAATTTAAATGAAGTGACAAAATTTAATATGCATTTTGATTTTAATTATGCATCGCTAAAATGATATCATGAATGTGTCGTTGTATAGCGACGCGTCATCAATTGTGTTGTCTAATAATCAAATGCATCGTTGTACCTGAAAAATAAGGAAAATGGAGTTTTGACAAGAAAATTGTCAGATTAGTTAGTTTAGCACTTGAATGTGACCTAGGATATAGTACGGGTTAACCACACTTAATCCATGAGGATACAAAGTACAATTTAGCCACTAAACCTTAGTCCCAATAAAATCATCTAATGTAAATTAAAACATAAGCCACTAAACTAAATAAGTTAAACTATGAAAGATTCTAACAACCCCTACTTTAACCCATTAAACCTTATTCTATTGGGGGATTGGTATCATGTTGATGTGGAACAATGAACCTTTCCCAATCCTATGGGTATTGAGCTTGTTTCAATCCATTCTATTGAAGAGAATCAATGAAATTGTTGTGATAAATGGATGAAAACATGATTTATGCTGAATTGAACATAATGCAAGCTAAATTAACATGATTTTATGCTAAAATTGATCTAAATATGCAAAATCTAAGCTAATATAAGCTAATTCTAAGCTAAAAGATTTGAACCCTAATTTATAAACAAGCTAAGATGGATGCATGGAAGCCATTAATGGAAGCTTCAAGATAATATGCAACTAAAAATGAACTAAAATATGCTAAATGTGAGTAAAGTATGAGTGTGAGTGTGAGTGATTTCAAAAACATAAGTTTGCAATTGAAAGATGGATCCATTTGTTTCCAAATACTATTCTATTTATAGGAAAGCAAATGAGAAATGAAGGGTTGAGATAAAAAAGGTTAATCAATGGTCAAGGATGTAGGAAATATGAGGCATGAATCATGGATTCTCATCAACAGATGAGAATGCAAGATGAAATTTAATCAAAGGTTCTCATGCCTTCCAAACAAACACAGTTTTGTCCTGTTTAAGATGACAAAAGTTAACTTGCTAGAGAGGTTTCAAGTTTAGCTTGCTCAAGAAGCCAAGTGAGAATATCCCTTTTCCAAGTGATTGGAGGAGAAATAATATTCTTTGGAATATTCATGGGTGAGGGGAAAAGAGCTATTTAGTTAATTAAAACTAAATTAAATTGTGCAAAGGAGGAATATTCCTTTGCAAGTGGGAAGAATTGGATCAATTAGATAATTGCTAATTAAACAAGGTTTAATCATGCAATTTAGTAAATTAGAAGAATAAAGTAATATTCATTAAATTAAATGATTTAATGAATGGGGAAAAGGTGAAATGACATTTAATTAAATAAATTAGGGTTATTTAATTAAACAAGAGGACTTAGGGAATTAAATTAAATACTTTGATTTATTTAATTTAATGAAATAAAATGTTAGAATGAAAGGGGGAAAATTAACCTGAATTGATGAATTAGGTTAATAGATGAAAATGATACAATTAATTAAATATCTATGCTAATTTAATTAATTAAGCAAAAAGAGGATGGGTTTCAAGAGTCCATGATGGTAGTATACCTGACTCATGTGTATGATATCATTTGAGATATTTTTTAGTGTCTACAAAAACAAAGGATGAAAAATTATGTGAAATGGCTCCAATGAATGTGGATCTTGACCCTTGATTGAATACTTGCCTGAACCATGAAATCCTACATCACAAATGTCATCTCAAAAACACACATGACACATGAAGAATTTGACATGATGCTTGAATCTTGAATACTGTTCTAAATGCATGATAATTAGCTCTTGAAATGCTCTCTTGATCATAAACTTTCTATAATGCTTGAGTACTTGAAATTTTAGATCTTGTTAGGTGAAATTATGTGAAATAACCTTGTATTTATACTTGTTTATACCAAATTTCCAAAAAATACAACACTTCAAGCCAACATCATCTATCTAGGAGAATAAAATCCTACCAAGAATTGAATTCAAAATAGGTCCAAGCTAAAGCGGGACTCCTACACCAGTTGGGGCGTATGAGTCCCAGTAGCTTAAACTTGGGACACAAAATTCAAGAAATGTTAAGTTTAATGCAATGTTTAAAATAAGGCCCCAAAACCTAGGTGGGACCCATACACCCAAGGTGGCGTATGAGTCCTACATCACTAGATTTGGAACACACAACCTCAAACATTGAATCATGATTTGTCCATTATTAAATGTCAAGATTATCCTTAGAAAAATGCATTAAATAAGGATTGTGGATGCAAAATAGGACCAAAAAAGGCATAAAGAAGCCCAGTTTTAGTAGGAAGGGCCCAAAAAAGTGAAAATGTAAAGGGATACATTTTTCTACACTACATTTAGCCACCACTTTGGTGATAGGAGGTACTTATTTCAAACTCACACTAAAGTAGACAAACATCCATTAAGAGGGGTCCAAGTGTACCAAAGCTAGTGAGATAGGATGAAAACGATCAAGAGGGATGATCAAGACCCCAGGATCAAGATCCTATGAAAAACCAACATAAGAACAAAAGAACACATATGAGAATGATGTATGAAGCAACAAAAAGATACAAGCATACACTGCCAAAGACATAAAGAAGAAAGAAGAATAAAAAGAGGGTGGATCAAGCCTTGACTGTTTGTTTAACACAATGTGGATCAGATCTAAGATTTTTGTCCAAAAATTTTTACAAGTGAAATGTGATGTCCACTGTGCAAAAAAAATGCATGCTCACAAGGGTTAGTGAAACCTCAAGCTATCCACTAGGTGAGACACACACACATGCGGATGGTGTGCACTCACACACAAGCAAGTGGCTATGGGAAAGTCATGCATAAGTTCGGATCCCATATGCTAACCATACCAAAGCTATACCTCATAATAAATTTTATAAGGCACCACACAACACAAATGACGGGATCTATGAGGCAAGAAAAACTTCATATGCTAACACTCATGAACAAACATGATGGCTCCATAGGAAAACAAAGTGTGTGATGCAAGGTGGCCATATAACAATTATTGTAAATGCATAATAGTGTAAAGGTACATTCAAATAATTTTTGCTTAGTTGATGTATGGTATTAACTTAGGGAACATTGTGCTTAATGTCTCCAAGAGAGGACCAATTGAAGAATAGAAGATTCACAACTTAGGGGATGTAATGTTTCACATCAAACCACTAAGAGGAATATAATATGCTAAGAGAGATCACGATCTTGAAGGAAATCACACCCAATGTCGCCACAAAGTGAAAGATGCATCACATGAAGTAAGAGGACTACACAATGAAATATGAGTTGCAAAAGAATAATGCCTACGTATGCCCCTACTTTAAAGAAATTGCTAAACACCATGCTGTAAGAAATTACTTTAAAGTAGCAAATGATAAATGCTAACAATAAAGAGGACATGAGAGCTTATTCGGAAAGCCCTATGCTAAGTCATATGTTTCCAAATGAGGGTATGTCATGAAAAGGAAAGGAAATGGTTTCACCCCCAAAATGAAATCCTAAAATCACATAAGGGATCCATGGATTCAGGGTCAGTATGTCTTTGCTACAATGTTTTTAGAGAGCGCAAAAATGTCATCATTCCCAAAATACTCATGGAATAGGACGAATGACACAAAGAGAGAGAAAACCAAGAAAAATATTTTGGGTCAACATGGCAAAGACATAAATGTCTTGACTCCTTGTGTCATCCCCAAAAGGAAAACACAAGACAAAGAAAAGATAAAGGATAATATTTTGGGTCAACATGGAAGAGACCTAAATGTATCAATGCCTTGTGTCATCACAAAAAGGAAAACACAAGAAAAAGAAAAGATAAAGGATAATCTTTTGGGTCAACATGGAAGAGACCTAAATGTTTTGACACCTTGTGTCATCCCCAAAAGGAAAACACAAGACAAATAAAAGATAAAAGATTTACTACATATTGAAGAATGAAGATACAAATATAGGAATGTCACAAAGAGGGAGATACATCAAACAAAATAGTACGAGAAGATCACATTACACACATGCAATCACACATATAACATGAAAAAGAAAACAAAGAAAAGACTAGTAAGGAAAATGCGAGTCAACCTATAGCAGGTCGTATGCATTCCAATCTTGTTCGTTGTATACAAAAGGAAGACAACTAGCCAAAGGGACAACAACAAATTACAAGACTAGGACAAAGCTATCCAATTCTTTCCCCCACTATGTGTAAGACAAGAATGAGCTAAGATAGGTGATGAGAAAGAGCTCCTTGCATTTTGAAATGATTTGCAATGAATGTAAAGCATGTAATAGTGATAATATTAAAATCATACAACTATTACATGGCAAGGAGCAGAAGGACATGCTTTAAGGTTTTATTTATATAATATCAAACTTTTTAAATATGTGTTTTAAAGCACAATACTCATCAGTACTATGTCCAATAATTGTATGATATCGACAATGTGACATATTTGTGTTCTTAGGATGTGGTTTTGGATTCTCTTTCATGGGTGGTATTGTTATAAGTGACTTAGAAGTATGTGTAAGGTTATTTTAGTTGCAAATATGAAACATGGAAAATTTAACTTCTTAAGTTTGTACGACTTTCGTTGCTTGCTAGATTCACCAACTTGTTGAGGAGGAGGACCTAAGATGATCTTATCATCCTTATCATTGTTATGAGGTATTGGTTTCTCTTTAGGAAGGAGGAAACTTATGTCAAGAGGAGGATTTTGATATCCTATCCCTTTAGTATCTTCAGTTGGTAGCTTCTCTAAGAGTTGATGAGTTTCATGTTCAATTGTTGTATCACATCCTTGTTTGCTTAAGATTGTGAATCATTTTCCATACATGTATCTTCTAGGTTGATGGGAGTGTTAGTCACTTTGTTAACATAGGATTGATGCAATTGATTAGAGGAACTAGGATCACTTATTACATAGGAAGTTTAGGTTTATCTTGTGATTCATTTTCAGGGTCTAAAAAGCCAAAAATCTCAAGTGGTGGGATGGTAGGGGGTGTTGGTTGTTTCATGGAGGGATAAAAGGATGCATTAGTCTCAAGGTTGTTAAGGAAATCATTTATGAAGTTGTTCATGTTGTCATCATCTTCTCCAATGATGTCAACTTCATGAGGATGACATGTATTAGGATTTGATTGAGTATGAGTGAGTTCAATTTCATTAGGATCATTTCCAAGGGCACTAAGAGGGAGCTTACTGAGTTTAATAAAAAACTCACTTTTCTTGATGTTGCTATGCAAGTTTCTGTTCACATGGAGATTTCATGGGTCAAGCTCTTGTGTCCTATTAGAGAAGAAACATAGACTTCAAATAGGGAAGAATCTGAAATCTTCTGTAGGGCTTTAGATAAAATTCAGAGAGAAGTCAATGAGATTCCCAACCAAGATGGATGCCAACCTATCCAACACCCTCTTGAGTATGACTTACCACAAGTAAACAGACTGGCAGTGGACTTTGGTGAAGAAGATATCTCTTATGTACATGCTCAGGAAACAAACAACAACAGATCCAATCAAGTCACTTAACTCTACATTTTGTAGACTATACCAACATATTTGCAATAGCCTATTTTGTACTAGCCTTATGCTTTGCAATGTAAGATGCATTAGTAATTACGGTCCAACTTTTAGTGCTGCATACAACTATGTTACAATCGTAAAAAGCAAAAAAAATTTGCTGCAAATTCTACCCCAGCATGCTTTAGAGAGAAACTCTTGAACAACTACATTATGTAAAGATTTACAATCTATATCTAATGACTTCAAGAGAGAAACTCTTGAAAAACTACACTATGTAAAGTACAACTTGACGCATCCACTAAGGACTTGAAGGACATCCAAAGCTTACCAAAGCACTTATACATGATGAAATGCAATGCAATGACTTAGAATGAAATGTGTAAATGCAATTCTCAGATTCTAAACATGATAATTTTATGATTACATCATGAAACAATATGAAAATGAAATGTTGTAAATGAAAGTTTGAATTTAAGCAATGCATGAGATTAAGAAAATTAAGCTAGATCTAATGAAATGAATGAAACAAAAACTTAGCAAACTGAAACAAAAATTTGATAATAGAAAACAGGAGCACAAAAATGAAGTTTTTAATGTTGTAAAATGCATATTTAGGTATGATACATGACTAAATCACCTAGATGGGTGAATGAGTCCTAGTTAGGATTTTTGACAAGTTCAAATATTGAAAAACAATAAACACAAAATTCCCAGAAATCAAGAGCGAAGACCTGTACTAAGACTAAATCGCCCAGATGGGTGAATGAGTCCTAGATTAGGGTTTTCACACTAAATTTAGTAAATTCTGATTTGATTCTAAGGTTTCTAACTTTGTATTTTGACTTGACTATTTGCAATCATATTTTTTCAATGAAATTAAATGATTCAAGATGAAAAAATGCAACCTATATGGGTAAACCCACAAAAGTGGTTTACAATTCTAGTGAGTAAGGAAAAGTTGCAAAAAATGGCCCAATGCAAAAAAAATTGGTTTTTGGGTGTTCAAACAGACTTTTGGTTCGAGTAAACCTAAAGGGGGTTCACTAGAATCTCCCTTTGAGTGAACACATTAAATGTTGGGTCCCGCATTTCCCAGAAAAATAAGCAAAGAAAATGGTTGTGGAAAGGGGGTTCGCTCGAACCATGGGTCGAGCAAACACCGAAGGGTTTGCTTGAACCCCCCTTTTCCCCCCTTCTCCCCTCTGGCACCAAAAAACTATACAATATTTCCCTTCAAAGCTTGATTTGAGGATGAAAATGGAGGAAAATTCATAGACCCAACTAGATGATGGTAGTCCTCGAAATGAGCTATTCAACAAATATAATTTTAATATGTTTTGGTTTTATTATGTATTTGTTTTTTTAGTTTGATTAAACATAGGTTTTTCACCGAAAATCAAGCTCTTTGTTCTGCACATGTGGAAAAATAGAAGATTATAAAAAAAATAAAAAATGTGAGTGCACTAGATATTGAAGTCCTTGATCCGACAAAAAAAATTGTATTTCGATACATACAAAAAAGTTATGTTGTAAACAATCCACCTATGTCTGAATTGTAATTTGTTCGAATTCAAAACTTGATTAAGGAAAAAATATTCAGTAAAATACTATGAAACCAATTGGAAGCACTATATATCATAGTTACAAATCTAAATTCTAAAAAATTAAAATTTAATCCTTCACAAAAAAAAAGTTACGTTGTATACAGTGAGCATCACTCCTTAAAAATGGTGTTTATTGAAAAAAACTAGTTTTCAAAGGAGATGGAAAATGAAGTGAAATCTGATTCCAAAATTTTTGAAAAAAATATATTTAGAATCTACAGACAAAATTTCACAAATCACTAGTTTGCATCATCTTCAAATTCCTCACAGTTTAGCCACTATAGGTGCCCGAAAGTGAAGATTTAGTTAGAAAAAATTAGTTTAGTGTCCAGTTTGGCAAAAAATTGTAAACTAGTATTGTGGGATCACCCATATGCAATTTTCACTAATGCAAGATTTAGAAGACCTAAATGAAAATTAGCTAATGTAAGGTCTAATGCAAAGTTAATGTAAGATAAATCTAGGACTTTAATTTACTCCAAATTAGAAATAAAGGGTTAAAAGGTCAGGTTCACCAAAATGAACCGAAAGAAAATAGGGTTCCACCTTTTAGGAGATGGAACTAGGAGGGCCTATTTCACTCTTAGTTCGTTAAAGGAAATCCTAGAGGCTTCAACCAATGATTCAATTAAGGGAATGACACAAAGGGGTTTCCTTAGGTGTGATTAAAAAGGGGTTCACCACTAAGTAAATGCTTAGAAAGAAAGAAATGAAAGTAATATGCAAATCTAACTATGTGACCTAGAAAATGAGACTTAAGATTAGAATGAGAAACTAAGGATAAACAGAGAAGCACCTGGAAGACTTGAGATGTCCAAAACAAGGTATAGAACTCTAATTTTTTTACTTTTGATGTGCACTAGGACTCATATGCCAAACTGGGTGGTTTAGTCCCAGTTTAGGGTTTTTGGGTTGAATCTAGAATCGTCTGTTGGAAAATTAGGATCTACAAACAATTGTTGAAAAGGTGTATACTAGGACTCATATGCCCAAGGTAGTGATTTAGTTCCACTATTAGGGTTTGATTGAAAATTCTATAGCCTCAAGAGGTCTCCTGTAGCTTTTGTCTTGTCTGATCTTCAGATCTAAAAAGTATGAATTGCAAGTTGTAGGTGATTTTCCATGAAGATGACAACTTTGACAACTTTCTTCAATCTTGCAACTTTGTCTTCAAAGGATCTTCAAGCTCCAAATCACCTAGATCTGCAATCACACATGAAGAGGGGAAAATTTTGTTGTGTTAGGGAATAGGGGTTTGCCTTGGTCAAATCCTGTTTGGGTAATTAAACCTTGTAATGAAATGAAATAAAATGAAGGAATGATGAATGAACAATATGAAATGTTGCAACTCACCAAACCATTGAATAAAGGCTACCAAATTATGTGAAATGGCTCCAATGGATGTGGATCTTGAATCTTGATTGAATGCTTAAAGTTTTTTCTTGAATGCTTGCTTGAATCATGAAAACCTACATCACAAATGTTAGCTCAAAAACACACATGATGCATGAACACTTTGACATGATGCTTGAATCTTGAATGCTGCTCCAAATGCTTGATAATTCTATCTTGAAATGCTCTCTTGATCATAAACTTGCTATAATGCTTGACTACTTGAAAGCTTAGATCTTATTAGGTGAAATTATGGGAAATAACCTTGTATTTATACTTGTTTATGCCAAATTTCTAGAAATTACAACACTAAAAGTTGACACCAAATATAGGAGAATAAGATTTTCCCAAGAATTGAAATCAAAATAGGTCCAAGCTAAAGCAGGACTCATGCGCTAGTTGGAATGCATGAGTTCCAATAGATTAAACTTGGGAAAAAACTTCAAGAATGTTAAGTTCAATGCAATGTTTAAAATTAAGCCCCGAAACCTAGGTGAGACCCATACATCCAAGGTGGCGTATGAGTCCCAAATACTAGATTTGGAACACACAACCTCAAACATTGAATCATGATTTGTCTATTATTAAATGTTGGGATTATTCTCAAAAAATGCATTAAATTAGGCTCGTGGATGCAAAATAGGACCAAATAAGGCATAAAGAAGCCCAATTTAGCAGGGAGGGCCCAAAAAAGTGTGAAAATGTAAAGGGATACATTTTTCTACACTACAATAGTTAAAAAAAATCATAATTTTTTTACTAAGCTAGGGTGGCCAAATAAATGGTTTTTGATATTTTTAAAAATTCATACTAAAAAATTCATAACTAATTATTTACTTGTAAAAAAATACAAAAAATATGTGTCACATCTGAGCATGTGTCCTTTACTTATATTGAAAATTTTGAAGAAAAATATTTATTTTTTCTCATACTTAGAGTGGCTAGACAATCACTTGCTTTTTATTTATTTTTCCAAAATTTAAAGTATGATTGTATTGAAACTTCAAATTTTCACCAAATCAAATTACTTTTTCCAAAAAAGGCCTAGTAGCCTACAAACTATATTCAATTTTCTATAAATTCTATTTCTGCATATTTCTCAAATTATGTTAATAACCTATTCAAATTCTTATGTGAAGTTGCTTATGTATGTTTTTCTATATTTTCATTGCCACTTAGAGGCCTTGTTTGGCCCATCATGATCATGCGCTAACCCTTATCTACTTGAATCTTATGCTTGTAGTGTATGTTAATTATTTATTTGTGAACTTAAGATGATATTTGAATGCAACAAATGTTTTAGATTAGTTATCAAATGAATTGTAAATCTAAAATTTTGTTCACTTTGTGCAATTAACCAAATTTTTATCTTTATGTAGTTTGAAACATGATACACCCCTTGAATTGGAACAACATTATGATGATAATTGAGTTATCTTGCATGCCAATAACTTGATGTAGATATTAGGTAGAAATTCCTTTCAGTATTTTGATTTAATTTCAAGAGAGATAAGGTACACTTGTGCTTTACTTGAGTTGGTAACTATGTCAAACCACCCATCATCAAGTCTCTATTATAACAAGTCTAGGAAGTGTCAAAATTAAGCTAGGAGACTAGGTGAAAATAGAAACAACAATGAAAGAAAATTACAACAATAGAAGATTAAATGATGATTTATGCATTAGAATTTGGGGTACACATATAGGGAAATTTGGAGGGAAAATTTGTTAAACATACCAACCTCTTTACCCAACTCGACACATAAGAAAGCTAACACCTAAGAATGATTATACACCAACACCCCCCTTAAGCATAACTTAGGTGAGGAAAAAGAGCGGTCTCAACAACAAGGCTTGATAAGGTATCCAAGTACAATGCACCTCATAAAGAAGAGGAGAAAACCTTGTGGGAAAGAACTCCCCTCAAATGAGGGTAAAATATGCTCTCTAAAAGATGAGAAGAAAAAAACCCCATGTGAGGAAAAAATCATTCCCATAAGAGAGAAGAAGAAGTAAGACCATGCAACCCTCCCTCAATGTAGAATCTCTTGAAATGATGGTAAATACTCGACAATGAATGTTGAAAATAATATAAGACCATTGAACAACATTCCTCCCCTTAGGAAGAAATAGAACCATAAAAGTATGCAAGTTGTCCTTCCACACTTGAAAGAAATATGAGAGAAGAAAACTTAATGATGATACTTCAAAATGTTGTTCAAATATCTCCATACCAATACCAAATTGTGACAATTGATGATGTATAGAAGGAACAAGAGGGTCTAAAGATACCCTTGTATGATGCAACTCCATAGGATCTAACATCAAAGAGAAGATGCATATCCTCAACAATGTTCTCAAATCCTACAAGATATGACCCACAAAATAAACTAGCAATGTCTATCAAATACTCACTCCAAGTGGCTGTAATAGCCTGCTACACTGAACAAATGGAAGATCTTGAAGAAGCAACACTAAAATATGTAGATGCAACAATAGATGGTGAAGAAGGAGTGTCAATGTATATCAACCAAATAAACTAATAATCCATTGACAATGTGCCCACACAAGATGGGGAAACAAAAGTCTCAGTATCATCCAAGGAATCATCACTATCAGATGAAGATCCAAGGTCTCCATACAAGCAGTGGATGATATTCCAAGCAGTGAAAGGGCACTCAATGTGCTCTTGTGATGTATAAAATCCTCAAAAATTGTAAGGAATATTATTCCATAAATGTTATCATGTTTGTTAAACCATGAATTTTTCTATTCATAGTCATGTGGCTCAGTAATGAGCCCAAGGAGATAGGATAATAGATCTTGCTCAAGGTAGTGATTCTTCATCTCTTGTTTCAAGGATAAATAGTTCTCTGAAGTTAACTTAAAAAAAGGATGGAAACAATAATCAATAATAAAAGGACATGATAAACCCCCCAATTGGAACTTTATCTCAATTAATGATTACAAGATACATGTATGATCCCCCAAATTTTCTCAATTAGTCTCAAATTGAAAATGCCAAAGGAAATGTGGAAGTATACAAGACACAAATCAAAGTACACTCCCTTGATCTGGTAGTAGAGAACCCTCCCCCCCTCTCTCCTAACCCCTAACCACCCCCACCCTCATCGCCACCCCCATCCCTGTTCCCCGCACCCCCTCAAAATTGGAACTTTATAATTGTAGTGCATAGGAAAGTCCAATTGGAGCGAAAAATGACACTATAATTTTAATGTATAATTGATTTCAATAGATTAGACATAAAAAAATAACATCTCGAAATAAAATGACACAATTTGAATTGCCAATTGAAAGTTATGTCAATTTCAATTTTTTTCCTATATCCCTAAAATTGCATTAAAAAAAAATAATATGCTTTTGCAAATACTACAAATAGATTGCATTGAAAATTTGGAGAAAAAATGTATGAAGTGGAGGTAAATTTTAGCTATCCCTTCCTTTCATGACATAAGCCCTAGAGTATTTGCTGACCTCAACAATTTCACTATTAGGTTGATGAGAAATGCTCCTTCCTCTATGATTAAAGTTATGGCTATTTAAAATTTCAAATACAAATATCTCATGCGTATAGAGTCAAACCTTGGCCAACATGTTTTATTCAATTTAACCTAGTCAAAACCACCCATTGGTGCATGCCAATAATTACCAATATAAAACTATATTGAATTTATATTAACTATAGAAAAAAAGGATTAGATAATAGTTAATAGTTTATAAAATTATATAAACAAAAATCGCACTCCACAACAGAAAAAAATCACCATGCTCACACCAAGAAAATAATTTGGCTTTATTTGGCTTTTACAAAATAAAAAAATATTTTGCTTGCAAACATTTACCTACTGAAAAAGACGCCATGTTTGGCAGGCAATGTCTATCCAATATTCATTTTTATTAAGTGTTACATAATGATAGGGGAGATGTCCTAGTATCCATCAAGGCTAACTTCGTGCAATCGTTGAATTCAAACTGTACATCGAATTCACAAATTTTTTTATGAGTTAAGTTCTTATAGCTATTTTTTTGGCTTTTGGGAAATTCGGTAGAGTGCGGGAGTGTTCGATATGCGCATGGGGGTAAAAAAGTCACCTTTTAGAGGTGTTGTCTGCTTGTTGCCACCTAATGTCCCAGTATCTGTTCGCTATAACCACCATTTTTTTTTAAAAAAACACCTAATTGTGTCACTATTAACATTTAATTAAAACTATTTTATCGTTCAAATCCACTCAAAAGTAAATGGGTCTAATTCATGTTAGCACCTTATAAAATTATTTTGGTGCCCATTAAAAAATACTCCTACACATTAATCGCCAAACATTAGCACCAGACACCAAACACATTACACCCTAATTAAACTTCATTTCGGGTCCGATTAATGCATATGACTAATGTTTTTTTTGGGTATCCCATTGTTTTCCCTCATTTTACTGTGCACAGTCTAGAAGGTTCTATCAGGAATGGAAGCTTCTCCAACCGTCGATGACTCTCCACGACTCCTACTACTCTGCACACTTTGAGGTAACAAAAAACATCATTCTCCTTTCAATATGCAAACAATGGTATTGGTTAATCATTTTCTTTTGCATCTTTCATGACCTGTGACGGGTTTATTCGATGATTGAAAAATCATTATTGCTTGTTTATGAAATAAATCATTCCTCTTCAATGCCTTTTCGCCATGTGTTGTTTGATTTTGTTGGGTCATGGTGCTGGTTTTTTTCCCATGGGTTTTTTTGGGGTTAAATGATTATTTCCTCTCCCATTTTTAGTGCGTGCTCACAACTTGGGAAAGTTGATTGTTTCATGATTTTGTCTACTGAAATGATAAGGAATTTCATGGGTTTGACCACATGTCTACATAAAATGGTTTTGTGGTCTACTTTGCCCTTCTTATAAAAAACCTATGTGAATATGGACATAAATTGGTAAGCCCATTTATTATACGCCATATATGTGAAAACCCTTGGTTGGTTTTTTCCAAATACGTGTGCTTAAGGAATTAATCTCATGGAACCTTTGCCTGGAATATTCGACATCTATCTAAAAATGCACTTCTATATTCTTGTGGGTAAGGAATTATTATTATGAAACCCTTGGTTACTTTTTTGTACACATTTCTAAAAACCAGAGTCTGTAATCGATCTACCTCTATTAAAATTTATATCCTATCGCTGTTGAATACATCACTTCTTTCATTTACTCTAAAATGTGTTATTAATTATTGTTAAATGTTTTATCTTTGTTGAAATATCAATACTTTGTATCACATATTCTTTACTTTGCAGCTTACATTTTCTCACTGTTGAATACAACACAACTTCTTTTATTTACTATAAAATGTGTTATTAATTATTGTTTTAAATGTTTTACCTCTGTTGAAATCTCAATACTTTGTATCACATATTCTTTACTTTGCAACTTACATTTTCTGTAAATAAATCATTTACAAATTTTGTGTCTCTTGTCTCTTGTTTATTCAGCAAATTGAAATATGTGTGTGTATCCTTTACTTATCCTTTCAAAATGCAAACAATGGTATTGGTTAATCATTTTTTTTGCATCTTTCAACATCTGTGAAGGGTTCATTCACTGATTGAATTTTTTTTTATTGTTTTTTTATGAAATAAATCATTCCTCTTCAATGCCTTTTTGCCATGTGCTATTTGATTTTGTTGGGTCATGGTGCTGGTTTTTTTTCCCACATTGTACACATTCATTTACAAATTCAATAAGCTATGTGTTTATATATGCCAACTAAAAGCAGTAGAAAACATCTTCATTTTTGGTTATTTCTTAGGGTTTATATTTGTCATTTATTTCATAAAAGGCTCCATTATATTCTATGTCTCTTGTTCATTCAGCAAATCAATATAAGCTTGTAAAATCATCCATTAGACTCCTTTATATTCAAAATAATTGTACACTTTAGTTGTCCAATACAACATACTAGCATTCATTTACTGAAAAATGTTTTAGTAATTATTGTTAAATGTTTTACTTGTGTATATATCACAATACTTTGTATTATTTATATATATATATATTTGATACCCAAGATTTAGTCCCATAATTTAGTCTTCACAACTTCTACATGCTTTCTACTACATTATATGACATTTAACTTTTTATATCATTCCAAATGATTGATTTGTCATTTTCTATCACTATAAATTATTAATTTGGATTAAAAATTAATAGTTGTTCAATCATTACATGCTTTTTGTTTGCTTAAGAATATTAGTTATCAATTTTTTGAGCACTTTTAACATAAATTGGGAATTTATTAATTTTAATGATTACTCACTATGTTTACTTGTATTTCAAGAGTTTACTTGTGATCTTTATATTCTATTTATGTGATAATTATATTATTTTATGTAATTGATAATTTCAATTAAAATATTTAGATAATTTTTTTATATTAAAAATAAAAATCTGACAATTACCATAGAAAGGAACAAATGGATATATATATATAAGTTGTGTGTTCAATTACCAGATGAATACAAGAAAGGCAACAATATAAGATATATTTTATTAGACTTTCAAGAACAAGAAAGGCTTACCATCTTTTTTCTTTTGTGACTTTAATGTTTCACCTACTACTACAAATGGATTCAAAGTAGGCTTGAATATTTCTATCCTATCACAGTTGAATACAACACAACTTCTTTCATTTACCGTAAAATGTGTATTAATTATTGTTAAATGTTTTACCTCTGTTGAAATCTCAATACTTTGTATCATATATTCTTTACTTCACAACTTATGTTTTTATTGTAGTCTTATATGTTCACAGATACATATGTGTCTATACATGTAATTACATAGATTTATGTATACATTTATAAATTTCTGTACATATATATTAATATGTATACATACATATATCTACATATATATATATATATATATATATATATATATATATATATATATATATATATATATGCATACATGTAACTGTGTAATTATATGTATACACAGAAACATGTATACATATTGTGATACCCCTCATGTTGTTGTTACTCTTATGGATATATCATGTACTTGGTTGTGTGGGTGATCAATTCACCGTTTTGGTTGTGCATGGATTTATGGCTTGGTTGATTAGTTGCATTAGACTTTACATTTGTTGTTAGATGATATTTTTTATGGTGATTATGTTATAGGACTTTTGTGGTGTTCTTTAATAACATATATATGTTGATGTTGCGAGTTTTATGTTGTTATATTGTTTGGTGTGTTTATTTGTGAGTCTTGGTGAAAGGACAGAGTGGTATCACTTGCTTGCAAGTGCCCTGTCACCCTGCGAGTACCTTTCACGGTGTGTTTTTTTTATCGAGATTTACATCCTTCACGACATTTGTTTCTATGTAGGATGCAGGTACTAAGTCTCGATTCCACCTGCTTCGGCAGGACAGGGCGAGCATCAAAATAAACTCAATGGCATTGATGTTTAAAAAAAAAGGAGTGGTTAGGAAAGAATTCCCGTCCCAAGTCCGTCTAATATGAGTCTTTGGTTGTCTTTGTTTTATTTGTTTTAGAATGGGAATGCATTGGCGTTGATTCATATTTAGTTGTAATTTAATTAAATTTTGTTAGGTGTGATTTAATTAATTTTGTAAAGAGTTGTTAAAGTTAACTATATTTAAATGGATTAAGTAATATTATGGTTTAAAATGATAATTTAAATAAAATATAGGTTACTTTGTTATTATTTAGAATGTGAGAATTGCTATTTTAATTTAGAGTTAATTAAATTGTTTTTAAAGACTATATTATTATTATTTGAAAGTTAAATAAAATATAAATATAAATAAAATAAAATAAAATATAAGTGTTTGGTTGATTGTAGAATGTTAAATTTGCCATTTAATTTTTGGGTTAATTAAATAGCTTATAAAGTTATATTATTATTATTAGAAAAATAAATAATATGAAATATAAATAAATTAATTAAAATTGATTTTTAAATTTATTAATTTTTAATTATTGGTATTGTATGGGAAGTAGTGGGGAAAAATGAAATTCTGTTAATGAAATTATTTCCCGAAGAAAAAGAGGCATGGGTAATAGAAGCTCTTCACGGAAAATTTTGGCTGTGTGATGAGATTTTGTTTTTCTTTTGTTCTGTGTTAATTGGGGAAGGAATTTGGAAAAAGGCTGCAGGGAATTTAATTGGGGTTGGAGAAGAAATTTTCTGGAAGAGTTTTACGGTTGGAGGTTTCCGTGGCAAAGTTTGGTGCAACTCTTACTTCTACAGCCTATAGGAAACAGGTTCTTCCCTTATGTTTATATTTTGTTTTAAGTTCTTTCCTGTTATGAAAGATTGTTTGTTTTGCATGAAGCTTGTCTGTACTTCTATAGGTATTAGAATTTTTCTTTTCTATAGAAGTTTCTTTTCTATAGAAAACTTATTCCCGGCTGTAGAAATATGCCGTTGTTAATTCTGTAGAATATTTTCCTATAGAAAAATTTAGAGAACTAGTTAAATAAAAACTCCTGTGTTAGAAGCTCTAAGGAAATAGTAGAAACAAAGAACTTCTTAGATTTTAAATTGAAAACCCCATTGTTGAATAGAAGAGATTTAGAAAAAAAAATTTGTTTAAGAAAAATTGTGAACAAACACATTTAAATAAAAAAATAATTATACAGCTTTTGAAATTTTGGAAAAATTCTCTGTAAATATGTTATGCTATTCTGAAACAATTATTTTCCTGTCTGTGAATTTAAAAATAAAAAATAAAAAAATTCTATGATATTTTCCCTGTCTGTGAAATTTAAAAAATAAAAATAAAAATAAAAAAATATACATATATAAAATCAATTTAAATTTCAGACTGAAATTAGAATTTTATATAAAATAAATTTATTTGAAGTTTTTTTTTTTAAAAAAAATAAAAATTTAAATTAAATTTTAAAAACAAATATATGACAAGTTTTGGGGGGGATAAGCCGTCTTGCGCACCATAAAGGGCCGCGCACAGTAGTCGAAACTGTGTACACCATCCTTAGACTGCTGACGCAGTCCTTTGGGGGCTGCATCCTCCCCTATGGGGAGGTACACAGGCCCAAGTGGGCTGCTACAATTTATTTATTTTTATTTATTAAATCTTTGTTTTATTTTATAAAATACGAATATTTATTATATATTTTATTTTAATTGATAATTCAAAAATTTAGATTATTTAAATTAATGTTAATTAATATATGCATTTATAAAGTGATGTATATATATATATATATATAATATATATATATATATATATATATATATATATATATATATATATATATATATATATATATATATATACAAATACATATATGTTATAATTGAGGAGTATTATATTTTTAATGATTATGTTATATGATTATATATTTTCTTTTGGTGATATTTGTAAAGAAAGATTTATTAAATTTATTCAGTTGTCTTTCTTTAGTGGAGTTAATTGAGGAAAAATTAATGATTTGATTTTGTAAACGAAATTCTTGTATTCGATGATGATTGTTTGATTGATGGAATTATATTATAAATCGATTCTTTGATTCTGAATAAACAGTAGGTTAATTTATGGAGTTCGTTATTGAGACTTTTGAGTTGAGTTAATTTGAGTGTTTATTTATTTGATTAACGTTATTATAAGAGATAGGGTTGTCGTTGAACTTCCAGAGGTTAGGGAATTTGGTATATTCAGTTTGGGTTGTTAGTTATACTTTCCTTGTTGATGTAATCTTGTGATTACTTTGAGTTTCGTTTGTTAAGTTACTATGTTATAAGAGTATGGCGAGATGGTTTTTACCTCACAAATCTCTATTTCATGTTTTGTGAACTTGAGAGTTCAATCTCTCACATTTTGTGGTATGTTAGGGAAACCTAGGGAGAGTGGCTCTCTGTGGGTGCTGACGCACAAAGGGGCTGTCGGGAGAACCCACAGTAGAGTTAGAGTAAAAAGTGAAAACCTAACTAAATAATTAGGGGTTGGGTAGTTAAGCACTAAAAGATAATAATAGATACCTCGCTCACCTGTTAGGGCTTCCAAAGACTAAAGGTGGTCGAGAAGGCCTTGGTTGGCATAATCATGATCTCGTTTCCACGAGTAATGCATGATTCCACATGAGTCATCCTATGGGGTGGCGCCTTGAAATAGGCAGTCAGGATAACCATAGATGGAGGCAACACCTTGTGATAGGATGTTAGGATAATCCATGAAGGCCATGCGATGACACTCTCCTCTAGCCTTCCCTTAGTTGTTTTAATTGGAATCCTCTAGAAGTAATTTATTGTTTTGACTTAGAGTCATTGGTTATCATGTTTTGTTAGTAGACTTTTATTGTTACCTTTCCTTTGTGTATGATTTCTTTTTCATGTTTGGTGTTGAGTCATATGTGTTACTTTTGACGTCTTGGTCAGGAATCCTTTCTTAACTACTCCTAGCATGGGGGTGGTTGGGTGGAACATGCTTCGCACCCTGTTGGGTTTCCCATTATGTAGTCATACCTTCAGTGCAGAGATTGTGGTGACAGTTTGTACCAGATTTATGTACTTCCAGATGTATACATTTATACTTTAATGATATCATGTAAATTGTATTGTAACTCGCCCATATATTGGGATGATGAATCTTGTAATTTGGATATATGGTTATTGGTATTTAGCTTGTATCATGATGTAATGTTATAACTCACTTTGTAATTCAAAACATTATTCACTGATGTAATTATATATATTTGATGTTGATATGTTGAGTAAATTAGTTCTCATTGTTTCCAAGTTTTATTGGTTATGTAATCTTGTTTAGCATATGTGGTTCATTCTTATTTTTATGCTTAGCGTTTATCACTTTTATATAAGATCTCATATTCGTGGAATGAATGTTGGATTAGTTAAGTTTGTTAATGGGTAGTTAACGTAATGTCTTCTCGTGTACCCCAAGGGACTTAAGAGTTTAGTGTGTATTTGTAATTATGTTAGTTGCAATTGAAAACATAGTACTTGTACTTTATGTTTTAAAAAAAAAACATTGTTGTGTAGTTAGTTGTCCTTTGGGGTTTGCGCGACAGGGTATTACAACTTGGTATCAGAGCGTGGTTTGCAAACACTAGGTACTCTAGATAGTTGAGTCCATTAGGCAACCTGGCATAACTCTTGATTTGACATAACTCAATTGTTGTGTAGGATCATGCCTAGGGGTAGAGGTCGTGGCTGAAGAGGAGGCCGAGGTGGTGGCCGTGGGGCCAATAGCCAGAGTCCATCACTTCCGAGCTCACATGGGTCAGAGCGTGAGGAACTTCAGAGTTCCCAAAGCATTTCGATGGGAGGTGATGGTCAAAAGCCAGAACAACCTGGTCTGGGTGGTCAGTTGCAACATTTGTTAGAGAAGTTATTGGGTTGTCTTGGCCCTAGGTAGGATGTGGAACAGAGATTGGATAGAGAAAGGGATAGATCCCCTAGACGTAGGGAAAACACAACTGAGCAGGAGGCAGTAGTGGCAGGTCATATGAGGGATCTATTGAGAGCACGACCCCCTACTTTTGATGGTTCTGGTGGAGGTCTAGAGGTAGAGACTTGGTTGATCGATTTGGATAGATGCTTTGCAATGCATCCCTATGACAGTAACACTAGGGATAGGTGCGCTATCATGCACCTCAGAGGTTTTGCTTCCACTTGGTGGAGGCTAGAGGAGCAGAAATTGCACATTGACATCAGTATGGTGACTTGGGAGTTATTTTTGGAGAGGTTCAGGGCCTGATTTCTTTCCGATCACTAGAGGCAGTGTAGAGCTGACAAGTTCCATGATTTAAGACAGATGACTATGATCGTGGAACAATATGAGCGTCGTTTTTATGAGCTCAAGAAATATGTGGGTATTGGAGATGATGAGGCCATGCTAGTGCAACATTTTGTCAAGGGCTTAAATGCCCGTATCAGCGGGGGTGTTCGTGTCTTCGAGCCGAAGACGATGGAGGTGGCAGTTGAGAAAGCCCGCCTTGTGGAAGAAAATTTAGCTATGGCTTTAGGAGGGCACACAGGAGTATAGATTGGTAGTGCTCCAATTACAGGTGTTGGTTCTTGAGGTGGACAACCTCAAGCAGCAGGGACTTCTAGAAATTTTTGGGCACCCTCTAAGGGTGGTCTGCAGTAGCAACAACAGTCACAATCTAGATAGTTCAAACCCCAGACACAATAGGGTGATAGATCTCAGAGCAGAAGGAACCGTAGCTGGCAACGAGTTAGACAAGATCGCTTTGAGCAACCCACTCAAAGTACACAGACGACACCATCTCGAGGTAGCTTCTAGCAGTTGAGTGCACCATCAGGTGTTAGAGGGTATGGACATGGTACAGGTTGCTTCTCCTATGGGAAACATGGGCATATAGCGAGACAGTGCCCACAGAGGAGTACTACAAGATTTAGTCAGAGACCAGCTACTTCTAAGCCAATAGTGGGAGATGCAGGGAGAGCACATCGGGTATTTGCAGCAGTAGAGAATCGCCAAGCTGAACATCAAGGCATTGTAGTTGAAACTTCAGGTGTGTTGAATGGTACTAGTATATCTATTCTCTTTGACTCAAGCGCATCAGATTCTTTCATTTCTCCTTTAGTTGTGGAATGTTGTGGACTGGTGGCAGCTAGGCAAGGCATTAAATGGTAGGTCGAATTGGCCTTCGGGGCAAAGGTTGCAGTTGAGTCATTAGTTCAAGGTTGCAAATTACAAATAGGGGCACTCACAACTATGGTGGATCTTTGAATCTTACCCCTTGGCTCATATGATGTGGTTTTGGGTATGGATTGGTTGTATGCTCACCGTGCTTTAATTGATTTTCGGCATAAGGTAGTGCATTGTGTTGATGATGTGGGTAGTGAGGTGGAGATCATTAGCATTCAGAGACCTATCTCATTACGCTTAATCTCAGCTATGCAATTAAAAAGGTGTTTCAGACAGGGTTGTTAGCTATTTGCTGTGTCAGTTAATGATTTGGACTCCGATGAGAGTCAAGGGATTTCATTGGATGATTACCCCCTTCTTAAGGAATATTCTGATGTCTTTCCTAGTGAAATTCCTAGGATGCCACCTACGTGTGACATCGACTTCAGAATCGATCTTGTTCCTGGATCTGAGCCTATTTCTTGGGCTCCATATTGTATGACAAACACAGGAATTGTAGGAGCTTAGATTGCAGTTGGAGGAGCTATTAGAGAAAGGGTTCATCCATCCTAGTGTTTCTCCTTGGGGAGCACTAGTAATATTTGTGAAAAAGAAGGATGGTTCGCTCCGATTGTGTATTGATTATTGGCAACTCAACAAGGTGACCATCAAGAATCGATATCCTTTGTCGAGGATTGATGACTTATTTGATCAAATAAAAGGAGCTCAAGTTTTCACTAAAATCGATCTTAAGTCTGGCTATCATCAGTTGCGAATATCCAATGCTGATATTCATAAAACTGCATTCCGTACTCGCTATGGGCATTATGAATTCACGGTTATGCCATTTGGGTTAACTAATGCACCATCAGTGTTTATGAGCCTGATGAATGGAGTTTTCCGTACCTACTTGGATAGGTTCGTACTTGTGTTCCTTGATGATATTCTAGTGTACTCAAAATCTATGGAGGAGCATGAGGTACATCTTAGGCAGGTATTACAATGCTTGAGGGACAATCAACTGTTTGCTAATTTGGCTAAGTGTGATTTTTACAAAACAAAAGTGAAATACTTGGGGCATGTCATCTCAGGTGCAGGTATTGCAGTGGATCCTTCAAAGATCCAGGCTATAGTTGATTGTCCAGCACCCAAGAATGTTCTAGAGATTCACAGTTTTATGGGGTTAGCAGGCTATTATCAGCGGTTTGTACAGGGTTTTTCTAGGATTGCATATCCTATTACTTCTCTTTAGAGGAAAGGGAAGAAGTTCATTTGGTCCGAACAATGTCAGACAACATTTGAGACCCTTAAGGAAAAATTGACTAGTGCACCAATATTGGTAGTTCCTGATCCTACTAAGGATTTCGTGGTGTGCACAGATGCATCCTTGGAGGGTTTAGGATCTGTATTGATGCAAGAGGGAAGTGTAATTGCATATGAATCCCGTAAGCTCAAGGACCATGAGCTTAATTATCCCACTCATGACTTGGAGTTAGCCACAGTGGTTCATGCCCTTGTGAGATGGAGACACTTCTTGTTGGGTTATAGGTTCGAGCTTCACAGTGACCATCACAATTTGTAATATATTTTTACTCAACCGAACCTGAATGCTAGACAGAGAAGATGGATGGAATTCCTCTGCGAATATGAATTTGAGGTCAAATATGTTCAAGGCAAGGAAAATGTAGTTGCAGATACTTTGAGTCGGCAGAGACATGAGATTTCTATAGTGGCTCTTGAGGTAGATTTGAGGAGTCAAGTCCTCCTAGCACTTCTATTTGATAGTTGGTATCAGGAAGTGAAGTCAGAAATTGAATATGGTAGAGCTCTAGAAGGAAAGTTTGTAGGGTACTCACTTGAGTCTGATGGTCTTTTAAGGTATATGGGTCGCATTTACGTGCCTTATGTTGAGGGTCTTCAGACTCTAATTATGACCGATGCACATCAAGCTCCCTATTCTGCTCATCCGGGAGTAAAGAAAATGTATGCAGATCTTTGGGCATTATACTTTTGGGCTGGCATGAAGAGGGATATTGCTGATTTGGTAGCTAGATGTTTGGAGTGTCAGAGGGTCAAGGCAGAGCATCATCATCTCGCAGGACTATTACAGCCTCATCTCATTCCAGAATGGAAGTGGGACATAATTTTTGTTGACTTTATTGTGGGATTGCCTATGACTTCTCGACGTCATGATGCTATCATGGTCACAGTTGACAGATTGACCAAGGTGGCTCACTTTTCCCCAGTCCGTTCATCTTACACAACTTCATCAGTTGCTAGAATCTTCATGGAAGATATTGTCCGCTTGCATGGTATTCCACGGAGAATCATATCCGACAGAGATCTAGTGTTCACATCTGCATTGTGGACATCATTGCAGCATGCCTTAGGAACACAACTAAACTTTAGTTCTGCCTACCATCCTGAGACAGATGGATAGACAGAGAGAGTTAATCAGGTTCTTGAGGACATGCTTCGTATGTACGTGATGGATCAGTAGTCGTGTTGGGAGGAGTATTTGCATCTTGTGGAATTTTCCTATAATAATGGATTTCATAGCTCTATTGGCATGGCTCCCTTCCAGGCACTATATGGTTGTCCTTGTAGGAACCCATTAAGTTGGGACCGTCTTGATGACAGAGTTCTCCTTGGTCCCGAAATGCTTCAGGGCATGGAACGGTAGGTAGTTCATATCAGAGAGCATCTTGTGGCAGCTCAAGATAGATAGAAGAAATATGCAGATGCACATAGAATTGACCGCTAGTTCTCTATTGGTGATCGTGTCTTTTTGAGAGTGCGACCGCGGAAGAGCCCAATCCGTTATGGAAAGGGTTCCAAGCTCGCACCTCATTTTGTAGGTCCATTTGAAGTTTTGGAGAGGATCGGCCCCGTTGCTTATCGCCTAGCATTGCCACCCAGCCTATCACGGATTCACGATGTTTTTCATGTTTCTGTACTTAGACCATACTTTCCCGATGTTACTCACGTACTTGATTGGAATGCTCTTCAGGTCGAGGACGGGCAACTAGCACTCAAGCCCGTGGCTGTGCTACATCATCGGAGACTCGCCCTCAAGGGTAGAGATATTGAGCAGGTGCGGGTTCAGTGGGACCCGAATGATGAGTCTTCAGCGACATGGGAGGATGCATCCCGCATTAGAGAGGCTTATCCATACTTATTTAGTGGCTTCCAGGAGTAAGCCATATTCTAGGGGGGGAGGATGTGATACCCCTCATGTTGTTGTTACTCTTATGGATAGATCTTGTACTTGGTTGTGTGGGTGATCAGTTCACCATTTTGGTTTTGCATGGATTTATGGCTTGGTTGATTAGTTGCATTAGACTTTACATTTTTTGTTAGATGATACTTTTTATGGTGATTATGTTATAGGACTTTTGTGGTGTTCTTTAATAACATATATATGTTGATGTTGTGAGTTTTATGCTATTATATTGTTTGGTGTGTTTATTTGTGAGTCTTGGTGAAAGGATAGAGTGGCATCACTTGCTTGCAAGTGCCCTGTCACCCTGCGAGTACCTTTCACGATGTGTTTTTTTGATGGAGATTTACATGCTTCACGACATTTGTTTCTATGCAGGATGCAGGTACTAAGTCTTGATTCCACCTGCTTCGGCAGGACAGGGCGAGCATCAAAATAAACTCAACAGGATTGATGTTTAAAAAAAAGGAGTGGTTAGGAAAGAATTCCCGTCCCAAGTCCGTCTATTGTGATTCTTTGGTTGTCTTTGTTTTATTTTTTTTAGAATGGGAATGCATTGGCGTTGATTCATAATTAGTTGTAATTTAATTAAATTTTGTTAGGTATGATTTAATTAATTTTATAAAGAGTTGTTAAAGTTAACTATATTTAAATGGTTTAAGTAATATTATGGTTTAAAATGATAATTTAAATAAAATATAGGTTGCTTTGTTATTATTTAGAATGTGAGAATTGCTATTTTAATTTAGAGTTAATTAAATTGTTTTTAAAGACTATATTATTATTATTTGAAAGTTAAATAAAATATAAATATAAATAAAATAAAATAAAATATAAGTGTTTGGTTGATTGTAGAATGTTAAATTTGCCATTTAATTTTTGGGTTAATTAAATAGCTTATAAAGTTATATTATTATTATTAGAAAAATAAATAATATGAAATATAAATAAATTAATTAAAATTGATTTTTAAATTTATTAATTTTTAATTATTGGTATTGTATGGGAAGTAGTGGGGAAAAATGAAATTCTGGTAAGGAAATTATTCCCCAAAGAAAAAGAGGCATGGGTAATAGAAGCTCTTCACGGAAAATTTTGGCTATGTGATGAGATTTTGTTCTTCTTTTGTTCTGTGTTAATTGGGGAAGGAATTTGGAAAAAGGCTGCAGGGAATTTAATTGGGGTTGGAGAAGGAATTTTCTGGAAGAGTTTTACGGCTGGAGGTTTCCATGGCAAAGTTTGGTGCAACTCTTACTTCTACAGCCTACAGGAAACAGGTTCTTCCCTTATGTTTATATTTTGTTTTAAGTTCTTTCCTGTTATGAAAGATTGTTTGTTTTTCATGAAGCTTGTCTGTACTTCTGTAGGTATTAGAATTTTTCTTTTCTGTAGAAGTTTCTTTTCTATAGAAAACTTATTCCCGGCTGTAGAAATATGCCGTTGTTAATTCTGTAGAATATTTTCCTATAGAAAAATTTAGAGAACCAGTTAAATAAAAAATCCTGTGTTAGAAGCTCTGAGGAAACAGTAGAAACAAAAAACTTCTTAGATTTTAAATTCAAAACCCCATTGTTGAATAGAAGAGATTTAGAAAAAAAAAAATTGTTCAAGAAAAATTGTGAACAAACACATTTAAATAAAAAAATAATTATACAGCTTTTGAAATTATGGAAAAATTCTCTGTAAATATGTTATGCTATTCTAAAACAATTATTTTCTTATCTGTGAATTTTTTTTTTAAAATTCTATGATATTTTCCCTGTCTGAAATTTAAAAACATATATAAAATCTGAAATTTAGGTACTTGGAAATTCGTTAAATTTTATATAAAATATATTTATTTGAAGTTTTTTTTTTTAAAAAATATAATAAAAATTTAAATTAAATTTTAAAAAACAAATATATGACAAGTTTAGGGGGGGACGGCTATAGCCGTACCCCCTGCACAGCCCATAAAGGGCCGCGCACAGAAGTCAAAGGACTGCTGTATAGCAGTCCTTAGACTGTTGTACGCAGTCCTTTGGGGGTTGCATCCTCCCCTATGGGGAGGTACGCAACGCCCAAGTGGCTGCTACAATTTATTTATTTTTATTTATTAAATCTTTGTTTTATTTTATAAAATACGAATATTTATTATATATTTTATTTTAATTGATAATTCAAAAATTTAGATTATTTAAATTAATGTTAATTAATATATGAATTTATAAAGTGATGTATATATATATATATATACAAATACATATATGTTATAATTGAGGAGTATTATATTTTTAATGATTATGTTATATGATTATATATTTTCTTTTGGTGATATTTGTAAAGAAATATTTATTAAATTTATTCAATTGTCTTTCTTTAGTGGAGTTAATTGAGGAAAAATTAATGATTTGATTTTGTAAACGAAATTCTTGTATGCGATGATGATTGTTTGACTTATGGAATTATATTATAATTCGATTCTTTGATTCTGAATAAACAGTAGGTTAATTTATGAAGTTCGTTATTGAGACTTCTGAGTTGAGTTAATTTGAGTGTTTATTTATTTGATTAACGTTATTATAGGAGATAGGGTTGTCGTTGAACTTCCAGAGGTTAGGGAATTTGGTATATTCAGTTTGGGTTGTTAGTTATACTTTCCTTGTTGATGTAATCTTGTGATTACTTTGAGTTTCATTTGTTAAGTTACTGTGTTATAAGAGTATGGCGAGATGGTTTTTACCTCGCGAATCTCTATTTCATGTTTTGTGATCTTGAGAGTTCAATCTCTCACATTTTGTGGTATGTTAGGGAAACCTAGGGAGAGTGGCTCTTTGTGGGCACCGACGCACAAAGGGGCTGTCAGGAGAACCCACAGTAGAGTTAGAGTAAAAAGTGAAAACCTAACTAAATAATTAGGGGTTGGGTAGTTAAGCACTAAAAGATAATAATAGATACCTCGCTCACCTGTTAGGGCTTCCAAAGACTAAAGGTGGTGGAGAAGGCCATGGTTGGCATAATCGTGATCTCGTTACCACGAGTAATGCACGATTCCGCATGAGTCACCCTATGGGGTGGCGCCTTGAAATAGGTAGTCAGGATAACCATAGATGGAGGCAGCACCTTGTGATAGGATGTCAGGATAATCCATGAAGGCCATGCGATGACACTCTCTTGTAGCGTTCCCCTTAGTTGTTTTAATTGGAATCCTTTGGAAGTAATTTATTGTTTTGACTTGGAGTCATTGGTTATCATGTTTTGTTAGTAGACTTTTGTTCTTACCTTTCCTTTGTGTATGATTTCTTTTTCATGTTTGGTGTTGAGTCATATGTGTTACTTTTGATGTCTTGGTCGGGAATCCTTTCTTAACTACTCCTAGCATGGGGGTGGTCAAGTGGAACATGCTTCGCACCCCATTGGGTTTCCCATTATGCAGTCATACCTTCAGTGCAGAGATTGTGGTGACAGTTTGTACTAGATTTATGTACTTCCAAATGTATACATTTATACTTTAATCATATCATGTAAATTGTATTGTAACTCGCCCATATATTGGGATGATGAATCTTGTAATTTGGATATATGGTTATTGGTATTTAGCTTGTATCATGATGTAATGTTATAACTCACTTTGTAATTCAAAACATTATTCATTGATGTAATTATATATATTTGATGTTGATATGTTGAGTAAATTAGTTCTCATTGTTTCCAAGTTTTATTGGTTATGTAATCTTGTTTAGCATATGTGGTTCATTCTTTTTTTTATGCTTAACGTTTATCACTTTTATATAAGAGCTCATATTCATGGAATGAATGTTGGATTAGTTAAGTTTGTTAATGGGTAGTTAACGTAATGTCTTCTCGTGTACCCCAAGGGACTTAGGAGTTTAGTGTGTATTTGTAGTTATGTTAGTTGCAATTGATAACATAGTACTTCTACTTTATATTAAAAAAAAAATTGTTGTGTAGTTAGTTGTCCTTTGGGGTTTGTGCGATGGGGTGTTACACATATATCTATACAAAGACATATACATACATATATATGTACATATATATATGTAAACCTTGAATAGTTTGCTATTGTCTGCTCTCCATGGTGTGAGGTAATGACAAACATCATTCTCCTTTGAAAATGAAAACAATGGTACTCTTGATTCTTATTATGTCATCAAAATGTAGGTGTGGTTTATAAAGCAATTAAATTACATATGTAGGTATACACACATGTGTTTATATATATATATATCTAATGTATGTATATATGTATGTACACACACACATATATACACATATATACATATATATACATACATTATATATATATGTATGTATGTATGCATTAATATATATATATATATATATATGTGTGTGTGTGTGTGTGTGTGTGTGTGTACATATATATACATATGTATATATATATATATATATATATATATATGTATATATATATATATATGTATGTATGTATATATATATATATATATATATATATATATATATGTATGTATGTATGTATGTATACACACATATATATATATATATATATATATATGTATGTATGTATGTATGTATACACATACATATATATGTATGTATGTATGTATATATATACCTTCTATCGCCTTGAGAACCTTGCAGCCAACGTGCAGTAAAATGATGGAAAAAAATGGGATACCAAAAAAAAACATTATTCATATGCATTAATCGGAACCTAACTGAAGTTTAATTAAGGTGTAATGTGTTTGGTGTCTAGTGCTAATATTTGATGATTAGTTTGTAAGAGTGATTTTTAATGGGTGCAAAAATAATTTTATAAGGTGCTGACATGAATTAAAGCCATTAAATTTTGAGCAGATTTGAAAGATAAAATAGTTTCAATTGCATGTTAATCGTGACACAATTAGGGCCCTTTTATGTTTTGCAATGTATATTAGTGGTTTTCTCCAATGTATATGTTTATATGGATACATGCATGTATTCTTATGTTTCTATGAATGTATGCATGTATGCTTATGTTTCTATGACTGTATGGATGCATACAAACATGCAAAAAAATAGTGATATATAAGGCTCCCCAAATAAACATCAAATCCAAATATAATGTAGAATTTACTCATATCATCTTTAGAAACCTACATAACTGGCAGCTGTAAATTCAAATTTGAAACACAACAACCAAATTGAATGCATTCAATTGTTAGATTCAAATTACTAAATTATAGAGACAACAACCAGTAGCATTCACAATTATTCTCCTCTACTAATATCCTCTCCATACTACAGAGCATTGAATGGCATCCTTTGCACATTCCTCATATATCCAAGGGTGATGAGAAACAACGAATATAGCTTGAATATATCTTGGTATACAATTCTATTCACATTTATATGTTTTAACATATATTTAGGTTTTCCATATGGAACTTTTAATATGTTGAACTTATTTAATTGTGTTGTTGTACATGCATTATTGCAAAGGTCATATGATGTTTGTTTGTTACTAGCCTCAGTTGTTACTACCCATGGTTGTAAATATTTTCTTATAGGCATGGGAGAACAAGGAGAGGTGGTGCATCAATTTTCATGGTGGGAAATTTGATAAATGTGTTTGTCAACACACCACATAATTAAGGATTTTTTGTTCATATGGCTCTAAGTTTCAATTATTGTTCTTTATTGTTCAATAACTAATATGTCTTTTTATTTATTTCATTAAGTACTATTTTCCATTTTTGTTTGTTATATTATATTTGTTTGTTGTGGCAAGCATGTCAAATGGGTAGGAGGTTGTAAAGAGCATGTCAAATTGCAAGATGAAAATTCAAGTAAAGTTTTTCAAGACTTTACTTTGGTTGTGACTCGGTAGACATTATGTTCATTTATCTTATTCATTGTAAACTTACACTTACAATTTACAATTAGATTGATTTCCAAGTGTAGGTGTTGAAAAATTTACAATTTCAAATAGATTAATTTATGGATATGTTGCATATAGAGGTATAGTTATATATATATATATATATGTATGCATATACTTAGTTGTGTGTGTGTGTGTGTGTATACACACACACACACAATAATATGCATACATATCTATATAACCTCTATATCAACATATCCTTTCTACATAACATATATATACATATATATGTACATATGTATGCTATACATGTATATGTATACATATATATACATATATATACATATACATATGTATACACACACACACATATATATATATACATATATATATACATATATATATACATATATATATATATGTATCTATATATATATGTATATATATATATATGTGTATATATGTATATATACATAAAAATGTATGTATGTATACACAACTAAGGAGGTTGTAAAGGGCATGTCAAATCATAAGATGACAATTGAGGTAAAGTCTTTCAAGACTTTACTTTGGTTGTGACCTGGTAGACATTGTGTTCATGTATAATGTTCATTTTTCTTATTCATTATAAACTTACACTTAAAATTTACAATTAGATTGATTTCCAAGTGTAGGTGTTGAGATTAATTTATGGATATGCTGCATATAGATGTATAGTTATATATATATATGTATGCATATATATATATATATATATATATATATATATATATATATATATATATATATATATATATATGTACATAATTTTCTGAATTTCAATTACATTAATTTCTTAATTTACATTTAAATTTTCAACAATGTTAGTTAGATGAATACAACAAACACATATCCAACAAAATGATAGATGAATACAACCAACACAAAACCCATTTTGAATCACAAAAAGCTTCATTCTACAGTATTCGTAGAAATCTATCAATGTTCTTATAATAGATCTATTGTTTTTTATTGCTATAAAAAGCATAAATCATTAACTTGGACAACTCCCAAAATATGCCTAGGCTAAAATCAAATTTATTATAGCATAAACATGATTAAGAAAAAGTTATAAAGAAGACAAGGAGTCTTTAGTTTTACAAAAGACACACTAGCACACATCGAAGTCAAAAAGTTCACAAAAATACCCACTAGTATCCTTTGGCTATCCAATACAACATACTAGCATTCAGTTTTATGAAAAACATGCTAGCACACATTGAAGTCAAAAAGTTCACAAAGAAAATCCTAATCAAACATCCATAGATCTGATTAAGAAGTGGTGTGTCCTTGGGTGTCAATTGACTCTGCATCAACTGGAGAAGATGTTAAGGACTGTGGATTGTTTTGTAAGGCCCTTGCTATACAAGAAAGCAATGCTTGATTTGCCTCTGGATTGAGCTGTAACTATTGAGAGCACCCTTTAGAAGACCCATTTTGTAGGTTTCTAAGAGCAACAAAGGCTAGAGACAAAATGTTAATCATGTCCCTTAATTTTGGATGTTGAGTTGGAAGAGGATTTGTAGGACTACTCTTACTTTTGTTTCTTCCGCTCTTTCCATCTGCTTTTGGGTTTCCTTCAACTATCGAGCAATCTTTGCTTGCTCCCTTTCAAACTCCTTTTGATGTCGCTACTTGAGCTTCTCCTCTACAGCTTTCTATTTTTTTGCAACACGCTCCAATCTCTTTGCCTCCCTCTATGCTAGGTTTTCTTCTCTTTCTGCCTTCTTTTCAGCCATTTGCTCCCTTTTCCTTGGCTGCAATTCTTGGTTTCTTTGTTTCTATGCCTCTTGTTCATTCAAAAAATTGAAAAAATCATCTGATGTCAAAATTTGAGATTGCCTACTTAGGTGTAGCACCCCATTGCGACCTCTATTTGATGATTGGTGCACCCTTTGTGTAGGATTTGCAAAAAAATGCTACTCCTACCTGTTGGTTGTTAGTCATCGAATTGTGTGCATGACACATAGTCAGCTTCTTTGTTGCTTGAGTCATTACCTTCCACTCCACCCGCTTCATCATTTGCATCCCAATTTCTCCTAGTCATGAAGTAATGGATGAACTCTTTAAGATCAACATGTGGTGGTGATGGCATGGACAACCCTTCATCCCCTTGATTGAAATTTAGATGCACCCCTAGGTTGAAAGTTGCATCTTGAAAGATGGTAGATTGAGACTCTTCATTTTCTGTTGCCTGATTACATGTTTGAACTGTAGGTTCTTCTTCAATTTCTGTTGCCTCAATGTTTTCTATGTAATATCCTTCTTCATTTGTTGAATTTGGGGGATTGCTTGCAAAAAAGGTTTCCACAAACTATCCAATTTGTTCCTCATTCCAACCTGCTATCCTCAAACAATTCTTTTCTGCCATGAACTATGACTCATTATTGGCTATCTCACCCTTTGTTTTTGCTCCAAATGTGGTTCCTTCATCTTCAACCACAAAATCTTGCCTTGGCCCCATATTAGAGTTAGGTGCATGTCGATCTAATGGCCAAATTTTTGTTCTTCTAAAACCACTTGCAATATTATTAGGAGTCAAAGCTTGTGAAAAAGTTTTACTGGAAAGTGTTGCTAACTCTTCCCTTCCAATGTCAAGTTGAGGATGTGCAGAGAGCCATATACTCCTACACTATTTGAAGTAGTTTTTGAATGGTGAGAATACACTAACATCAAGGGGCTGCAATTTGTGGCTGCAATATGCTGGAAGTTTGAGAAAATATATTCCCATACTCTTTGTTTCTTCAATCGTTTTGAATGCCACATGGCTGCCATGACCATCAAAGATGAGAAGCTATCTATTTTTTGGTGACACCCCTCTTGGGACATTTCTTACAAATTTTTTTAACCATTCCACAAATAATTCGTTGGTCATCCAAGCATACTCTTGGATTGCCATGCATTCCCTTGGCTCAGAGTTAATAATAAAGTTTCTAATGTTCCTTTTGGACTTAAACAAATAGTAACTAGGTATAGCTTGACCTGTTGCACTAACACAAGATATAACAGTGATCCATTCTCTGCTTTTGGAAATTAATTGTGAAACACATTTGGTCCATGTTTTTGCAATAACTCTCATTACACAACTTTTGCCAGCCTGCACACCTGTTTCGTCAAAGTTCCATATTTTTTGGGCCCATAATTATGTTTGTTGTACGACTCCTCCAATTTGTCATTGAAGGAAGAAACTATTTTCGGGCATAGCATTATAGCTTGATTTGTGTCCACTCCTTTTGGTGTTTGAATTGTCAAATCAAGATGCCATTACTAAAAGCCAACCCACCATGACCTCCCGGTATCCCATTTGTGAATGGGTTAGGCCTTGCTCTAACCATTTGGGCCACCGTTGTCTTAAGTTGTGAGACTTGAAGGCCATGGCCAATATTAGCCATGTCTTTACACCACTACACAATTTCCACTTCTTCTTCATTAGACAGGATTGTTTGTGGCCCCTTCCTTTTTGTGGATGTCACACCATTGAGCCACACCCTCAAACTACTAGGCGAGGTTCCCCATTTGATCACTCAACCTCTGACTGACATTCGATTTTCCTCAACATCTGCAATTTAATTTTCCATGTGATGCATAGTCCAATTTTCCATGCACAGATTTGGGGTTCTCACATGGTTAGTAGGTGGCTCTTGAACATGCATAGGTGGTTCCATTTCTACCTTAGTATTATGAATAGTAGGTTCAAAACCATTATTTTCATTTGTCTATTCTACATTTTCAGAAATAACATCCTCGTTGATGTTGACTACTGTCTCTTCATCAACAACATCTGGAACATTGAACCTCACTCCATGAGGTACTCTAATTAAGCACCGCCCACTCGATCTTTTCCTCTTCTACCCTGGTGCCATGATTATCACTAATCATGTACATTGTAAGACATAAAGTGTCAGATAAACAATGTTGAAAGTGGTAAAACGAAGTTGTAATCATTATTGAAACAACCAACAAGCCCAGGAGTACCATTGTTTACATTCTAAAAGGAGAATGATGGTTGTCATTACCTCACACCATGGAGAGAAGACAACAACAAACATATGTATGTACAAACATTTATATATGTATACAATTATCTGTGTAATTATATGTATACACACATATACACATATATCTGTATGTATATGATTTGTAATTAGAGGTTTACAAAATAACTTGCAAATTAATCCTAATTATAGTTTTTCCCCGATCGGAACAAAATTGTGTGACTATGTTGTTTAACCATTGAAATTACAAAATAATTTCACGTTTATATAACTAATTACTAAAATGCTGTAATTAGAACTCAAATAGTGAATTGAAAAATGAAAAGAAATAAAGAGAATGATAGATAGAAGATAGAAGAATAAGATAGAAGAGGAGATAACATCAGTTGATAATGAAGTTTATCCAATCAAGACTACATCTCCGAGCTCACTTCTCAAGTAGGACTGCTTTATTAATGTTGCCAAGAAATAGAAATGCCTTGTTACAAAATCCAAGCTCCAAAACCTGCATAAAATTTCTCACAATATCCTCTCGACACTTGAAGACACTCAAAAGGCCTTTGTGCTTACAATATTCTCCTCCAAAGAATTATTTCTCCAAAATTAACTTAAGTTCTTACAAGATAAAGCACACCCCTTTATATACCAATTTATTTGCTAATATGGGCTAAAACCATATTATTTTTCAAATATACACATATCTCCCATTTACATATGTAGATCTTTCAAAATCCCCCTATTTACATTTAAAAATCACCAATATCCCTTACATTCACTAATAACCCCTTAATATTCTTTTAAAAATCTTTTAAATATCTCTCAAATTCCCTTAAGCCCTTAAATATCTCATTTTATTGGGCTTTGAGAGATTTAAAGGTCGTTAACTTATTTTAAGGGGGTTAAATGTTTCAATCATGGGGGATTCCACTTCTAAACCTTGTTTAAAATAAAGCACCTCCAAAATCCATGCTAACTAGATGTTTTGTGTAGTGGTAAGAAGTAGAAATGGGAGGTTGGAGGTGGGGGGTTCAAAACCCTTCCCCTCCTTTTTCGGCCTTATCACCAGAGATTTTATTCTTATACAATATTTGCAAAGTGATATCCCAAAAATCCCGCTAGCACAATGGTTATGAGGAAGAGTAGGAGAGTGGAGGTCATAGGTTCAACTCTTCCCAACGAATTTTTATAACAACCAGCAACGAAGGACATTCCAGCAGTGCCACATGGCACCCAACCACTGTGCCATGTGGCAAAATATTATTTGCTCATACATTGACACGCGTCATAATGTGGTTGGACCTCGCCACTTGTGCTTGCCACCTCAACATCCTGCCACATGTCATCACCTATTTGGTCCACATCATTATTTTCCACATCATCATGCCACGTCAACACTGACGTCATCATTTTGAATAGTCAACCTTCCTTTTCCAAACTTTGACTGACAATATCTCACTCATACAGACTCCATTTGATGCGAAACGAATGACGTCAAAATCATGGCAACGAGCTCTTTGACATGATGCTATTTTTGAACATTTTTGAGATGATCAATGTTTTCTCCTTTGACTGGCCCTTGTACCAGGTTTGACCAAAGCTTTGACTATGCATAACTTCTACATACAGACTCTTTTTGAGCCCGTTCAAGTTGTGTTAGGACTGTGTCGATGAGATTTTTTCGATGATGCTGATTTAGAAAGATTCAGAGACTGTGAAATTTTTAGGTTTATGGATCCACCTGGATCATTCATCCCCATTGAGAAGCTTTTGGACCTCCAAAAGTCTATTTTTACATAGAAATTAAGTGAGGGCATTGTTGCCTCACTTGCCCAGTATCATCTTTCCACCCTGTTGGAATTCTAAACATTTGACCCATCACAAACAAGATAAAAAATGAGATAATGTTGCTCATACAATCAACTATATATCCATCAATATTCATTGTCGCATCCACCATCCACATAGAACTAACTAGCAGAATAACAAACAACAATACTGAATAAAATGATGCAAAGGAAAAAGTATCAACATGTTGGATCTCCTGAATAGGAACATCATTAGAAAATGTGTCATTCAAACCTTCTTTTACCACCTTTGGCTAAAGGCTCAAATGTACTTGCAACTGATCCTCACACTGTGCTATCTGTGACACCTTATCATGATTATCATCATCATGCTTAGTACCACTAGCTATTACATACATAAGGGCTAATTTATTGCTTGCATTTACAATCATCTTCATATGCCCTGTGTTTACAATAGATCTATCATTCTTCATGCGATGAGCTTTTACCATGTATTCAATTCCATTATAAACAAATGATACCCATTATGTTCCCTATAGAAAATGGCCTTATTGTCATACAAATAAGGACTTCCCAAAACCATCACATACATGTCAAGTGGAATTACATCTAACTCTACCTCATCTACAAACTTGGATGTGATTGCAAATCAGAGTTTACATTGCCTTGACACTTGTAACCGAGCATTATCATGCACCCAAGTCAATGGATATGGTTTAGGTTGAGGTGTTGTTTTTAATCCCAATTACTTAACAACTTGTTCAGAGATTAAATTCACTTGTGATCCACTATCTATGAGTGTATCAATTTTACTTTGTTTTGCAATGGCCCTTATATGAAACAACTCATTCCTTTTCCTTTCAATAGGGACTTCATTAAACTTTACAAAAGAAGCATGGGAACTAGTACTAGAAATAGTAATATTACCTTTAATACCCACAATTGTTATCTTGGATTCATCACCAGATTTTGAACCAAGGTCTTGAATGATAGCTGCAGTCTTTTGCTTACCCTTTTGATCCTTGAACCACTTTGGCTTCTGATCAGGATGCAATTTCCAACACTTCACATCTTCGTGCCCTTCCTTTTTTTAGTGTGAGCGATGAGGCTTTTCCTCTTCTTTCTTTATAGAAGTTGTTCATTGCATTTTCTCTTTCCCTTTCTTGCTCCCTTTGTGTTTACTAGATTCCATGAAGAGGTTATTAAGGCTATTCCTCAAACTTGTTTCTAGATGGATAGCTTGCACACTAACTTCATCAAGGTTAGTTGGATTAAACATAAGTATTGTATGCCTAAAATTTTCATGCAATCCACCTATATACTTTAACAAATTTTCTTGCATGTATAAAGGAATACTAAAAATTAAAGCTATTTTCCTAAACTCTTGTGTATATTCCTGAACACTTTTTCCTTTCTCTTGCCTTAATGATTTCCAATTCACCATTTCTTTTTGCATGTGTCCTAATGGGTTTTTTTTTTTTTAATTGCAACTGTAAACTCAAACCATGAAGAAATTATTTTATTGTATCAACTAATATCTTCCTGAGTCTTACTCTCCCACCAGATTAGAGTTGTGCCTCCCAGGCGAAGAGTGGCTAACTAGATCTTTGAAGCATCATTAGTGAATTTTTATACCCTGCAATAAACTTCAACTTGCTTGATCCAATTGTCGAGTTTCTCTACATCCAATTCTCCATTATAGATTGGAAAATCAAATTTAACATCAAGTTTCAACAAAGGTGTATTAGATTTAGGCTGTGCAGGTTGTTTCTTCTTGGAAAATGAAGTAGATGAAGAAGATGAAGAGGATGAAGAAGTTGGAGAGGATGGGGATGGAGGTTCAGGAGGGTCACCACCACCTCCTACTCCTTTACCTTTTTCTTCTTTCAATGAGGATTCAACTTCCTCCTTCTTCCTAGCCTTTCCTTCCTTTCTCTTCTTTCATTCTTGCCTCTCTTGGAAAAGAACTTCCACCATTGACTTCATCTCGAGAAAAGCTTGTTGAAAAGCTTTCAGATCGATCTCTATAGCTTCATGCTCAGTTACAATCTCTAACATCTTTAGTGGAAAGGTCTTTCATTTTCTAATCTCTAGATTAAATTCTTCTAGTACACCTTCTCCTTGTTTCAGTTTCAACCTGGTTAACATTCACTTTTGCAATTTCTTGCAAAACGGGCTCTGATACGAAACTGATATGTAATTAGAGGTTTGCAAAATAACTTGCAAATTAATCCTAATTATAGTTTTTCCCTGATTGCAACAAAATTGCATGACTTTGTTGTTTAACCGTTGAAATTACAAAATAAGTTCATGTTTATATAACTAATTATTGAAATATTGTAATTGGAACTCAAATAGTGAATTGAAAAATGAAAAGAAATAGAGAGAATGATAGATAGAAGATAGAAGAATAAGACAAAAGAGGAGATAAATCCAGTTGATAACGAAGTTCATCTAATTAGGACTATGTCTTTGAGCCCACTTTTCAAGTAGGACCGCTTTATTAATGTTTCCAAGCAATAGAGATGCCTTGTTACAATATCCAAGCTCCAAAACCTGCATAAAATTTCTCACAATCTCCTCTCAACACTTGAAGACACTCAAAAGGCCTTCGTGCTTACAATATTCTCCTCCAAAGAATTATTTCTCCAAAATGAACTTGACTTCTTACAAGCCAAAACACACCCCTTTATATACCAATTTATTTTCTAATATGGGTTGAAACCATATTATTTTGCAAATATACACATATCTCCCATTTACATATGTAAATCTTTCAAAATCCCCCCTATTTACATTTAAGAATCACCAATATCCCTTACATTCACTAACAACCCCAAAATATTCTCTTAAAAATCTTTTAAATATCTCTCAAATTCCATTAAGCCCTTAAATATCTCATTTTATTGGGCTTTGAGAGATTTAAAGGTTGTTAACTTATTTTAAGGGGGTTAAATGTTTAAATCATGGGAGATTCCACTTCTAAATCTTGTTTAAAATAAACAACCTCCAAAATCCATGCTAACTAGATGTTTGGCGTAGTGGTAAGAAGTAGAAATGGGAGGTTGGAGGTGGGGGGTTCAAAACTTGTCCCCTCCTTTTTCAGCCTTATGACTAGAGATTTTATTCTTATACAATATTTGCAAAGTGATCCCAAAAATCACGTTGGTGCAATGGTTATTAGGAAGGGTAGGAGAGTGGAGGTCATAGGTTCAACTCTCCCCAACAATATTTTATAAAAACCAGCAACGGAGGACATTCTAGTAGTGCCACGTGGTACCAAACCACTGGGCCACGTGGCAAAATATTATTTTCTCATAGATTGACATGTGTCATAATGTGGTTGGCTCATGTCACCTATGCTTGCCACCTCAACATCCTACCCTGTGTCATCACCTGGATGGTCCACATCATCATTTTCCATGTCATAATGCCACGTTAGCATGCTGACATCATTATTTTGACTAGTCAACCTTCCTTTTGCAAACTTTGACTAGCAATATCTCACTCATACGGACTCTGTTTGACATGAAATGAATGGCATTAGAATCATGGCGACGAGCTCTTCGACATGATGCTGTTTTTGACTATTTTTGAGATGAACATTTTTTTCCTTTGACTGGCCCTTGTACCAGGTTTGATCGGACCTTTGACTGTGCATAACTTCTGCATATAGACTCTTTTTGAGCCTGTTCAAGTTGCGTCAGGACCATGTTGGTGAGATTTTTCCAATGATGCTGATTTGGATAGATTCTGAGATTAAAATTTTTACATTTTTTGGATCCTCCTGGATCAGTATATGTATGTATACATATACTTATATAGATATAATTACATAGAAAATCACTGATATACATTACAAAACAAAAAAAGGCACTAATTGTGTCACTATTAACATGCAATTATAACTATTTAATCATTTAAATCCTCTCAAAATTCAATGGGTCTAATTCATGTTAGCACCTTATAAAATTATTTTGGCACCCATTACAAATCACACCTACACATTAATCGCCAAACTTTAGCAATAAACACCAAAACCATTACACCCCAATTAAACTTCATTTTGGATCCGATTATTGCATATGACTAATGTTTTTTTATTGGGTATCCCATTCTTTTCCATCATTTATTGAGTTTACATATATATACATACATATAAATGTATGTATATGTATTTGTATAGATATATGTATACATGTATCTGTGTATACATATAATTACACAGTTACACGTATACATATATCTGTACATATACATATATATCTATATATACATAGATATATGTATGTATACATATCAATATATATGTACAAAAAATTATAAATGTATATACATATATCTGTGCAATTATATGTATCTAGACACATATGTATCTATGAACATATAAGACTATAATGAAAACATAAGTTGTGAAGTAAAGAATATATGATACAAAGTATTGAGATTTCAACACAGGTAAAATATTTAACAATGATTAATAATACATTTTACAGTAAATGAAAGAAGCTATGTTGTATTCAACAGTGATAGGATATAAATTTCAACAGAGGTAGAACGATTATAGACTTGGGTTTTAGAAATATGCACAAAAAAGTAACCAAGGGTTTCATGACAATAATTCCTTACTCATAGGAATGCAAAAGTGCATTTTAAGATAGATGCCGAATAAACCAGGCAAGGGTTTCATGAGATTAATTCCTTAAGCACACGTATTTGTAAAAAACAAGCAAGGGTTTTCACATATATGGTGATAATAAATGGAGAGCAAGAAATATTCATTTAACTCCAAAAAAATCATGGGAAACAACCACCACCATGACCCGACAAAGTCAAACAACACATGGCAAAAAGGCATTGAAGAGGAATGAGTTGTTTCATAAACAAGCAGTAATAATTTTTCAATCAGCAAATAAACCCTTCATGGGTCCTGAAAGATGAAGAAGAAAATGATTAACCAGTATTATTGTTTGCATCTTGAAAGGATAGGCAAAGGATACACACACATATATTGATTTGTTGAATGAACAAGAGACACAGAATATAAAGGAGCTTTTTATGAAATAAATGACAAATATACGTATGGTGGTCTGCTGTATGTGCAATGGAAAGTAGAAAAATAGTAACACATTTTATAGTAAAAAAATGCTAGTTTGTTGTATTAGACAACCAAATGAAGAAGAAAATGATTAACCAGTATTATTGTTTGCATTTTGAAAGGATAGGCAAAGGATACACACATATATATTGATTTGTTGAATGGACAAGAGACACAAAATATAAAGGATCCTTTTATGAAACAAATGACAAATATACATATGGTGGTCTGTTGTATGTGCAATGGAAAGTAGAAAAATAGTAACACATTTTATAGTAAAAAAATGCTAGTTTGTTGTATTGGACAACCAAATGATACATATTTAAACAAAGGTAAAACGAAAACACAGTTATATACATATATATGTGTGTTTGTGTATGTATATATGTATATATGTATTTATATGTATGTATATGTATGTATATGTATGCATATGTATATCTGTGTATATGTTTTCAAATACATAATACACACACACACATATATATAATAATATAAATATATATAGACATATATATACATGTATATATGCACAAATAAATATATAGATATATATATGTAATGAAATGCCAACTGATGTGTACAATTATATTGAATATAAAGGAGTCTAATGGATGATTAAACATGCTTATATCAATTTGTTGAATGGTGAAGCCAAAATAGTGGTTTATAATTCCAGTGAGGAAGGAAAACTCACAAAAAATGACCCCATGCCAAAAAATGTGATTTTGGGGGTTCATACAAACCTATTGGTTTGAGCGAACCCATTCCCTAGTTTCCCGCCCAAAAACCAAATAAAAATGCATTATGTGAGGTGGTTCACTCAAACCCCTAGGGGTTCGTACGAAACCCCCTTAACCCTCATTCTCCCCCTCCACTATTGAATTTGACACCATTTTCCAATGGACGTTCGACAAATATTTGTCGAACAAGCGACAAAATGACGAAAATATTTTTGTCACTATTTTTTCATCGAAAGGCTGACGATGAATTAAATGTCAAAATAACGACACAAATTCATCGGTCGTCGACATCATAAAATGACTCAGACTTTTGTTGGAATATCGACGAAAACTTTGTGTATCCACCAACGAATTACACCAGAAGTTCGTCGCAATTTCGATGAAATGGGCAAGGAGTAGCATCGAAACAACACCAAATGTTCATTGCCATTTCAAAAAAATGTGCAAGGAGTAGCGTCGAAACAAAACCAAAAGTGCATCAAAATTGTGACTAAATGGGCAAGTAGTAGCATCGAAACAACACCAAAAGTTCATCGAAATGGTGACGCAATGGGCAAGGAGTTACGATGAAACCTTCGTCGCAACTATAGCAACTTTGTCGAACCTTTTCTGCAATTCATTGGTAGGTTTCATCAAAATTGTGACAAAACAATGCAATTTTTTTTTAAAAAAATATTCGTTGAAATGTACCATCACGGAGACTGACGACTGATCATACATACAAACTGCATATTGGTTTGATGCTTCAAATGATGCATTTCTTATATTGAAAAGTGCATTACCTTATTGAGCTTCTCTTTGTTTTGAAAATAGTTTAATATTCTCTACTTAACAGGGCCAACCACGTGACTGTGGAAGCTCGTTTGGTCCCTCCCCCCCTCACATCACTCTCAATTCCCCATACCCAATCATATAACATTAATCATTCATTCTTCCATTAATAACATATAACATTCATTCATTCATTCATTCATCCATTAATAACATATAGCATTCATTCATCCATTAATAACATATAACATTCATTCATTAAAATATAACATTCATTAATTAACATATTCACATTCATTCATTAACATATAATATTCATTCTTTCAGTTTTTACATATTATCAAAAATATGGTTGTCATGATATGATTACAATCACTTCTTTTGTTTCTTTTTAAAGCTACATAAAGTGAAGTGGAGTATATTTTCTAAATCAATACCTTTAGTTGTTTTTCCTGTTTCAGATCTTATGCAAATTTTATTCGCCTTCATGACGTGGACATTGCTGCAAGGTCCAATTAAGAAATAAAATGTTAAACCGATATGTTTTATTATTATTGTTACAAGTATTTCATTAATTAAAAAGAACATTAGAGTGGTTCTCTTTATTGATGGGTCCACATCATGTTCCTAAACTTTGTTATAGACTCAACATGCGTCAACATGCTAAACACTTCTAAATCCTCGACCAGAGGTTGAAACATGAAAGGTTACATTAATTAATCACACCAATTGAAATTAAATATGTTTAAGAGAACATGAGGGTGGTCCTCTTTACCTGATGGGGCCACATCATATTCCGATCTTCTAGCCCGACATGCCTCAACATGTTGATCACGCCTACATGCTCTAAATTTGAAACACAAAAGGTTACATTAATTAATACACCAATTGTAATTAAATATGTTTAAAAGAACTTTAGAGTGGTCCTCTTTACCTGATGGGGCCACATCATATTCCTGATCTTCTCTAGCCTGATCATGCTCAACATGTTGATCATGCTCTACATGCTCTAAAGTATTGGGATGCACACCATGACCTTCATCTGCACGTTGTGCTCCACCCTCACCAGGCTGCATTCCAATGTCATGTGCAGTATTATCATTGTTTGAATGTTTAAAACAAATAGGCATGTAATTACTTTATGGTGGAAATTAATATTGAATAGATTGCACAAGTATTCAATTTTAAATAAACTTTATTGAGTTTATTTACCTGCGTGTCAGATGCAATGGAAGATTGTGTTTGCCCAATCAAGAATCTTAGGCATTCAGCCACGACTCCATAGCCTTGCTGGAAGGTGATCTTCAGGTCCTCTTCTGTGGGAACTCTGTTGAATTTAGAGCGCTACATTTTTGCATAAGATCATGAATTTTTCTTCTATGGTGTGATAAAACCAAAATTATTTTCAATTTATTATAATTTGGATGCAATATTTCATTTATTGATACTTACAATTCATGCGGCTAATTTCATATAACCACTAGAGCCAAGTTTGTGTTCCCATGCTTTACTAGTCTTTCCTTTGTTTCCTTCGATGTGTTGGGAAGCCTATGAAAAGTTTGAAATACATTATATTATGTAAAAAGAAAGAGTAATCAGTATATAATTACATTGTTGATAGTATCACATACCTTCCTTGGCGCGGTTGTGTCTTTCCTTTTTTCTTTTCAGCCTTCTCCCTTCCATCAAACACTAGGTCCTTCCACTCCCTCTCTAGAATCATGGGGGGATGCTCGTACTTTTTGTTCTTCTCTAAATGTGACCTATATTGGTCCCTCACATACTTTAGATAGGTACCAGCTTTCTTAAGGACCTTGGTTCGATTGAATGTTTTATCACCGAATAGCACAACTAAAAGGTTAATGAGCTCATCTTTTAAATCTTGATTTTGGGCATTCCACTGTGTACGTATGGTGGGCCTGAAGAGCTCCAATGTAATATCACTTAGATGTTTATAAAAAACATTATTTCCTGCAAAATGATCATGGGATCAATAGTCTAAAAAGAGCGATCAATAAGTAAATTTCAATTAGATTATATATAATAATAATTAAAACATTTTAAAGTACTTGGGACCTTCTCTATCTTTATGGGAACGAAATCATTGGTCACCACAAGTGTGACCGAAAATGTTCTCGTACTAGTAATACGGGAAGATCCAGGAAATGTTGCTAAAACATCACCAGTACTAGTGGCCTCTGCATCCCTTGGTACATGTCCTGATGTATGTTCTAGTATGTGTTCACTGCCAGAGGGTGCATTAATGGATGCCTGCATGGTATGTGTTGCCGACATTTCAAAAGAAAATATAGGCATGGATGATGGAGTAAGATGATGTGATGTATGCATAGGAAGATCAAGATGAACACTTGTACCAACCCTTACTCCTCGAGCATCACTTGCAGTACCCAAGAGCATCATGAGGAGGCAAATAACTATGTAAAAACAACACATATTTTAGTTCATGACATAAAAGAGTACAAAATATAAAACCATGAATGAACTTATGTTATAATTAAAGACCTCATGACAACTTACTTGCAAGTTTTGTAATCTCTCAGTCAATATTTTAACCCTCTCTCTTATCTCATTTATTTGAGGCACTATGAACATCAACTTAACCATTTCTTCATTGCATTTTTTGGGATCTTCTTTATCATATCGAGAGAGTTTGTTGAATAAGGGATGTCATCATCACAAAATATTGACTGCACCTCACTATGGATGCTCTCCTCTAATGTTGATGCCTTTCCCTGATCAATCGACTGCAACAAGAATATTAAAAACCTTATCGAAATTAACCCAAAAAAATTTGGTCGTATCTAATTTGTACAATTACAATGAGGTAAACTTGTCAAGTAGAAGCCCCTGAAGATACATCGTGATCTGTGCTTTGGGTCAGAGCCTTCTCTGTATGATCAATTTCCCCCTGTGACAAAAATTAAATATAAAAAAACATTATCGAAATGAAACCAATAGACTTACGAAAAAAAACATAAGAATAAAATGGTATATTGGAGTCATTAATTGGTGGTTGGGTAAACTGATACATAGTATGTACCACCCATATAGTAACTATGTTTGTAACTAAGTGATTCAAATTGTAATCGATTAGCAACTCTTCCCCTGTAGTTATTGATTTTATCGCATATACGAGTACACAGTTTCCCTCACGTGTCTTGAATATGCAATTGGGTTGCTTATTTGTTGACCCAGGTCGTGTACTATTTATAAACCCTACAATATTCCCTGATGCTTTTGGTCTTCTATCAATGTACATAGCTACTCCTTTATTTTGATCCTTATCTTTTAGTTGTATATAATTTGCTAACAGTGCATACCTACACATACTTCATGTCTATCGAACTAGTTGCATCCAATATTTGTAACTGTAACAGGGTCCAACATACTCCATCAATTTAGTAACTTTGTCATAACAAACCTTTATGCCGTCCATGCAAAATAGGCCCAAACCATGTAATGATGATGGTGCTATGCGATATATCCTCTCGTTGACACAAAAATCAATGTTTATTGGAGGAAGTTCCTTGGGTACCCATTGTTTCTGGTAGATGTTTGTACCTCAAGGGCACCTCGACATTGCCTATGCTCTTATCATCATAAGAACATGACCCCCTTCAGCAAGAAAAAATTCCATGCGTTTACTTAAATTTTCTTCTAATATTTTGACTCCTAGTTGATCTCCTCTTTAGACCTACTACATGTCTCACTTTCTCTTCTCTTCCCTCAATTTCTCTTGCTCGAGGAAGACAGATTTGACAAATACCTATTTGGTGGTACCTACACTCATAAGGATGTTGGATGAAGTTCTTTCATGGTGATGTGATCCAAGGTGACATTATGATTAATCTATCATTTCATTGCTAGAATTTCATAGGTTATAAGGTAATCAAGTCTTGATAGATTGCAAGCTATTGTTACTACCGTCCAAATGTGTCCATCACAAATCAAATCTACTTAACGTTTTAACTCCCATACTTTGTAACAAGTGTTAAATGTGACTATGGTCCACTAGTTACACAACTAGGGCCTCAAATGTATTCTCTAATTGTAATAAAAATACTTTTGCTCTTCATTCAAGTAAATAAAATTGAAGGGAAACACCTCCAAGTTGTTTATTGGACACCTACATGACTAAAAATAGCAGCAAATTTACTTTTAATTTCCATATGTCTAAGTGGTTAATGGGGAGGGAGTGTGTACTAGGCCTGGTTATGTCATCATAAGTTTACGCTTTGGTAATAATTTTTTTTTAAGTCATATTAAATCCTTCTATGTCTAATTGCTAGGATACTTTTGGTATGTTTTAAGGTAGGATGATTGATGAAAGAGCCCAAAGACTAGCCTTTCTCCATGGTATCCAGGTACACATATCAGCGGTCTTCTCTTATACGGTTGGACATGATTTAAAGAACTTAGCTAGGAATTATTTATTTAACCTAAGGTTTTCTCATAATTCCCTCATTGGAAAAGTATGATCAAATTCTTCTATTATGAAGAATTGGTCTATGTGCCTCTAGTAATCACTATAAATTTTTGTAAGGATAAAATGACTAATTGCATCAGGTAGGAGAGAATCAACTTTGAGTTCTCCAAAGATTATATTCCTCTATTCATAATTTTTAAGGGTTGTGTATGGAGGAAGTTATCACTACCAAGAAGGGAGGAGACCTTTCCTTGTAGTCTTTTATAATTTTCATTATTCTTATTTGTTTTACACTTACATTCACAAATACACATACATATGCATTTACTATTTTCATTTATTTCTCATGTAATTTAATAGTTTGATCGATTTCATATTATATGTGTTGAAGACTTTAGAATTTCAATTACATTAATTTATGGATATGTTGTATCTATAACACTACAAAGCCATATGCTCTTTGCATTTACACTTGCATTTAGAAATACACATTTATATACATAGATATAGATTTCTTTAATGATATGTTGCATTTATTGTTCTAGGAGAGCAACTAGTAATTGCATTTACATTTACATTTAAAAATACATATACATACATACATACATACATACATACATACATACATACATATATATACATACATATATATATATATATATATATATATATATATATATATATATGTGCACACATGTGTGTGTATGTATATCATTTATATTCAGTGTTCAGAAACAACCCATTAGGTCTGCACATGGATATAAATTCATAAAATCAGATCTCCCATACATGTTTTGTTGAAACCTAGGCTTGAACCACTCATTTCACATGCTTTTCTTCACAAAGCTATTGAGTACAACAGATATACCTTCTTTATTTCTCATCCTACACCCTATTCATGCATCCTACAATTACAACAGTATCCATGGGGCCTCTTACACAAGCTACAATAATCACAAAAAGTGTAAGAGCCCCTTTATATCATGTTTCGACTACAAAACCCTCAAAAATAGGGTAACTCAGATTATGATTTTTTGGTGATTTGTATGGACAAAATCATTAGCACCAGCTCATTCTTGGAGTCTTTTGAAAGAGAAGCGAATCATGTGGAAGTTAAGTACAAACCATGTAGTTTGAAGGTGAATGAGGTGATCAATTTTGATTGGCCAACTAATGAAGAGTACTAGAAATAGGTAAATGTATATTTAACTAAGAGTGAAAAGAAGTAGGTTGCTAATGGTTGAAAAATCAGCTATTGCAGTTACAACATATTCCAATTTTTTTTTGGTGACAGTCTAGGCATGGAATTCTTGAAGTTTTTTGTTGCTGCATCAACCATTCTTAGCAGGAACAATGAACAAGAAGATTCTCTTTGGAGATTGTTGTTGTAACAAATTTTTGAAATATCACAAGGCGGTCCAATTGGTTGGTGACATGTGTGCTTTTTGGCCCGATGCTTGTTTTCTCCTTATTTTTCTATAAGAAGGATTTCAAGGTTAGAAGTACAGGTTAGCAAGTTAAATATTTTTGGTCGAGTCTAGATGAAGTTGCAGAGCAAATTGTAAAGTCTGATGGTTTTAGGGAAAATGAAATTTAGGTTTTGAGTTGTTTTGTAGTAGGTTTTGAATTCATGGGTATTTGATGTTTTATGACAATACTAGCATTTGAATTGATATGATTAATTCAAACTCATGTCTCTCCATTGTACAAGCATATCTGAATTTTGAATAAAATGATCAAGGCTTGTTTCGTTCATCTCAATGTTGTGGTGTGCATGATTATTGTTTTAGGTTTAATTCAAGGAATTAATTAAAATGCTTGAATGGGATTGTAGGTGGATATGTTATGTATAAGGATTTGATAAGTAGTATTGGGCTAGAATACATATTGATGAGATTGTAAAGCAATGTTATCAAGGATCTTATATGTTATGTGTTAAATCTGTTATAAACCCTTATATGCTTATAAATTTGACTCCTCCAATGGATATATGGCACTAATCTAAGTTGTACTTATTTGTATGGTTCAGTATTTGTTTTCCTTTACCTAGAGCTTGCTACAAATTGCAAATCAATGACTATGTTATACTTTGAAATGTTGTTGTAGTTATCTCATGCTCCAAATAGTTGATATTATTGATAAACAACCAATTCTATTCAGTATTATCCTATAATGTTGAGCTATTAAATGAGATTATTTGTTGTTGTTAATATTTTTTATGATGATGGTGTAGAGTTGTAAACACATTAAGGGATCACCCTCCTGGGTCTTGCAGAGCCCAAAGTGTAGGAGGTCTTTCAAATCCTCATCAGTTGGTCCAGGTCCTAAGAGCTGCCCTTTATTGGAATTGGCAATTCCATAGGTAAAATAGAAGAGCAACCTGCTTACTGTAAAAACAACCAACACCTTGCATATGTTTGTGGTGGAGGTATTAAAGAAGAATTGTATGCCTCTATTTCCATTCATTAGATCTACCTTAGCCTAGCATATACTTGGGCTAAGTCTTCAATTGCTTCAGACTCATGCGATGAAGGCTATGTGTGATGAAATCCTAGACCCCAACCAAGATGTGGGTAGATTATGAGAGTTTTTCCAAGACCTGAGGCTGGTGGATAAAAATGTGAAAGAATAAGCAATTTTTTTTTTTTGTCTTATCTTATACCATTTTATGAGAATGGGGGTGCCAATGTACAAGATCTTTGGAAACTAGGCATGAAAATTGAAGGTTAAAGAGAATGGGGGTGCCAAGCTTACAGGCTCATTGCCCCTTGGTCGCCGATTTTCCCCTCGAAGTTCCCTCAACCTCATCCTCGGCGCTAGTATTGACCTTATTTTCACTCCTCCAAACTCTTCCTTAGCTGATATTGACCTTGTTTTCACTCCTCCAAACTCTTCATCACTAGTATTGACCTTGTTTTAACTCCAACTCTTCCTTGGTGTTGGTATTGACCTTGTTTTCACTCCTCCAAACTCTTCCTTTGTGCTGATATTGACCTTTTTTTCACTCCTCCAAACTCTTCGTCGGGCTTGGTATTGACCTTGTTTTAACTCCAAACTCTTCCTCAACACCTGCATTGACCTTTGTTTTCACTACTCGAAACTCTACCTCGGCGCTGGCATTGACCCTGTTTTCACTACTCCAAACTCTTTCCTCGGTACTGGCATTGACCTTTCACTTCTCCAATTTGACGAGCTACAACCTAGTTTCATTAGATTTTACAGTATGTTAATTAAGTTCAAAATTTTGGCGCCATTTAGCTAGGTTTTAATATTATACAATATAGTTAAGTATATATTAGCTATATTTTACATAATAAATAATATAATTATTCAACTTATTATAATTATATATTATATTCTTTAACAAAATTATTAAATATGTATAAAATTATTATAATTAATAATTAATAATAAGTATATTTTTATATAATACAAAATATAATTAATATAATATATATTTAACATAATAGTAATATATATTAATATGAGAGAGAGAAAATAAATTTTGATTGGTTGTTTCATGTCAACAATCCAACGATGACATGTGTCCTTGGGGAGTTATGCTCAAGGTAGCATGTCATTTGATTAAAGATATGATAATTTTCCTTTAAGACCTCTTCAATGTACCCATTGCACACTTAAGGATACAAAGATAAATATAGGGAAGAAAATATAGAGAGAGAGGGAGATAATGACAAACATACAAATAGAAAAGGAGACAAAGAGATAGAGAGGGGTAGAAAGATAAAGAGATAAGGATGAATAGATAGAGATATAGGGAGGGTGATTGATATATCTCTCCCTATCGCTCTCTATATGTCTATATCTCCCACTATTCATGTCAACAATCCAAGGATGGCATGTGTCCTTGGGGAGTTATGCTCAAGGTTGTATGCCATTTGATTAAAGATATGATAATTTTCCTTTAAGACCTCTTCAATGTACCCATTGCACACTTAAGGAGACAAGGATAAATATAGGGAAGAAAATATAGAGAGAGAGGGAGATAATGACAAACATAAAAATAGAAAGGGGGACAAAGAGATAGAGAGGGGTAGAGAGATAAAGAAATAAGGATGAATAGATAGAGATATAGGGAGGGTGATTGATATATTGATATATCTCTCCCTGTTGCTCTCTATATCTCCCACTATCTATGTCACTCCCGCCTCTTCCCCCTCTATCTATTGAGCTATCTCTCCCTCTGTCCCCTTTCTCTCTCATTCACTCCTCTCCCTCCATCTCTCCTACTCCATATATCTATCTCTATTTCTCTTTTTATCTC
>VDFB02000015.1:436045425-436313168 GCA_007258455.2 Sequoia sempervirens | reverse complement strand
TTTATCTCTCTCTCACTCCCTTCCTTTCTCTCTCTCTCTCAAGTATCTCTCTCTCTCACTCCCTCTAGCTCTCTCCCTAGTACCCTTAATCCTCTACCCTATAAATGTACCATCTAAAGCTTAAAAAAACCAAATTTATCATAACGCAAGCACATTATTAACCAGTAGATATATGTTTGTTTAGGATTAAATAATGCGCTCACATTATCACTAAAAAGGGTAAAAAATCACAATATACCCATGATGTCGGCCCACATTCTGCATATTCTCCTGGTTTTGCATGTGCTCTGACAAAAAGTAGCTTTTTGGTGACTGAGTGAAGTGTGCATGCATTATTTTGAGATTCCATCACCTTTGCATGAAATAGCAGATTTTTCATGTTGAGGGGCATATAATATCAATTCAAGTTTGAATTATAGTGATAATTGATATACAAATGAAATTTGGAGGGGAACAAGCTTTTGAAGAAATCAAATTTTTGAGGAGTTTGGGGAAGGAAGAAGAAAAGGCTGCATAATTGGGTAGAACTCCTCTATTTGAAAATTTTCTTTTTTAGGTATGTGAAATCTTTGTACATTTTCTTTCATTCTATTATGGCTTGCTTTCATTTTTGTTGTTTTTCTTATTCCATGTTGATCAAATTGTTTGTTTGTGATGCAATATCAGATTGCCAAGCCACTCAACAACATCATTTCTTTAGGGAACTTCCTTCCCAAATCAATAAAGAGTAAAAGATCAATTTATACAAAATTTGTCAAATTCATCCAAAACTACTTTTCATTAAACCAAAATCCATTTATTTCATTTCAAGTTATAAGGCTATTAGTAGCCAATTCACCATCTCCATATAGCAAACCATTTTTAGAATCAACTTTCAACTTTGTTCTTGTCATAAACAATACAACAATCACTCATCAACTCAACTTACCCCTTCAAGGAAAAAGCAATCAAACACCTATGTTCCTTAGACTTGCAATCAAACATCATCCCAACCATTTAATATATCTTTGCTCAAATCAACACATCCATCATCCTATCTTCACTTATACACCATTTGTAACAACAACAAGCAACATAAGTTTAACACTATCACCAGACCTTTAAGATACCAATTTCATCATGTTTTGATTGTAATATTCCAATATATCAGTATAGAAACACTTTGACTACTTTTCATTCAAGAAACCATTGCCATATATTGGAAACATATGCCCAAATCATCAAATGTTTCACAATCTACCTTCAAAACATTACCAAGCATAGACACAACTGTGGCATCACAAATGAGACTGCTCCCAAGCACTTAACAACATTCCTTTCGCTGTTTCTACATATTCTTTGTTTTTAGCAAACAATGCCAAATATCTCTAGGAGGAAAACATTCCATCTAATCAGGTGATTCCTTTTCTATCATAAAGCATTTACACAATCCCAATACAGATTATCAGGCCTATTTTGATCCTTTTCAACATACTATAAAATTTTATACACTTATTTCACAAAACATAGTAGAACCAACATACTGTCTACTGGTAAAAGCCCTTAAATAGGTTAATTTATCAAAGCAAGTCATCATAGAACTACTCACTAATCCACCAAACCTACAAACAGTCTTAGGCCATCTATAGAAACTCACAAATAAATAAGTTTCAAGATGGGAAACGCCCATCAATACACAAAATTAGTAAACATTTGAGTATAGGGTGAAAACACACCAACCATGAGGGTTTCTTTAAAGAAACATTTGCAACACCTCTACTACTCCTCCCAACAATTGAAACATACTTCATTATGTCTGAAAATTATTTTGAAATCATTTCTAAGCTCATCTACATGTTGTTTCCTCAAACCCTACTTGAAAACACCATTTTTTTGAATGAGAAAATTCAGAATTTTGTTCATGCAATAGTATCCTGACTTCTTATTTCTATTTACCCCTGCCACACACATCTTCACATTGAAAAGACACTAAATATGATCCATTCCACCGACCTACTAGCCCTACATCGGTGGAATGGCTAAGAATCACTTTTTAGACTCTCTAAACAATTCTAAGGAAACCACAGACAGAGACTTAGGAAACTAAGTTCAAATTAGATTGATTATTTGAATTACAATTCCTACAACTTTCATGAATGAAAGAATTCTCTTTCCTTGACAAGAATCAAATCTTAGAATGCTTGAATCACTATGCAACCTGAAAACAAGAATAGCAAAGCTTTCCAAAATAACTGAGTAGAGGTTATTTTATTAATTTTTATGGATTTTTGGGATCCAAGATCTGCCTTTCTTGAGCTTACAATTATTTTTAAAGGTTTTTAAATTAGTTGAAATAACTGCCTCTTCATCTTCATCAACCCATCCATTCCCTTCCACAAAAAAGAATCTTCACCTTCCCGATTTTGTGCAATTTTACATTTTTACAATAATTGACAACTTTTGTTATAAAAAGCAACTTTTCAATAGTATCACCTAGTGTCCTATTTCATGGTGCAAATACATTGAAATTCATCATTTAATGACCTTCACTCACCATATTTACTTGAATATTAAAAATTGAACAAATTATCCTTTTGAAGGAATTTCATAACCTAGGTGCTCCTGCACCAGTTTGTCATGGTACAACCTTATGTTGTCAATGGACATTTTAAATCACACAATTCGATACACTTTCCTATTACAATTTTAAACCACATCTCTTTGAGGCATTTTGTTAAATTTAACAATTGACTTTCTTTGTGTATGCTTCCAAAGATTTCATTGAGTTATTTTGTCAAACAGTTATACAAACCAGCTTTCATTGACTTTCTTTGTGTATGCTTCCAAAGCTTTCATTGAGTTATGCTTCCAAAGCTTTCAATTAGTTAATTTGACAACTTAGCACTTTTTACACAAGTAAAATTATTCGTCATGCCAAAGAAATGAACTATTAAAATGAAAAAACTAATAGATGATCAGCTCCAAGCCATCAGAGATAAAGAGAAAAAATAGATGAGGGAATATTGTGAAAAGTAGAAATTGGGAATGATTGATGAAAACAAGCCAGTTGAAGAGGAATCTCAACCGTCAAAAAGAGAAAAGAAATTGGTAGCACAAAGGGCACGAATGCGAAAGAATCATGCTAGGGGAGATGCAGATACCATAGTTGGAGACACCCTCTACCACAAGTGAATACGAAGGGACACCATTAAGCACAAGCGAATATGGAGGGACACCATCTACCACAAGTGATTATGGTTGGACACCATCCACCACATCTAAAGTTGAGAGTACATCATCACTCGGAGTTGAGGAACAAGGTATTCCATCATCCCCACGTGAACCTCAAGGTATGTCCTCTATTCCACCCTCGATTGAAGGTACGCAATCTATCTCACCTCAATTAAATATTGATGAAATTGCTAATGTTGAGATGTATGTACCTAAGAGAACACCACCTAGAATTTTGTGTAGAAAGCCAAATTTTTTGATTAATATTGATGAGGATATTTTTCAGCACATGGAAGGTAAGATTCTAGAATGCACTTGTAGAAGATATGCTGAAAAGATTTGGAAAATGTTCTTTGAAAGGCTAAATGAGATTGCAAGATGTCAACTATTTATTCAAATGATGCAGGGTTTAAAGTACAGAAACATCATGAAGACTCTTGGGTTGAGAACATCGAATGAATCAAGCAAAAACACTATTGTGAAGAATCTAATGGATGCTTATGACAGTGTGGGTAAGACCTCATGCTCAAAGGATAGTAATGTCACCTGACGTGTCATTACATCAACTTTGGTAAGCTATCAAACAAAGATATCTCACGTCATTAAAAAGACAAGTGAACAAATGGGAATTAGTAGAAAAACTTTATCAAAAGCCCTTCAAAGGGGGCAAAGAATTGAGGGCACCGATTCAAATGAATTATGGGCATTCTCGTGGAGACTTCCACACAAAGATAAAAAAGTTGTTGAAGCATTGAGAACACTAATTGAATATTACTGGAAGAATAATACAAGGCCATCTCTAAATCAAAGGGATGTCGTAAGAAGGAGAATCGGTAATTGAAATCGTGAGCCATATCCAAAGCATTTTTTGGATACGACTCAAACCCAATTTTTTCATAAATTTCAAAATTCTTATCCTCAAATTAGTATTTCTCAATTTTTTTTTGAAATGATTAAACCTTTTTATGTCAAGATAAATCACACATGCACTACTTGTTGTTGTAAACTACATCTTGAATTCTCTAACCATTATGATGTTTATCGTTCTATATGTTTACATTTGCATACTAACGATGTTTTGTAGGATTGTGGCATAGAATCCCCATCAAAATCTTCAAGAGAGTTCTTATCAAAAATTTTATGTGAAATAGAGGATGGCCAAATATTCTATAGGACAACATGCTTGGATGGTTCATGTGAGCATTGCGTGGCTTGCAACGAATGCTAGTATGTCAACATATGGAAAGCACATATGAGGTGGGACAAAAAATAGTAGAGTTTGGGAAGTATAAAATAGTGGCATATGCTACAAAAGATGGGTCTGCAACAAAAAGGTGTGAGTTGTTTATTCAACAGATTCTAGTGTATCAGTTCATGTCCATGTTTCATGAGAATCTAGTGTATGAGTATGCAAGGCATACCCATAGAGCTTGATGGATGGACACACAATTCAAGCTATGCAAGGAAACCTTTCCACTTGATAGCATAGTATCAGTGGTTGAATTTGCAGAGAACTACACTCTACAGCCATAGCATGAGGTGCAGTCACAGTATTACAACTCCACACAGGTTTTGATATTTGTGCACATAGCATTCATACATACAGCTGAAAGTACAAAGGATGAAAGGAAGGTATTGAGGGAGTATCACTTTTATATTAGTGATGATCGCACACATTCTATAGAGTTCATGCAAGGTTGCTTCTAGATGTTCTACAATCATTTGGCTTAGAGGGGCATATCATATGTCAGCATATAATATGGTTAGATAACTATGCAGCATAGTTCAAGAACATGCGCATGTTCTACTGGTTGTGCAGGATGCATCTCACTACACGTGTTCAACATATGTGGAAATTTTGTGAGGCCAGGACATGGAAAGGGGGAGCATGACGGTGCAAGAGCATACGTGAAAAGAGCATTAGCACAAGAAGAGTTAAAGTATCAAGATAGTGCACAGTTGACAGATGTAAGATCAATCGTCGAGTGGTGTAATGGTTCGATGGGTCCAGGTAATGAAGGTATGTCTTCAGTTCGTAGAATTTTTTGGTTGATGGATGATACTAACATTGCACCATATGAGGATTTTTGTACACTAACAGGATTGAGTGAGTTGCACTCTTTCCTTAGCTCAAATGCAAGTTCATGGAGTATTGATACACGTAAGATGGCATGCTTTTGTTCTTCATGTACAATGCAAGCCTAGAATGATTGTGAGTTAGGGGAGTGGGTTGAAAATGGTTGACAAGTTATCTTAGCCCACTTCACATGTATCACCCTTCGATGGAATTGGAACTAACACAAATGGAATCATCGGTCGATTTTGACCATGTATCGGATCTAGTTCAACCAGGTAATATATCTACTTGCTTAGTATTTGAAATTCCATATTGTTATCTTACTTTGTACTATATTCATAATGTTGACTAATTTCAAGAGATATGTCACACATATAAATGCAGGGCATGTTTATGCAGTTATTGCAAATGAAGACAACGAAGAGGGTGCATACTATTACTTGTGTCATTGTGTTGAGGAAAAAAGAAATTGGAAGCTCCAATTATAGATAGAGAAAAATTTGAATACCCTACAGGCTCAGTTGTTGTTACTAGAACGTGGCTGAGAAGGTACCCACATAAGAGTGTTAAAAATTGGTTGTTTGAGGAATTTGTCACACATCGTAATATTCTTCATTACTCAAACCTTGTCGTGGCATCCAATGTTCGTTTGAGAAAGTATGGGGGTAGACCTTTGAACAAGACCTTGTGGAAGGTCCGTGAGTCTGACCATGAGGCAATGCTTGACACAATAAAGAGTAGAGCAGACCCAGATGGTTCATTGGATTAATTTTTAAGTATATGCACAATAGTTCTTATTAATTTATACTTGTATCCGCATCAATTTGGTTGATGCCAATGCTATCATCTTATTTTACTTTGTGTATCTATATGTAACTAGGAAAACATTGATTGGTTTCCCCTTGCATAAAATGCAGATTTATGAGCCATCCAAGAGAATCTCAAGCAGAAAAGAAATGAAACATCCTTATTTTGATGATCTTGACAAATCTCAATTATGATTTTAAGCCATTACAAAAGTGCATGTGAAGCTTGATGAGGCAATTTCAAGTTATTCATTTGAATTTAACCTTATCATGATCACCTATGACGTAGACATTATAAGAGCATCTCAAATTTCAAGAAATTCTATTCATGAGAGGTGTTGTGTGCAATAGGTATCTTGGAACTCCCAGTGAAGATGTATGACTAAGACTAAGTAAGTTGAGAGACTGCCATGCCTATCTGTAAGTGCCTTCCATCTATTTTGGATGAGCTATTTCTTTTTATTCTATTCCTTTGTGTATCTGTAACTAAAATAGTAAAAATTGATTGGTCCCTCCTTGTAGAAAATGCTGATTTTGGGCCATCAAAGAGAATCTCAGCCAAAAAAGCAATGCAACATCCTTATTTTGATGATCTTGACAAATCTCAATTATGATTTGAACGAAATCTCAATCAAGACCACAAGGTGGTCAAGTGGTAAATTTTTATTTGTATTCCATGAAGAATGTTGTAACAAGGTCACAAGGACCATTAGGAAGTGTTTTAATTCAATCTAGGTTGGTAGGATATGAGGTTGCAATCTCATGTTAGCATGTTGTCAATTTGGTGAAATGAAGCCTTGAATGGCCTAAATGTGAAAATGTATGTAAATTCATAATGTAAGGGTCAAGATGATGTAATGAGGCCATCATAAGGTCACTATTTTAGGTATGGAGTCATTGTAATTGGTATTTTAAGTCCATTCAAGGCTCATTACTCAATATAGAAAGGTTGGTTAATGTTTGATTCAGAGTTTTCAATGCTTTATTTCTGATTTTTCATTGTCTTTCCTGATTTTACTGTATTTTCAGAGTTTCCTTCACCTGTACGGACCCGTACATTCTTATATATCTCTCTCATTCATCTTTTCATGTTATTTGGATGATCAATGGATGTTTTTACAATTCTCTTTAAGGAATTGGTCTTTTAGTTGTTTAGTGGTGACTCGGAAGACTATAGTGCTAACCTTATGGAAGCTGGATTAGATATATGAACCTAAGTTGGTTTCTTGGTTCTAAAGTATGAATTTGTATTCCTCCACCCTACTCTGCATCAGTTGATATGCCTTCAAAAATTCCTTGTGAATGTTGTATGTTGTTGGCAATCATACTTTTGAAAAAATACCAAAAGGTTCTATTTTCTAACGTTTTTATCTCTTTAGAAGCAAAGAAGTTGGGACAGCAGGTGTAGACATCTAATTTGACCACTTCCATATGATCAAAGACATCTCCTTATTCATCCAGTTGCTTATCCCCTCTGTTAATATTAATTAAATCATTTGTTTAATTAATACCTTGCATCTTACATAGGGTTCATAAAGTATTTAATTTAATAAATACTTTACCCCTCTTCCTCCTCTAAATTAAATAAATACACCATTTTATTTAATTTAGTTATATTCCCCTTTTGGAATTAAAATTCATTTTTTTAATTCCTATTTTCTCTCTCATTGTCACATCCTCCAACTTTTGCAAGTTGGTCTCTAATCCATTTTAACTCCTTCATCTTCCTCTAATTAACTATGGTTAACATATGCACACCCCTAATCATCATTAGGGTCACATCCTCTATAATCCCCCACTTGCTTCTAATAAGTCATTAGTCCATCTAATTAAGTACTTGCACAACCTTAATCATATGGTTAGTCCAACCTAATCCCCTTCCCATTTATGGCATGCGTCCTTAAGTCAACCTTATTAAAGGCTTTCTCCTTTTGGGCAAGGCACTCCACTTCCCCATGTGAATTTTTAATTCACTTTTAATCCCCCAATGCACTCAAAAGGAATTTTTAATTCCTTCACTTCTTCCCACATGTCCTCTCTTTATTCTTTATTCTTTCCCCTCTCCCCATGAGGATATTTGAGGAATTTTTAATTCCTCACATGTCCTCTCACCCACATGGGGACAAGCACCTCCTTTATGAGGAGATCTTGTCCAATCCCAAGGTACTTTGTACCCCCCTCCATGTCATGTACTATCCTTCCACCTCATGTCCACTTCACCTTTTAGGGCTATATCACATGCTACATGTCAAGATGTGAGGGCTTGTGAGTTCTCAACTCACCTTGGCCCTACATCTTGATCATTGGTGGCTTAATCTTGGCCATCCATCTCTTCTAGGAATTCTCAAAATTCTTATAAATACCCCCTCTTTTCTCTCATTTTGGGGGAGATCATTTTGCTAGCCAAACTCTTGCAATTTTATTTCTCAATCTACACTTACCCATTTTCATGATTTCATCCATTTCCATCCATCCTCACATCATCATCTAGTTTGCATATCTTGCCATCCAAGGAGCATACACATCAAAGATCGAAGGGCCAACCAAAGGATCGATTCGAGACAAGGTATAAAGTTCTATTTTGTTGCTTTTATCTTGTGTTGATTCCAACTTAGGCTAATCTTGAGGTGTAGGTTGTTTTGGTGTTTGTTTGCACTCTTTAGTTTGCTACTCATTTTCTAATGCATATATTCGACCTATCACATTTCTGGCACGCCCGGTGGGACCTACAAACGGGTCTTTTTCTTTCGCGTTTGCTATTTTTGGCATTTTTGTAGGTTCAGGTTACAGAGTGGCGGACCTGACCTTCCAGTGGCAGACCTGACCCTCCAGTGGTGGACCTGACCCTCCGGTGGTAGACCTAACCCTCCAGTGGTGGACCTGCCCTCTCTATTGAAAAAACTGACCCTCTGATGGTGGACCTGCCCTCTTTGTTGACATAACTGATCCTTCGGTGGTGGACCCAACCTTCCAGTGGCAGACCTGACATTCCGATGGCAGACTTGACCTTCCGATGGCAGACTTGACCCTCCGGTGGACCTGACCCTTCGATGGCGGACCTGACCCTCCGATGGCAGACCTGACCCTTCGGTGGCAGACCTGACCTCCTGGTGGAGGACCTGACCCTCCGGTGGCGGACCTGACCTGCCTTGGCAGACCTAACCTTCCGAAGGTGAAATTTCAAGTTTTTACCAATTGTTCTTTGGTAAATTAGGCACATAGTTTAATTAGAGGGGTCAACAAACCTTGTTTGGCGTGTTTGTGGAAGGTTATTTGATGTATCCAATCCCCTTGTGCCATTTGGTGATCCTGGGTGACAAGAAATCATAGCTTTCCAAGTCCTTTGAGTCACCCCATTTTCATTTTCTTAGTGGGACCTGCTTGGGGATTTCATCACCCCAAGGGACGATTCCAACCACGCGTACCGGCGGGGTATATAAAGGGGGGAGAGCGAAAGTTGTACCTCAATCCAACCACGTTGTAATTGGCGAAGCATCAGGATGACGTGAAGAGTTTGTTTGAGCCTTTAGTATCTCACTAAGGTTCCTGACTCATGCTTGTAATGGGTTGGTGTTCACGGTTTTGGCCTCACATAGTGGGTGTATATCGAGGACTCCTTAGCAACCATGTTCATCCTAGAGTAGAAGACTTTGTTGGCTATACCCATTTCTACTAATCTTAGGGTTGTGCTGTCTGAATTGTCTTTCTCATGCAAAACCAGTCATTATCAGTTTGGTCAAAACTTTTCATGTTTGTTATATTTTGGGTCCTTTTCCTTATTTGTCCATAAAAAAAAATCAAGCTTAAAACTTATCCTTTGACTGACCTAACCTTATGTTGTGGCAGACCTGACCTTATGCTGTGGCAGGCTTGACCACATGCTGTGGCAGACCTGACCTTATGCTGTGGCGGACCTGACCTTTGGCCAGCCTATATTATCACTTGGCATCCCTTGTCTCTCTATTTTGAACATCAATACGACCATTCGGCATCCTAAACGAACATCTAAACATTTGTTCCAAGCCTTCATCCCCTCGTTCTAAGAGTCATTTATTCCGAACACTCTTTTGCTTGTTCCGAGAGTCATTCATCTATCCTAAGACGCTCCCCATCCGTCCTGAATCCACTTTCATCTCCGATCTTCGCTATTCCATATAAGCCCCATTAGAGTAGTCATTCGAGTTGACCTAGGTGTTCATCCCTAATCATAATCCTCGTAACTGACTTAGGATTGCTATCCATCTTAAGTTAGTCATCTTTCTTGACCCAATCAATTCGCTTCTATCTCAAGTTGGATTCGATGTCATTATCATACATCTTCCTGTCAATCAACACCTAGTGTTACCAAGGATCCTTCTTAAACTCGGTTGTGGATTTTGGACTTCATCATATTTATCATTAAATCAATCCAACCCCACACATCATCAAATCTATCTGGATCAAAATCCAAAATCTAGATTAATCTAGTGTCTACCAATCAATCAAATCCGATTTCATCAAATCAATCCACGTCAGTCTGACCGATCGTCATCAGCTAATCTCCCATAAAATCAAATCAATCTTTCATCATCTAGGTGTTCCTAATATCTTGATCCATCTCATCATCTTGCATGCCCATTCATAGTTGATCACAAGCAAAGAAAATGGCTGACCAACAAGCCCAGAATGCCCAATCAAACAACCCTCAAGATCCCAACACAATGAATGTCTCATCAGATCCTAACAATGGTGCTAGCATCCCTCATGATCCCCACAATGGCACTTCATCACAATCCAATATAGATGGTCAAAACACATCACCTCCCGGTGATGAAAACATGGTCATTCAACCCGAAATCACATTTGAGGAGCATTTTAGTAACCCAGTCAATGTGCAAATGACAGACTGCCTTCTTGAAAAACATGGCCAGGAAATCTTGGCTCACTTGATTGACAAAGGTGTCAAAATTCTGCCAGGTGTCGACTTATCCAAGTATGGCACCTCCACACCTAATGTACCCCAAGGTTCACATAACAGCCCAAGTAGTTCATACGTCCCCAATGTTCCTTCCATAGAAGGTTGGCATCAAACTGAATTTAGCAACGTTGTTCTGTATCCCGTTGACAATCCCATGCATCCCGTCATCTCAGTCGCAGGGGCACCCCAAACCACTAACCCCAACGACCCTTTTTCTTACGGCATGCCCCCAAAACATCTCACAACCGCAACCACTAATGCTACCAGCACCACCCCCCTCGAATCCGCCTCCTGTCAACGCTGGGGGTAGCCCTTTCACTACCTTTCCTCCACCTCCTGGGGCTACGAATCCTCCACCATCATCATTCATACCCCAACAACCTCCCCAATCCAACATCCCTCCACAAAATACATCCCAATCCTATGCTCCCACTAGTGCTCAACAACCCCCCTCGCAAAACATCTCAGCCGCACCTCGACCTCAACAAAAACCATTGGTCAATCCTTTATTTTCAACACAACCACCATTGCATCAATCACAAGGAAATCAACCTCGGCCTTCAGCCCCAACTATATCTCCATTCCTTGCATCCATCTTATGCCCACAAGCGCAACCACCACATAACATCACATCTCGCCCATCACAGCCGCCAACAATGCATCAACAACCACCCCATCATTACAATTATTATCACCGGCAACAATATCAACAACAACCATCCTATGTGGCCTCGCAATAGTCACATCAACACCCCCAATATCCACAAACCAATCAACAACACCTTCTCCATACCTCCCAACAGTACGCCACCCATAACTACCCAACCAATCCATGTCCCGCCTCGCAACAACAACCTCTTTATCAACAAGGTCCCTTGGCGTATTAGCAGGAGATACTGCCTCCTCATTATCCATACACCCATCTCCAAGCGTCATCTCAGAATCCACAATCATCCTACCATCAATACCCATCCAACACACCGGCCAGTGCAGACATACTAGAAATCAAAGCCGCTCTGAAAGATCTTCAGGTAGGGACTGGAAAACAATCATTCAAGTTCGAAGATATATGCCTATATCTGTTTGATCCCTCCATCTCATTGATTTCCTTCTCCAAAAATTTTGAGATGCCAAAGTTTGACAAATATAAGGGGAACAAAGATCCTAAGGACCACTTACAATAGTTTTACTTCCAGTGTCAAGAAGTTATCCACAATGACAACTATCTCTTGCACCTGTTCCCTTAGAGTCTGGCAAGCAACGCCCTAGGGTGGTTCATGACCCTCGAAAAGGGATCCATAAAATCTTTTGCAGACCTATCAAAAAATTTTGTCTCCTACTTCTCCTTCAATTTGGAGAAAGACACCAATACCTTGGATCTCAAAGAGAAACAACGTGAAGGGGAAACCTTTACTAACTACCTCCGAAGGTGTCATGCCATAGCAAGCCAAATGAAAACCCCTTTGAAAGAAAAGGACATGGTCACCCTCTTCGTGGAGAACTCTCATCTCGACATGGCTCATAACTTTAGATTACATTGTGTCACCACTTTCGCGGAGGTGGTAGAGAAGGGACCCATCCTTGAGCGTGCCCTTGTTGCCAAGGAGCACATCAAAATATATAATCAAGATAAGGAAAGGTCATTCAATGACAAGCCATGTTTTTGGAACAAGAACAAAAATGCAGTAAATGATGGTGTTACTGATACTAAACATGTCCACGTGGCTAACACATCCCAGAGACAGCAACAATCCATACCTAACGCCATATCTATACCGCAGGGGACACCCCGTCCTCCCCAACAGTCTAATCAAAATAACCAAGGGAACACTAAACGCCAGTATGCTCAATTAGGAGAACCTCTGAGCGTCGTCTTCAATAGGCTGTTATAGATCAACTATCTGATCACATACCTTGTCACCAAGCCACTCGACGAATCCAAACCTAAGCCCACATGGTTTAGGGAAAATGAATATTGCGAGTTCCATAAAATCAAAGGACACTCCTTGAATAAGTGTCAAGGTCTGAAAAACTATGTCCAAGATCTCATAGATCGAGGTGATATCAAGGTTGACCCCAGTCAAGCTCCGTCGTCCAATGCTTAATTGCAGATATATCAAAACGCCTTTCCAAACCATAATCAAGGCCCGAGCACCTCCAACAGTAATCCTCAAAACAATAGCACAAGTAACGTGAGCTATAAGAATGTACCCCTCAATTACGAGGGTATTATTCATTACATTGAGCAGGTAGAACCTCGTGTATCCATGATACATGTCAAAGACAAATACCCTCAGTGTGTTGTTACTACACGACGAGCCCGCATCACTATCCCTGCGGCCCCCACACTCGCCCAATCAACTCCTGTAAGCTCTCAATACAACATCCTTGATCACTTAGGAAAGACCCCTACACATATCTCCATTTTGGATTTACTTAAGTCTTCCCCTATACATTTAGAAATCCTCAACAGAGCTCTATAGGAAACCCATGTACCTAATGACATTGATCCTACACAATTCCAAGCTTTGGTAGGACACGTAGCTTTATCTCATCAACTGCACTTCAGCCACAACGATATGCCAAACATTGATGTCAATCATAATCGCCCCTTACATATTGAAGTCATGGTTGCTCGTCATAAAATAAAAAGGGTCTTGGTAGATAATGGCCCTGCCCTCAATTTGTGTACCCTAAAATTCATAAAACAAGTGGGGTATACTCAAGCGGATTTAAGTAATCAAATCATCACAATCAAAGCCTATGATAATGCAGAAAGGAATTCAGAAGGGATTAACAATCTCCCTATTCAGGTGGGACCTGTGGTTCAGTACATTACCTGTCATGTTCTTGATCTGGACTTGCCATATAATCTCCTCCTCGGCCATCCATGGCTCCATTCTATGCAAGCCGTCCCCTCTACATACCATCAGTGCCTGAAATTCCTAGTCAATGGACAACAAGTCACCATCTATGTTGATTCCTAACCATTTGAATATTTCCATGCTTTAGAAGCATCATTTCCCCATTTACATTATTGTCTTGGGGTTGAAATAGGGGCATCCCAGTCATCATCCGCTAATCCACCCTCCATCGCGATAACCCCTCCATCTTCCGCCACCGATCCTACGGTCACCAAAGTCCAGATCATTGACAAAGGGTGTGGCAAATATGAAATGCATACTGCTCTTAATGTGGAAACCATGCCACCGTCACCGCACGAGTATGGTCAACCTCCGCATGCTACCCCAAAGGAAGACAAGACTGTCACCTTCAGTGGTAAAAACATCCCTACCACCACTTTCAGATCCCCAAGTGTCAAGATAGATGCACTAGAAGAAGACATAAGTCAATGGGTCTACCAAGAAGAGCCCGAACCAGAAACTCCTTTAAAGGAATATTTTCAAGAAAAGTACCCCTGGCCGACAAAGTTCATGGAAAACATAACTATCAAGGTAGGGGCCTAGGTAAAGAAGAACAAGGGCGGTTGCAACCCATTGATACATCAAAGCTACCAAAAAACATAGGCATTGGGTATGACAGAAAGCAAAAAGGCCCTGGAACATCGTCTAATACTTCCAATAGTGTCACCGTGGACAATGGCTCATTGGAAGACATACCCGAGGAGAAATCCATCATATGTGCGTACGATGACGTCAATCACGCCGACCTATCATCCATGTTTGAATGCTTATCTGTCTACACTATTAGCCTATCCCTTTGTCACCCTGAGCTTATTGATTGGGACCTCTGTAATAACACACCTATCAGTATTTTTGTGGATACATATGTCAACCTTATGGGATTGTGGGAGGATGAACACTCCAGTCGCAAAAATAAGAATAAGAAAAGTAAAAAGCGGTCATCTAGTGAAAACCTCCTTGAGGCACTTCCTGACCTTGAAAAAATAAAAATAAAGGACGCATCTGATGGAAAAAACCTCGAAGAGGCGCTAGGAGATGGAGATGTTCATCTTCCCCTTATGGGAACTCAGTTATCTGCCCGATCATCTATTATGATTGAAGAAACTCAAGAAGTTAATTTGGAAACTGCTGAAAGTCCTAAAATCACCTATGTAGCTAAGTCACTCTCAGAGCAAGAGTATCCGGTCATCATGCAGCTACTCCAAGAGGGAATCATTAACTTCTCTTGGTCATACTCAGACGTGCTAGGCTTAGACCCCACTTTAGTGGTTCATCACTTAGACATTCGCCTAGATGCCAAGCCTATCAAACAAAAGCTCTGCAAGATGCATCCGTAGGTCACATTATTAGTCAAGAAGGAATTGGAGAAGTTACTAGAGGCGGGTTTTATCAGACCGATTGACTACTCTGAGTGGATCTCCAATATAGTACCAGTCACCAAACCAAATGGAGACATTCGAGTCTGCACAGACTTCAGGGATCTTAACAAAACCTGCCCAAAAGATGATTTCCCACTGCCTAACATTGACATGTTGGTCGACCTAACAGCATGACATGAGATGTTATCCCTTATGGATGGCTTCTCTAGTTATAATCAGATTCAAATCACATCTGAGGACCAACATAAGACCGCCTTCACAACACCTTAGGGCACTTTTTGTTACAATGTTATGCCCTTTGGTCTCAAAAATGTGGGGGCAATGTATCAGAGGGAAATGATGATCATCTTCCATGACCTCATACATATCATCATGGAGGATTATGTCGACGACCTATTAGGAAAATCCAGAACACGAGCAGAACATCCTGCCATCCTGAAAAAGATATTTGAGCAGTTAGAGCATTACAAGTTGCGGCTAAATCCAAAAAAGTGTGTCTTTGGGGTCACATTAGGGAAGTTGTTGGGTTTCATAGTCTCTCGCAGGGGCATTGAGGTTGATCCTGCCAAGGTAAAGGCTATCCTGGACATGCCACCTCCACACAATCTGAAATAGTTAAGAAGCCTCCAAGGGAGGATGCAGTCCATCTGTCGATTCATAGCCCAGCTAGTAGATAAGTGTCAGCCATTCACTCATCTTCTGAAGAAAGATTCCACCTTCCGATGGAACAAGCAGTGTCAGATGGGTTTCGATAAAATTAAGGAATATTTAGCTCATCCGCCGATCTTGATGCCACCTATTCTAGGAAAACCCCTCCTGCTCTATATCTCTGCCACTTCAATCGCATTGGGGGCATTGTTGGCACAACATGACGAATCATCGAAAGAGAGGGCGATCTACTACATCAGTCGTACATTGGTCGGCTATGAATTAAACTACTCCCCCATGGAAAAAGTCTGCCTTGCACTCGTCTTCAGCACACAAAAATTTTGACATTACATGCTCAGCCATCCAGTTAAATTAATTGCCAAAATCGATCCATTGAAGTATTTGTTATCTAGAACCACTCTGACTGGCCGCATGGCCAAGTGGGTCATGCTCCTAAGTGAATTCGACATAGAATATGTGGACCACAAGGCTATTAAAGGATAGATAATCGCAGATCAGTTAGCAGAAGCTCCTTTAGTTGATGCTCATCCATTGATCACAGAATTCCCTGATGAAGAAGTCTTATCCGTTGATGAGACTACCATGTGGACACTATATTTTGATGGATCATATACACACAATGGATCGGGGGCAGGAATTTTATTAGTTACCCCTCAAGGTGACTACATTCCAAAGTCATTCAGGATAGCATTCCCATGTACCAACAATATGGCAGAATACAAAGCTCTCCTCACCGGCCTCAAAATTGCAAAGCAGTGGCACATAACCCATTTGAAAGTCTTTGGTGATTCTTTGCTAGTCATTAGACAAGTTAATGATGAGTTCCTAACCAAGGATGATAAGCTATTACCCTACAAGTGCATGGTGGATGATTTCAAGAAATATTTCACCTCTATATAGTTTGAACAAATTCCTAGGGTATGAAACAAAGCAGCTGATGCAATGGCCACTATTGGTTCCCTACTTGACATGCCTAAAGACCGCACAGAATGTGAGTTCCTTGTGGAATAAATTTTAATCCCAGCATATGATATCCCCAAGACTGACATGGTGTGTGACATTGTGGGTCCCACTTCCCCATGGTACCGGGACATCTACACCTACCTCCATGATAATATTATACCCCCAGATCTTACACGTAATCAACGCAAACCCTTCATTCATCGCTCTTCCTGATATGTCATCGTCGGTGATATGCTTTATCATCGCAGTTATGATGGGATCCTCCTTAGATATCTGAATGAGACCGAAGCCCATGCTACACTAACGAAAGTACATGGCGGCGTCTGTGGAGCCCATTCAAATGGTATGGCTCTGGCCAAAAGGATCCTACAAGCTAGGTATTATTGGCATACATTGGAACACAATTCTTATGAGTTTGTGAAGACGTGTCTTCCATGCCAACAACATGCAGATTTGATTCATGCCCTAGCACAAGATCTTCAGCCCCTCCTGGCACCATGGCCATTTTCTCAATGGGGTTTTGTCTTGATTGGCAAGATTTACCCACCGTCATCTGATGGCCATACATTCATCATTACCGCGACTGAGTACTTCACCAAGTGGGTGGAAGTGATGCCTCTTTCACAGATCACCGGTACTCAGATTTCCAAATTCATCCTCTACCATATTCTTTGCAGATATGGTATCCCATCCACCATCCTCTCTGATAACGGAAAACCTTTTATAAACCAAGCCATGAAACACCTCTGCGACACCTTCCATATCTAGCATCGTTGGTCAATGCCTTATTACCCCCAAGGTAATGGTCAGGTAGAAGCAACCGATAAAACCCTTATCCGTATCCTCAAAAAGGTTGTCAATAACACTGGACGAGATTGGCACCTCCATATTCATCCTGCCCTTTGGGCATATCGCACATCCATCCGCACCCCAATAGGTGCCACCCCCTACTCTTTAGTGTATGGTGCTAAAGCCGTCTTGCCAATCGAAGTTGAATTTCCATCATTGAGGATTTCTCTGAAGAATTTTATTAGCGAAGAAGATGCTCGAGTTACATGGCTTGCACAGCTGGAATTACTGGATGAACGAAGAATAAAAGCCTATGATCATCTACAAGCATACCAAAATTGCCTCAAATGTAATTAAAATAAGAAGGTTCGTCCTCGACAATTCCAGGTGGGTGAGCTTGTTCTTAAGGAGAACTAGTGCACTCAGTAAAATCGAGACAAGAAAGGAAAATTTGAGGCAAATTGGTTGGGACCCTATATCATAGCCGCTAAATATGCATCTGGGGCATACAAGTTGACTACTCTTGAAGGAGAACCCCATGACGAACCCATCAATATCATGCATCTGAAGAATTTCTACACCTAAATCCGCTTGGTAATCCCACCAAGTCAAAAAAATAAAATCCAAAAAAGTCAAAAATAAAAATAAATAAATAAAATAAATAAAAAATCAATCAAAAATAGTAAAGAGTCCTATGGTGAAAACCACCTCTTGGTGGCGCCTTGGATAGGTATGGATGGTGAAAACCTCATGGAAGGCATCATCCATAGAGGGCTTAATCATTATCTACCTGACATCCTAGTTATTTTATGCTTTTATCCGCACTTTCGTCCTCACCCATCTCATCCTAGGCTGCTTGGTATATATTGATTGAGCATTGGACAACCCATCTAGCCTATACCCCATCCTGAGCTTTTTAGTATCCCACTTTGAGCTTTCGTCATTCCTTCCTTTTGTCGATCGGTCCGTGTCATCATGTAGGATAATCCATCATGTTGGTCTTCACCTAGATCACATCCTATCGCGTCCGTCAGTCAAACTACATTGCCCCTGCACTGTCACGTAGGCAAGGTTGATCATTTGATTCACCCCCGGGGCATTTTTCCATCATCATCAGTCATCATTGTCTTCTTTTCGATTTATCCATGGTCTTTTCTGGAACTATGAGGGCTCTACACTTTCACGTAGGCAAGGCTAATCTATGATCAGCCCCCGAGGCCCTAGGTTTGTAGGTTGTGTCGGTCTTTTGTGCTTCATCATCAAGTTATGCCCACATCTAACTGCTTCTTAATAGACAAAATTCCCTCGGGTTACAAGATCTTTCCCCTGGGTAACATCCCGCATCAACCGGGTCATTCTATTTTAGCATCCATCTTTGGTCTCAACAGGATGAATCCTTCCTTACAGACCTCGTCAATCCCATCCATCACCTTGATCCTATGGCAAAGGACCTGTTGTCTTGATTATGATCTCTTGATGCATTTGAATTTTGTTTATCATTTGGGTTCCTTACCATCACTTGTCAGGGTCGCCTTGGTCCACCATATGATGGCATACCTTGACTTGCTGACGTGGGGGCATACCTTGATCGTTTGTTTTGACTGCTATCTTCTCAGTTATCCCTCGTAAGACCCACCAAGATCTCTAAGGTCTTGTGTTACGCCAGGACAACTTTGTGTGTTTGTGGTTATCTCAACACCGGGCCCGACCGAGGTCATCGCGACTTCGGGGTGTTGGGATAACCTTCTTGTTTGTTGTGTTTGTTCATGCGTAGAATACTCAGCCGCCTTGATCTTCCATATCAAGGTACTTGGTATCCAACACTACAGTAAAAATCAATGCTCCAAGGATGGAAAAATCTCATTTTCATTGCATTTTCATCACTTCGCATGCATCCTTCTTTTCCATCATGACTATTACCATGACTTATGACTTCGGTTGTGCAAGTACTCTCGTTCTTTTTCCTCTTGAGTCCTCTTCCTCTCAGGATATTAATAGTTTTTTTGGAAAATGCACTCTTCCATACGCCTATCGCCTATCCGCATTCTCCTAACAGTCTTTATTGACACTTAAGTGCATTATAAACATTTACCTTTCATTCATATTCCACATACACATGTGCATCCATAAATTGTAAATCATAAAAACATGCATAAATCGTCCATCCACATGTGCATCCATAAATCATAAATCATAAAAACATGCATAAATCGTCCATCCACATGTGCATCCATAAATCATAAATCATAAAAACATGCATAAATCATCCATCCACATGTGCATCCATAAATCATAAAAACATGCATAAATCGTCCATCCACATGTGCATCCATAAATCATAAATCATAAAAACATGCATAAATCATCCATCCACATGTGCATCCATAAATCATAAAAATATGCATAAATCGTCCATCCACATGTCCATCCATAAATCATAAATCATAAAAACATGCATAAATCATCCATCCACGTGTGCATCCATAAATCATAAATCACAGAAGTATTTACATAATAGCTCATCCACATAAACATAAACCATAAACCATACATCAATCATCCATCCACATGAACATTTGCATCCATAAAACATAATCATAAAGCATAAATCATCCATCCATATAAACATGTGTATATATATGAAACCACATCATAAATCATCCCATATAGCCACATAAAAGAAATATCATACCTAGTGTCAATAAAGGCCCTCGCATAATCAAAATAATAAACATCCTATCATAATACAATGCATCTCCATCATATATCGCCAAATAAGATACAAAATCTAGAGATGTCGATCACCTCTGACCTCTAGCGACATGAACAAAACATCCATCCTATATCTGCCAAAAAAATCAATGTCCTGTAATTGCCCACTCTACTGTGAGCTGCCCACATCTGATCTCTGTGGAGAATCAGGTATTGGCCCTCTATGCACTGGAGTCCCCTGGTAACCACCATATGGAGAAGGAGTCCGTCGATAGTCGCTAAAACCCCTGGTGCATGTCCCTAATGACTGGGACGACCCTGGTGGCTGTGGGGCCTGACTGATGTAGTGCACCGTGCACTGCACTGGATCCAGAACAACCTGCTCATATACACCCCTCCAATAGCTCACCTGCTACATGAACTCATCCCTCTGCCCAGCTATCAGTCTCGTGGCATTCTGCTCATGCCTATACCGATCCCGATCTACACAGATAGCCCGCCGCTCCTGTACCCAGGCCTCTTGAGCTAGTATCAACTGTCGTATCTGCTCTGAGCCTCTATCCCTCTCTGCCTACAATGCCTGTAACTACGTATGTAGCTCCTGAACATCTGTCCCTGGCCCTCCCCCCTCAACTAGCCCCCTCTGCAACTGAGTCTGTGCTGCATCCCTCCTGCCCTGTAGTGTCTTCATCCATAACTCTGCAACATCCCTCTCTCTCTGGGCAGCCTATCCCCGCACTATCGCTGCATCTATGTCTGTCTGCAAAGCCTACAATCTCAGCTCAGCCGCATCTTGCTCTTGTCCCAAGCTAGATGCATGCGATGTCGCTGTATCTCTCTCTCTGCGAAGAGACTATACCTCTATCTCAGCCACCTACCTCTCACTCTATGCTACCTGGACCTACGCCTGTAACACATCCCTCCATGCCTCCAACACCTCCACCTGTGCCTGCACCACATCTCTCTCTACCTCCACTGTGTGCACTCTATCCCTAAGCTCAGCTAGCTCTCTCTGCACTCTCTGCATACTGCATCCCCTATCCCCCTGCTGACAACCTACAGTGTCGCCCCCTCTCTCACCAAACCCAATCCCTCCATCTGCATCATATGACTCTGCACCTCCACCTACAATCTCTCCACCTTAGCTCATAGATCCACAGCCTCATCGTGGCTCTCATCTCTTTCCCTGTCCCTCCTTTGTCCCTTCCATTCATTCCATCCACCCCTCTCCACACTATTTTCCTCCTTCCCTTGTCTCTCTCCTTGAATCCCTTCATTTCCATATTCCTCCATTCCACTCTTCCTTGGTCCATTCCCTCTTGTCCTCCATCCACTCTCCCCCCCTACTACAGCCCCATCCTCTCCCTCCATCCCCACCCCTCCCTCCCCTCCATCTCACCTTCCCCCACCCTCCCTAAGTCTATATCCATCTCTCTCGACTTCCTTCACCCCTCTGTCCTCCATTAGCTAAACATCCTCCACACCCCTAAGTCTTCGTCCATCTCCTCTCCAACTCCAGTTGTCTCCTGTCCTCTGGTAGTCCTGGCTATCTCCTGTCCAACCTCCTCCTCTCTGGCCTCGTTGGCCTCGCCCTATGTACCCTGTGGCTCCCCTCCTTGGGCTCTCGGCCTCCTCTCCTATCAACCCTGCCCTCGGGCTCTCAGCCTCCTCTCCACCATCTCCTCAGCCTCATCCTCCGCCACCTCCTCAGCCTCAGCCCCTCCCCCCTCTCTGTGTCCTCCTCTAACTGCTTATCAACTGCTCCTGTGCCCCTTGTCCTCCTCTACATCCTCTCGACGGTCTTTGCGGACTAAATTCCCACAATCGCCTCTCATCCTCTGATCCAAATCCTCGTGCCTCCTCGATCGACACTACTGGTGTAATCCGCTCAGGCGGATGTCGCCCGAACCACTCATCATACTGCCCTGTCGTCCTTGCGTCTCACAGCCCCTCTCGCCTATCAGGATAGGGTCTAAACACCAGTCCCTCAATATCACTCCATACGCTGCACATATTTAGTGTGGCTCCCCATGGCCACTCCCATGTCTGTCGTGCAAATGTCACTCGGCCTGCCAGAATATCCTGTCTCACTCCAAACTGCCTCATCACCCGATCCGGTCGATGCAACTCCACTACTCGTGGCCTACTCCCAATCATGTAACATCACGTAAAGAAGTAACCACTATGCAAACCCTCCTCCCTCGACCACCCCCTGAATCACCGCATCATGTATGGCCTCCACACTATATCCACTGCCCACACCTCATCAAACTATCTCATCCACATGTCTACCTCATGCATCTCTCGGTACCGCAGTATAGCCCCTACCTCTGCTCCCCACCACCACGCTATGGGCTCCCTGTCATCATGCTCACCAACTCTCTCTATAATTGGCCTAGTAACGTGGATATGCTCCCAGGCTCACACCTGTAGTAGTGTGACATTTGTCACACTTAACTGCTTCCTATAACAAATCACGTGCATGTCTCGATACAACTGTGCTAACATGCAAGTCCCCCATGCAAACTGTCCCTCCCAGCCCTCGATGATGTGACAAATCACCTCGACTATCCTCATGTGAAGAAACTGACCACTCCGGTCCAGCAGAAGTATACCACTAATCAACCCTGCCAGGGACAGTGATAGTACCAGTACCCTATATGCCACCATCCTATCCACATCCAACTGACCCCGTTGCACCGGTAGCTCGTCATTACCAAAAATAATGCGCACAGACTCATCCAGCGCCTCATGCTCTGACCAAAACTTTCTAATTGGGAGCCTTGATATCAGGAGCCTCAGGATCCGCCATACATCATCTAGTATCACCGTCATCTCCCCTATTGGTAGGTGAAAGGTCGACGTCGCCGAATCCCACCGCTCTATCAATGCTGTCAACATGGCCCCGTGGGCCTTGATCATCGGATATGTCATCATATGAAGTAGTCCTGCCTCTGCTAGTCTTTGGTGATCCTCCCTAGTCATCCTCGATATGCATCTCCTCAACACCTCTGATCGTCTCTCTCGCACCCACAAAATCCTTGTTTTCTGCATATACTCAATAAATCTTTATCATTTTCATTTTTTTCCCCTTGTCATTCTTGGGTTTCCCATCCGTGCCTTTGTTTTCCCCCATCCCGTTGTCCCTCCCCCCTCCCTTCGACCTTGGTGGTCCCACCTCATTGGTGGACCCGCCCTTGTCGTGAAAGACCCACCCCCGACGATGGACCCACCCCTGCGGCGACGGACTTGCCCTTGCGGTGGCGGACCCGCCCTCGGTGGTGGACCTGCCCTCGCAGTGGTAGACCCACCCCCGTGCTGGCGGACCCGCCATGGCGGCAGACCCACCCCTGTGGTGGCAGACCTGTCCACCTGCAGCGGTGGACCCGCCCCCGCGGTAGCAGACCTGTCTGCCCGCTACGGCAAACTCATCCGCCACCAGTGGCAGACTTGCCCAAGTGGCAGCCACCCAATTTTCCCCCTGGCACGAATCCCAAAAAAATAAAAAATTCTTAAAAATCTGCCTTCTACCCATTTTTCTTCCCGCCCTCCCGGACAAAACCCATGTTTTTGTTTTTCCAAAACATTTGCATAATTAACACAAAATCCACAAAGTTAAGTTTTGGGCTAATCTGGCGTGGTACGACACGGTGGGTGAAGAATATCTGCCTCTCGTCCGCCCGATGGATGATGTCACTATCGTACTCCGGCATCGTGCCCGATCTCTCTCGCCTCCTATTCTTCTTCTCCTCCTTCTCCACACTTGCCAGCTGTCACAATGAGCAAAGGTAATTCTCCAATTACCTTTTATTACCTTTTCCCTCTTTTTTCAAATTAAAGTCTTTTTTTTTTCCTACAAATTCCTCCACCTAATTCATCCAGCCTCTTTCTTCCCAGGGCCGCCATTCGCGCACCGTTTACCCAATTGACTTCGTTCAAACACCATTCTTCTCATTTTTCTGTGCTCTTTCCAACAACATATACACCTCCTTACTTTCGAGAAGTTGACTGAGACCCCTTTTTCCTCCCCTGTCCGCCTTCTTAAGGGGGCATACCCTACCATCCTCTCCTAACCCATCGCTCTAAGCCTACTTTCGCTGGACTGGGGCATCCTCTCCACATTCCCTCCATTTGAGGCAGCTCACAAACATTCCCCCATGCTGGGGCATCTCTTTTCTGATCTCTTTTTCTATAGAGTCATCTGCATTCTATTTTTCTTCGAAACCCTATTATCCTAATAGTATTTTGAAGAGGGGCAAAATGTAGACATCTAATTTGACCACTTCCATATGATCAAATAAGTCTCCTTATTCATCCAGTTGCTTATCCCCTCTGTTAATATTAATTAAATTATTTGTTTAATTAATACCTTGCATCTTACATAGGGTTCATAAAGTATTTAATTTAATAAATACTTTACCCCTCTTCCTCCTCTAAATTAAATAAATACACCATTTTATTTAATTTAATCATATTCCCCTTTTAGAATTAAAATTTATTTTTTTAATTCCTCTTTTCTCTTTCATTGTCACATCCTCCAACTTTTGCAAGTTGGTCTCTAATCCATTTTAACTCCTTCATCGTCCTCTAATTAACTATGGTTAACATATGCACACCTCTAATCATCATTAGGGTCACATCCTCCATAATCCCCCACTTGCTTCTAATAAGTCATTAGTCCATCTAATTAAGTACTTGCACAACCTTAATCATATGGTTAGTCCAACCTAATCCCCTTCCCATTTATGGCATGTGTCTTTAAGTCAACCTTATTAAAGACTTTCTCCTTTTGGGCAAGGCACTCCACTTCCCCATTTGAATTTTTAATTCACTTTTAATCCCCCAATGCACTCAAAAGGAATTTTTAATTCCTTCACTTCTTCCCACATGTCCTCTCTTTATTCTTTATTCTTTCCCCTCTCCCCATGAGGATATTTGAGGAATTTTAATTCCTCACATGTCCTCTCACCCACATGGGGACAAGTACCTCCTTTATGAGGAGATCTTGTCCAATCCCAAGGTACTTTGTACCCCCTCCATGTCATGTACTATCCTTCCACCTCATGTCCACTTCACCTTTTAGGGCTATCACATGCCACATGTCAAGATGTGAGGGCTTGTGAGTTCTCAACTCACCTTAGCCCTACATCTTGATCATTGGTGGCTCAATCTTGGCCATCCATCTCTTCTAGGAATTCTCAAAATTCTTATAAATACCCCCTCTTTTCTCTCATTTTGGGGGAGATCATTTTGCTAGCCAAACTCTTGCAATTTTATTTCTCAATCTACATTTAGCCATTTTCATGTTTTTATCTATTTCCATCCATCCTCACATCATCATCTAGTTTTCATATCTTCTCATCCAAGGAGCGTACACATCAAAGATCGAAGGGCCAACCAAAGGATTGATTCGAGACAAAGTATAAAGTTCCATTTTGTTGCTTTTATCTTATGTTGATTCCAACTTAGGCTAATATTGAGGTGTAGGTTGTTTTGGTGTTTATTTGCACTCTTTAGTTTGTTGCTCATTTTCTAATGCATATATTCGACCTATCACAGCAGGAATGTGTTCCAAAATGAGTGTATCTAAAAACAATATATGTTTTTAAAGGCCAAAATGGGTACCCTAAAATGTATTTATCCTGTAAATATCCATTGTGGTTTGTATGTTATACCCGATTTAGTGTTTTAGCACTTACAAACAAATTTGGTCTTCTAGTACAAGCAATTGTGAAATATGATTAAACCATATTGTAAGAAGGTGTTTTAGCTTTGTTCATGTCAAAATAAAGATGAATAAAGTGTACCAAGGTCTGGTAAAAGTTTGGAAGCAAGATTTGAAGGTTAGGTGTCTTTTTGCCTTGTGAAAAGTTGCAAAGTTATGCAGCTTTCGTTCTCTAACTCGTATGACCAAACAGACTATTCCAACACATCTAAATAGGAATTTTTACACTAATAATAGTCCTCTTTCACACTCAAACATGTGGAATCACTTCGAGCTACGTTCAACTGAATCGATCCCTTAAGGGTCCAAAGGGAAAAATGGCTGCAAAATTTAGCATGAGGTTACTCAGACACCGTGATGCTTAGAAACTTCTTGTCTAATCCTATGGGATTGTGTTGAGCCCCTCTACAATAACCTCTCTCAGTTTTTGTTATATCAAAGTGGTTTTTTTGTAGTGTTCAGTTTTCAGTTGATAGGAAAAGTGCCAAATGGAAGCAGTGGAAAGTTGCAAAGTGGTGCAACTTTCATTCTGCAACTCGTGTGACCAAACAAACTGTTCCATCACATCTGGATAGAAATGTTTACACTAGGAATGGTCCTCTTTCGTACCCAAACACACAAAATCGCTCTGAGCTACGTTCAATCGGATCGATCCCTTAAGGGTCCAAAGGGAAAAATGATTGCAAACTTCAACATGAGATTACTTAGATACTGACCCTTAGAAACTTCTTGTCTGATCCCATGGGATCGTGTTGGACCCCTCTACAATAACCTCTCTCGATTTTTGTTATCCCAGAGTGGTTTTCCTATAAGCTCCAGTTTTCAGTTGATGGAAAAAGTGTCAAATGGAAGTAGTGGAAAGTTGCAAAGTGGTGCAATTTTTATTTTGCAACTCGTGTGACCAAACGGACTGTTCCAACGCATTTGAATAGGAATTTTTACACTAGGCATGGTCCTCTTTCACACCCAAACACGCAGAATCGCTTCGAGCTATGTTCAACCGGATCGATCCCTTAAGGGTCCAAAGGGAAAAATGGCTACAAACTTTAGCATGATGTTACTCGGACACTGTGATACTTATAAAATTCTCGTCTAATCCTATGAGATTGTGCTGGGCCCCTCTACAATAACCTCTCTTAGTTTTTGTTATCTTAGAGTGGTTGTCCGGTAGTCTCCAGTTTTCAGTTGATGGAAAAAGTGTCAAATAGAAGCAGTGGAAAGTTGCAAAGTGGTGTAATTTTTGTTCTGCAACTCGTGTGACCAAACGGACTGTTCCAATGCATCTGAATAGGAATATTTATGCTAGGAATTGTCCTATTTAGCACTGAAACACGTGGAATCGCTCTGAGCTACGCTCAACCGGATCGATCCCTTAAGGGTCCAAAGGGTAAAATGGCTGCAAACTTCAACATGAGGTTACTCGGACACTATGATGCTTATAAACTTCTCATATGATCCTATGAGATCGTGTTGGGCCCCTCTACAATAACCTATCTCAATTTTTTTTATCTCAAAGTGGTTTTCCCGTAGTTTCTAGTTTTCAGTTGATGGAAAAAGTGTCAAATGGAAGCAGTGGAAAGTTGCAAAGTGGTGCAATTTTTGTTCAGCAATTCGTGTGACCAAACAGACTATTCCAACGTGTCTAAATAGGAATTTTTATGCTAGGAATAGTCCTCTTTTGTACCCAAACATGCAGAATCACTGTGAGCTACGTTCAACCAGATCGATCCCTCAAGGGTCCAAAGGGAAAAATAGCTACAAACTTCAGTATGAGGTTACTCGGATACCGTGAAACTTATAAAAAATTTGTCTAATCCTATGAAATCATGTTGGACCCCTCTACAATAACCTCTCTCGGTTTTTGTTATCTCAGAGTGGTTTTCCCGTGGTGTCCAGTTTTCAGTTGATGAAAAAAGTGTCAAATGCAAGCAGTGGAAAGTTGCAAGGTGGTGCAATTTTTGTTCTGCAACTCATATGACCAAATAGACTATTCCAACACGTTCAAATTGGCATTTTTACGCTAGGCATGGTCCTCTTTCACACCCAAACACGCAGAATCGCTATGAGCTACGTTCAACCGGATCTATCTCTTAAGGGTCCAAAGGGAAAAATGGCTACAAACTTCAACATGAGGTTACTCAGGCACCGTGATGCTTATAAAATTCTTGTATGATCCTATGGGATCGCGTTGAGCCCTTCTACAATAACCTCTCTTGGTTTTTGTTATCTCGGAGTGGTTTTCCTGTGGTGTCCAATTTTTAGTTGATGGAAAAAGTGTCAAATGGAAGCAGTGGAAAGTTGCAAGGTGGTGCAATTTTTGTTTTGCAACTCATGTGACCAAACAGACTGTTCTAACGCATCTGAGTAGGCATGTTTACGCTAGGCATGGTCCTCTTTCACACCCAAACAAGCGGAATCACTCTAAGCTATGTTCAACCAGATTGATCCCTTAAGGGTTTGAGTGTAGTATGTTGAAATAGGCCATTCCTCCTATTGTTCAGGTTGTGTCTCAGTGATATGGGCCTGATGTAACTTGAATTGTGGTAGCTTGATATACAGAGTCTATTGATGCTAGGGTTCAATTTGTATGATTTTGAAAAAAGAAGCCAACTGAGTAGAGTTATCAACATTATTCGTAAATCATAAGAACTTGTTTAGTACACTAGCCATTTTGATGCCTTCTTGTAGTCTCAAACATTATTTTGTATCATTGTTACATCGGTTTTTGAAGTGGCAACTTAATATAGCTCCATAATACAAAATCTGGTTCAAGTTGATTTTCACGTGAAGAAAATGTGAATCAAATCACGTTGATGTGAAAAAAAACCATGAGACCATAGCTTGTGGTGCAGGAACACCTAGGTCATGTAATTCCTTCAAAAGACTAAGTTGTCAAAAATGTATTTAAGTCCATGTAATGCCAAAATTAAATGTAATCAATGTATGAAAAAGCACAAAGTGTAATATTGTCAAAATGCTAAATATGTAAAAGAGAAAAAGAAAGAATGTGAAGAGACAAAACAAAAAAATCAAAAAAATCAAGAGGATGAGTCATAGGTCATTCAAGGAAGATGAAGAGGTAGTTGATGGTTGGAAACTTCTTTAAAAGCATTGTAAAGGCTGAGCAAAGAGATCATTGTATTCTGGAAGAATTAAATTAGCAAAGAGTTCCTTGTTTTAGCTTATTTTCTGTGTTTTTCAGTTGTTTCTTAACTTGTACGGATTGTGCAAGAGTTTAGGGTTCAAATTTAGATTGTTTCCAGTAGGTTGGGAAATCACAATTTTTTTGCATCCATTTGGGAAGGAATCCATTAAATTTAATGTTTGTTTGAGCATTCTTCTTATGGCTCGGTCTGAAATCCTGTGCATTGAGTTTTGAGAGTCTTATAAGGAATTTCCACACTACTCCACCAATGTAGGTCAAGTAGATTTGTGGAGTAGGTTAGGGATAGGTTATTTGTTATGTTTTTATGTTTGTGAGTGGAGAAAAAAGCAAGAATACCTTGAAGGAGCTGCTGCTACACAGGAAATTCTGAGTTTTCCAGTCAAAATGAATAGTTTCCAGCATGATAGTGGAGAAAGAACAAGTGCATGGGTTAGAATATGTTTCCAAATGCCTTTTCAGATGTATTTTGACATGTTCCAATGGTTGGCTAGAGGTTTTGAGGTTTGCATGTAGCCTATATAGGAAACCCTCATTGATTTTTGAGTTTTTCACCCTATAAACAAGGGTTTGTCAATATACTGTAAAAAGGAGTCTTTTAATCCCTGAAAATGGATAAATTAGGAGTTTTGTGTTATGTCTAATGACTTTTTTGAGGTTTTAAGTGTTTTGGGAATGTTTGAAGGGGGTCTTCTTTGAAAATTAGGCCTATTTTAGTAGCCTTTTTGATAGCGTTTAGACTAAAAACTGCTTATTTCTTCAATATAAGTTATTTTGAGTTTTTAATACGAGGACATGGGCATTAAGAGGTCTCTAAAACTATTTTGGATCTTGGGTTTTGAAACTAGTGTGTTTGGTTTACCCGATTTAGGGCATGAATGTCTCATTGAGAAGTAGTGCCTTGACTGCTAAGAGAATAGAAGTCTGACCTAACAGTGATCAATGAGTTGATTTTGGGATAATGTTGTCTAAGTGATGGTGCCAGGGATGTATGGAGTCTTGGACAAGTTTTAGAAGTGAGATATGTTGTTTTGACAGTTGGACAGTGAGGAGACTTGGTGTAAAATAATACATGAAATTGTAAGTTCAGTCAAAACAAAGTTAAGAGAGCAAGTTCCTAATTTGTATCAATTGTAATAATGATGTTCACAGTGCATGATGGTCTAGTAAAATTATGAAAGCCAATTGTAATGATGGATTGACTATTTGGGACAAGTTGAATGAATTGATTGAATGGAAGAGTGCCTTTTTGAAAATGGTGTTTTTTAAATGCATGTTGATCTAATTGATTGAATCAAAGTTTTCTAAAATGGTTTTTTGCTTTGAATGAGTCAATTGGAATACAGATTTGTGGAAGAATGAATGATGAATGATAAGAGAATTTGAGTGGATGAAAAGTAGATTTCTAATGAAATGTTGAAATTTTGTTTGATCTTCTCCAAGATGAGTTTGGGACAAGAGTCCCTTGAGTTGTTGATTGGTTTGGCAATCTTTGTATTGCATCAGCTTGTTGCTTATTATTATGCTATGATATATTTTTTCTAAGCATCCATAGCTTGTTTGAAAGCACCTATTTTAGGATTTTAGCCATAGCAGCAAGGCAATGAACTGTTTGATAAAATGCTTTGATAGACATGTATGAAAAATGTGTTAGCATAGGAGGGTGAACTCTTTGAAAAATGCCTCAAAGAAATGTGGTCTCATGGTGATGGAATGGCATAACGAATTCCATGACAAGCAAATTGGTCCTAGATTGTCATGGCATTCCACCACCATTGAGACCGACACAATTTTGAGGGTTTTTCAAACAGTTTGCTGCCTTTTCTATGCTATTGCTTATTAGTATGCTTTGATGGATTTTTTCCACAAGCATCCATAGCTTTTTTGGAAGCACCTATTTTAGGCTTTTAGCCATAGCAACAAGAAAGTGAATTGTTTGATAAAATGCTTTGGTAAACATGTATGATAAATGTAGTAGCATAGACAAGGTAGCGAACTGTTTGAAAAAATGCCTCAAAGAAATGTGGCCTCATGGTGATGGAATGCCATGACAATTCACAACAATTTTCTTGTCATTACATTCCACCACTATGAGACCACATCTGTTTGAGCCATTTTTTTCAAAAAATTCATTCCCTTTTCTATGCTATTGCTTACTATTATGCTATGATAGATTTTTTCTAAACATCCATAGCTTGTTCGAAAGCACCTGTTTTAGGCTTTTAGCCATAGCAGCAAGGCAATGAACTGTTTGATAAAATTCTTGGATAGACATGTATGAAAAATGTGTTAGCATAGACAAGGAAGTGAACTCTTTTAAAAAATGCCTCAAAGAAATGTGGTTTCATGGTGATGGAATGGCATGACAAATGCCATGACAAGAAAATTACTATGGATTGTCATGGCATTCCATCACCATTGAGACCACATTTCTTTGAGGCTTTTTTTCAAACAATTTTCTTCCTTTTCTATGCTATTGCTTATTAGTATGCTTTGGTAGATTTTTTCCACTTGCATCCATAGCTTTTTTGGAAGCACCTATTTTAGGCTTTTAGCCATAGCAACAAGGAAGCAAATTGTTTGATAAAATGATTTGGTAAACATGTATGCTAAATGTAGTAGCATAGACAAGGCAGTGAACTGTTTGAAGAAATGCCTCAAAGAAATGTGGCCTCATGGCGATGGAATGCCATGACAATCCACAACAATTTGCTTGTCATGGCATTCCACCACCATGAGACCACATTTCTTTGAGACATTTTTTTCAAATAGTTCATTCCCTTGTCTATGCTATTGCTTACTATTATGCTATGATATATTTTTTCTAAGCATCCACAACTTGTTTGAAAGCACTTGTTCTAGGCTTTTAGCCATAGCAGTAAGGAAATGAACTATTTGATAAAATCCTTTGATAGACATGTATGAAAAATGTGTTAGCATAGACAAGGCAGTGAACTCTTTGAAAAAATGCCTCAAAGAAGTGTGGTTTCATGGTGATGGAATGGCATGACGAATGCCATGACAAGAAAATTGGTATGGATTGTCATGGCATTCCATCACCATTGAGGCCACATTTCTTTGAGGCTTTTTTTCAAACAGTTTGCTGCCTTTTCTATGCTATTGCTTATTAGTATGCTTTGATAGATTTTTTCCACAAGCATCCATAGCTTTTTTGGAAGCACCTATTTTAAGATTTTAGCCATAGCAACAAGGAAGTGAACTATTTGATAAAATGCTTTGGTAAACATGTATGATAAATGTAGTATCATAGACAAGGCAGCGAACTGTTTGAAAAAATGCCTCAAAGAAATGTGGTCTCATGGTGATGGAATGCCATGACAATCCACAACAATTTTCTTGTCATGGCATTCCACCACCATGAGACCACATTTCTTTGAGGCAATTTTTTCAAATAGTTCATTCCCTTGTCTATGCTATTGCTTACTATTATGCTATGATAGATTTTTTGTAAGCATCCATAGCTTGTTCGAAAGCACCTGTTTGAGGCTTTTAGCCATAGCAGTAAGGCAATGAACTGTTTGATAAAATGCTTTGATAGACATGGATGAAAAATGTGTTAGCATAGGCAAGGCAGCGAACTCTTTGAAAAAATGCCTCAAAGAAATGTGGTTTCATGGTGATGGAATGGCATGACGAATGCCATGACAAGAAAATTGCTATTGATTGTCATGGAATTCCATCACGTTGAGACCACATTTCTTTGAGCTTCAAATAGTTGTTTCCTTTTCTATCACGATTGCTATTCATTATGCTTTGATAGATTTTTTCCAAGCATCCATAGCTTTTGGAAGCACCTATTTTAGGATTTTAGCCATAGCAACAAAATGACTGTTTGATAAAATGATTTGGTAAACATGTACTTGATAAATGTAGTAGCATAGACAAGGCAATGAATTGTTTGAAAAAATGCCTCAAAGAAATGTGGTCTCATAGTGATGGAATGCCATGACAATCCACAACAATTTGCTTGTCATGGAATTCCACCACCATGAACCACATTTCTTCGAGCATTACAACGATTCATTCCCTTAATCTATGCTATTGTTACTATTATGCTTTGATAGATTTTTTCTAAGCATCCATGGCTTGTTCGAAAGCACCTGTTTTAGGATTTTACCCATAGCAGCAAGGCAATGAACTGTTTGATAAAATGCTTTGATAGACATGTATGAAAATGTGTTAGCATAGACAAGGCAGTGAACTCTTTGAAAAAATTCCTCAAATAAATGAGGTCTCATGGTGATGGAATGCCATGACAATCAAAAGCGTTTGATTGTCATGGCATTCCATCAAATCATGAACCTCATTTCTTTGAGGCATTTTTTCAAAAGAGTTCAACTGCATTGTCTATGATATTACTTATATATGCTTTTGATAGATTTTTTCCAAGCATCCATAGCTTGTTCGAAAGCACTTGTTTTGGGCTTTTAGCCATAGCAACAAGGAAACACTTGAACTATTTGAAAAAATTCTTTGGTAGACATGTATGAAAAATGTGGTAGTATAGACAAGGTAGTGAGCTGTTTGAAAAAATGCCTCAAAGAAATGTGGTCTCATAGAATTCCATGACAACCAAATGCAATTGGCGGTGCTCCTAGTTATTAGTTATGCAATGTGAAGTAATTGCATAACTGCTTAGGTTGACTTTGTAAAAACTATATTGTAATTGAAATTTTGTCATCTATCAACATCTAGTTATTAGTTATGAAATGTGAAGCAATGCTTTTAGTTTGAAAGATGTGCAATGCAATGTAATCAACGTTATGAATACAAACTACAAAAATATATTGTTTACTAAGTTACCGGTTCGGTTTTGGGTTCAGGATCAAGTTCGAGAACCCGGTTCGCCAGTTCAGGAATTTTTTTTTTTGGGGTTGGGTTCGTTTTGGTTCGGTAATACAAAAACATATAAAAATAAGAACTATATACATATTTGCAGCAATAATTAAGTTCAGAATACACCACCATATTAATAGTCAAATAACATAGCAAAAATACACCACCACTTTCATAGTGAAATATTAAAATATTAGTGATCTACTTGAATGTCATGATACAAAATTGTAAATTAAAGTTCAAACTTAAAAATGTCAAGTGTTTACAATAAGCCATTATTGATCATTGATCAATCTGAAAAGTGTGAAAAAATTTCTATGTGGAAGGCAAACAAGAAAACAGTATTACATAATTATTTACATTGTGAAAGAGCCAAAACCTTTTTCTTGCAGATCGTAGAAGAATCTCAATGATTATTTGGGTGTCCTTGCCTTGGAACGGAACTATCCTGAGCCATGAATGATTGACCAGGAACTGTGAGAAAGAAGTAAGATAAATCACATGCAACTTGTTGCAATTTCTTTCCTTGGGAAAAAGGGTAAAGTTTTCTTTTTAGGGAGAATCTCCTTTAGAGTTTGAACGCGTTGATAATTTTCAAGATAGACTTAGCCAAATATGTCATCTAAGTTTGAAGCTTTTAGGTAAAATGTTTACTTCTTAAAATTTTGTTCAAAATTCAAGATGCAAGCTCTCCTCCCTTAGGGAAGAGAAGGCCTATCAAACCTAACACTCTTATGCAACACTTCTTAAGTTCTTGTTGATGCAGTATTAGATGTGAAGTTTCAAAATATGCATGGTTATATAAATTCTCATCTCATGACTATCATTGCATCAAATTAAGAATTTCCAATCCTTTATGGTCTAGACAAGAGAAGTATGGAGTAGTGTTCCAATGCTAAAGTCTTATTGTGAATCTCTTTACTATGAGTGGTTCAAAAATGAGGAATCTATCTTTTGCACCAAATGAGAAATATTCACAATATGTGCTAGGAAGGAATAAGTCCATAAGATCGAGTATGCAAGAACTGAGAATTGCAAAATTGGCTTACATTTGACTTCCAAACACATAAATTTTCACACTTTTCGATGTTCACATGTAAGTCAAAAAGTATATGTGCATAAGTTGTAAAGTATACACTTGAATACACGTAACTCATATCTATTGAACCATGAATTTATAATTTACAAATATGGACACCATCGATAAAAAAGTTTTGTATTAAGAAAATATCCATGTACACATACATCAATATATGTCGATATAAGTATAATATATAGTTACAAAATAGCCATATAGGCTTACGAGAATGCCATATAGGCATACAATGTCAAATATATCCAATACAAAATATGTACAAAATTGCCATGTAGGCATACAACAAAGGGCTCTATGCATTCAAAATTCATTTCTCTCCATGCTCTGGTTCAAATACAATTTTCTTTCCCTTTGCTAGGCAATCCGATGGTGATAAGTCTATCACCCATTTTTGCTATGCTCGAGGAGTGCTCCTGCTACTCCTCCTAGTGTTTAGCTCCTAGTGAAGTTTCAACTGTTACAATAAGAAGTAAAGACATTAATATATAGAAATTACATTATAAAAATTAATATATTTAACAAAATATTCACTTACGGCCATCTCACAATCACTCTCCTCAATGGAAATATTTGCATGCCAATGCTTAGGCATGCTCAAGCCTTATATAAACCATCTGAATAGGAATTAAACTATGAATCAATAATGGTTTGATTTTTCACTAGAACTAGTTCATCTATAACAATGAATATAAATTGAAATTTAGTAATTTGCCTCATACCTCCCCTATTAGAGCCATCGAAGATTATATAGCAGAGGAAACACCAATATCCATTTCCCTCATAACGTTTGGCGGTGTTTTTGTCACCAGCATCTGAAAATAAAACAACAAATTATTCAATCACAAAAAAGTTACAATAGCGATCCATGTGATGACTTATACTGTATGAGATCTAATGAACAAAATTTTGAGTACAAGTATTAAACAGATATATTTCTGATTATTAGTTATCAAATCTAAAGTAATGCTTTGAGTTTGAATGATGTGTAATGCAACGTAACCAACAATATGAATATAAACTCCACAAATATATTAAACTTAGAATTCATTGCTTAAGTTCTCTTTAAATTTTATATTACCTCCATGAACGTTTGATCAAATCTACTAGCACTTGGAGGTGTTTACTTGAAACCTCCAATAGTACCCTGTTCAACATCCAAAATCACATATTAAAATACCATTCATAAAACTATGCTATTAAAACATGTAATAAATTTATAATTGTTTACTAGCTTTACATACCCCACTGATAGGTGTATTGCAAAAATAAGTAGGTGGATGACTGGTGTATCCAGTCTCTACACTATGACCCTAAAATTTTATTAAAATAATAAAACTAAATTAGTTAATCTTGCATTTCACAATCAAAATTTAATAAATTAAATTCAATAAACATGCTGAATTTTACCTCAGTGTCAATGCCATATGCATCATGTAAAATTTTAGTCATCTTCTCCATCCCCATAGATGCATACAGATCAGGCTACGTAGTAGCATATGGATCCTATGTAGCACCCTCTTAAGTGTCGGTAGGGTCATATGAACAAGTCACCCCGCAAGATTGACACACATGGGTTCGAAGGCCACCACCTGAAGACTCCCCTGGATGGCATTGTACAATAGGGCTAGTGTGATGGATGACACTCCGGGTCAAAGTTGTGATCGCATGTAATGTCTCTATGTCAGCACTCTCCTTCGCAACGATATGCATCACAATCTGCTCACGAGGTGGCCTAATGAGAGGTCGTCTCCCTTGCGACATAGGATCTGGCTATGCACCGGGCCTATCCTAAGCTGACCCCCCACCTCTCCCCTAGAACTCCCTCATATCAAAATAATTTGGGATTTGGTTCAATACAAAATCACTATATAGTTTCCTGAGAAAATATTGGGGGACTTCACAATTATTGCACAGTGGGTAATCAAAGACCATATACAATCTTTCATAAAAACAGTTCTTAATCTCTTGGTGGTGGCACCAATGAATAGGAAACCTCTTTGCATTGAGGGTAAGATTTTGATTTGTTTTAGGGTCAGTGAATAGAGAGCACAAATCACCTTTAGTAATTTTTAAATCTTTTACTTGTTTATATGATAATTTGTCTGCATAATATGCCCTGGCTGTCTCCCTCCTATCTTGCCATCCATATATTTGTTGGGTGATTTCATCTATATTTTTTAACATGTCTTTCAATGAATTTTCTAGAAGCATTCTTTCTGTGGTTGAAACATTTGGATCACTCAACCTACTGATAAGATCCTCAAGTTGTTTTCTATTGTTCTCAATTTCACTCCTCAAATTTTCTTGAGTGCCAGGAGGGAATTGAGAGAATGGTGGGGGACGTTGATTTTGTTGAGGATTTACCTCCTCTTCTTGTTGAGGATTTGTAGGATTTCCAACAAATTAAAAAAAAAAAGTCAAATCTAACCTAAAACAAACAAAATCAATTTCAAATTAACAAATTCAAAACAAATAGCAAACAATACTTACCTCCTGCATCTCTTCGTCGTCTTGGTGCCATATTTGCAAACAAAATCCAACTGTTCTTGATGAAATTTGTAGAAATCCTTCCTCCTCGAACGCGAGTGCGAAAGTGAGGGTTTTTGGTCGTGGGCAGAGCTGAGAAACAGTAAAAAGAAAATGATACACCTTTCACTTTTTTTTTTCTTTTAAAATTATATAACGTGCTCGCGTTATAACATGAGCGCGTTATATCTTTCCAATTTTTTTTTCCCATTTGGCCACAAAAGCGCGACCAACTTCATGCACCCACCCAATAGACAAATCTGATAGTAAGAGCTTGCACTCAGCTTCAAAGTTAACCTTTGCTAGCTTCACTATTGTTTTTTTCAGTCTTGTTTCTAAATTATAAGTTTGAGTTTTGATTACAATAGTGAAAAGAAATGACGCGTAGGTGACAACATTAATAACAACCTTAGTAGTCATTTTAGCAGTAGACTCATATTGCAACATGTAAAGCTATTTTGCTGACATTTACAATAGGCTTGTTGCAGCCTCATCAAAAGCAATTGCCCAAAGCTCTCCTATGTGGTCTTCCATCTTTACAATTGCTAGAGTTAATGAATCTACAAGAGGCGATTAAACCATGTCAAAAACCCGAGCACTATGCTGCACAACACAAGGAGACCAAGGGAACACACCTTGCAGCATCTACCACCACTAGATTGTCCTCTTCCACACAAGAAACTTCCTCTACCTCTAGAATTATTTTAATATTGTTTCCTAGCCAATTTTTCTTTTATCTTAAGGGCATATTGGTGGATTCTTCTATTTTTTTCCATCTGACCATGCTTAACTCATATTGAATTGATAATTATAGACCATTTGGATACATTGAAACATTTTCAACATCATTATCCACATCTAATACACAATCAATAGAAATATTGTGTATACTCTTTGACACTAGATTCCTTTTATTTTAGGTTTTGTAAATTTTTGAATAAACTTTGATTATAGTTTGTAACAATGGAAATAGGGTACCCCACCTTTGAGGAGATGGAACACATGGATAGGGTCCTATTTCACTCTTGTTCCATTCAAGGAAACCTTAGAGATCTCAATCCAAAGGTAGAAAGGGGGAAATAGATCTTGCAATAAGGTGTCCTAGGATGTGATTAAAGATAATAAGAGTGTTCACCACCAAGCTAGGGCTTGGAAAGACAAGAAATGAATGTAACATGCAAAGTACTATGTAAAACCTAACTAAATGACCTAGGAAATGAAACCAAAATGTAGAATGAAGGACTAAGAAAGTACAAAGGTGCACTTGGGAGAGTGGTGAGGTCAAAACAAGCCCCAAAACCCTGAAAACCTGTTATTTGATTCCCACTAGGACTCATACACCAGTTTGGATGATTTAGTCCTAGACTAGGGTTTCTATGCCAAAACTAGAATTCATCAGTGCATGATCTGGATCTCTTGAAATCTAGAAAATGAGTGGTACTGGGACTCATATGCTACTTGTGGTGTATCAATCCCACTCTACTTTTTTGGAGGGTCAAGATCTGAATCTACTCTCCAATCTCTACTCTTCCTTTCACACTTCGTTTCTAGACCTGAAACCCTAATTTGCAACCTGTAGGTGACTTTCCATGAAGATGAAAACCTTGTGACAACTTGATAACTTTCTTCAACCTTGCAACCTAGTATTTAAAGGATCTTCAAGCCCTAAGACACCTAGATCTGCAATTATACATGTACAGAGAGTAAAACTTATTTATTGTTATGAAATGGGCGTTTAACTTGGTCAAACCCCATTTAGGTAATTAACCTTATGATGAAACAATGAAATATGAACATGAAGCATCAAATATGAAATGTGAACAATGATACTTTGAATGATGTCTTGAGATGTAAATCAACAATCTAACATGAAGTGGCGATGTAGAATGTAGATCTTGATCTTGAATATAGATGTGAAACAATTCTTGTAAATGGATCTTCAATGTTACATCACAACACTAGCTCAAAAAAATGCTTAATGCTTGATGAACTTGACATGATAATAGATCTTGAATTGCTGCAACAAATGATGAGGAAATCTACCTTTGAATGCCTTAGAAATTCTCTTGTAAACTTTTCAGGATTTTATTTGAAATAATCCTCGAGAGATGCATAAATAGGGTCTTAGGGGACTATTAATGATTATATGAAGGTAATAAATGCAAGAGGTTCCAAAAATCAATGTGAAAGTGTAAATAAATGTAGTTTACAACATTAAGTTAAGGCAAAGTTCGGTCTATTTAGATTAGAAGGGACCTAAATCCAATGTGAATGTGGAAAACACATTAAAACACTAGATCAAGGCAACATTAGGTCCATTTTAATGTTAATAATTCCCAAATTAAGTGTAAAAATGTAGAGGGATACATTTTCTATCATTACATATTCTTCTAATAAAAATTTTCCCTTTAATTTTATCGTCATTCTATCACATGGATTAATCTTGTCCTTTCCTTGTCTTTGTCTTTATGTGTAAAAATTTTTCCACCATAAATATGCATGAACTTCCAAATTCATAAAGGAAAACTTAAATTTCTTGTCATTTTATGTTCCTTAAAAATCAAAATATTTATCCTTTTCAGCTGTCCAATATATAATTTCTTCAGGGTTCAGGATTCTATTAAAACTAGGAGGGTTTATCCTTGGTCTACTACTCATTCTAGAAATTTCCCTAAAACATATTTCCTATCTATGGTCTTCTTCTTCTTCTACAACCATTTATTCTTTATCCTTCCTGACATATTCAATGTGTAACAACTAGCTAGAACCCTACAAGTGTAGATGCAAGTAGAAAGTTTGCATTTAGAAACTTCAAACATGAAATTCCACTTCAGGTTTAGTTAGATGGTAAGCTCCTACAATCCATACTAGATGATATCATTGTGTGTCAAGCTGATGTTATAAGAAAAACTATTCGTTGAAATTGGTTCATTATATCATTAAGCTCTATTCACTAGGAATTACCTAATAACATTTTGATGCACATGCAACTTCCATAAAAGATAGATGTGCTACAATCCTGTTGGTTGAATATTTTGTAAACTTAGGAGGTTTGGAAAAATGGTGATTTCAACACAGTGTGTGAGTTAAACTCTCCTATTTAAGGGAAGGCTCCCCCTATCTAAATAACTAAAAACAAATATGGGTGGAACAATAATCTCTCCTCTTGTTTTAGGAAAGATTAAACTCTTTTCTCTTCACAAAAAAAGTAATCTGGACTTTTAAATAGATTTTAATAGCAGCTTGCAATAAATTCAGTAGAAAGGAAATGAAGTTTCCTGAAAGCTCAAAGACTTCTGTCACTTCCTTTGGGACGGGAAAGCAGTTTCAAGCGCAAAGTCTTGAAAATCTGCAATCCTATCTACCCTTTTGAAAGATATTTCTAATGATAATATACAACATAAAACAGCACAAAGTCTGCAAGTATGATGTATTTATTAACTACTATGAATGGGAATCGTTACGAGCACAAAGACTTGCAATTCTTCTTAAATTTTAAATTATGAATTCAATCTTCAACATTTACAACACAAAGTCTGAAAATATTTCAATTGAAGCTCTCCCTAGCAATCTTCCACAATTTCCAAATAATCACAAAGTAATGCTCCAAAATGACATAAGAACACAATGGATGCAAAGTAGGATTTCAACACAAAGTCTGAAATCTGTAACTCTTTGATGTTATTTGAAAAAGATAAACTTATAACTATAAAGCTCAAAGTCTTTATGAGTACAAAATTCTGTAGAGTTTTCTTTCTTGCCAAAAAGAAAAAAATTACAAAGGACCCCCTCAAGTATTTATAGGAGAGAGGTCATGAGAAAAAAGGTGGGAGGATCCCAACTAACTTGAGAAATTCTCTCAACCACCAACTACTTGCAATTGACTTATTCCAAATTACAAGTCTTATTGTAATTTGACTTGTAACTTGATTACATGTAATTACATTTCACAAAAATGCAAGTGAAAGAAACACTTGCAATTACAATTTTTGTTTTCACATGTAACCTGTCAAAACAAAATACATAAACCATAATAGAAGTAAATTATATGTCATCCTCTATCGATGAAGTCATCATGTTGCTACAAACTGCTCTTTAATCAATTGTCCTTTCCTTTTCACAATTCTAAGATGTCTTGATTCACCGTCCTATCTCAATAGACCTGTATAGGACTGCCTTTGCATGTTACTAATTTCCATAAGTAAGAAGATCTTTTGATGAAGAATATCCCTTTTAAAGATCTCTTGGAAATATCATCACTTACCGTTGGCATGAATGTCCTTCAGCTTGTTTAATTATTCTTTACTCTTCACAGATCTCTGTCTAGCTTTCTTGTGTCATTATCATTTGTAGTAAGACATCATAACCTTGACCTTCATCACATTGTTTATTCCATATCTTCATTTGAATTTTCCATCCTATGCCTTTTCTCTTATCATCATACTTTACCTTTGCAATTTGTTCAACCTTGCACATCTCTATGATCTACTTCTTTTACTTCTAGGACTCCTGAAGGTCTGCACTTTAGGACTACTGCTGCTCCTCTTTATGAATTAATTCCTCTTGCATTTTGATGGAAATATTTCTCTGATAGGTCATATCAACATGATTGTTGTAGAAGTATGCCAACACAAAACATTTCAATAGTTCTCCTCCCTAACTCTATGAGACATTTTTCATCACAGTCGATAGAGTCCCTACCAAAATCGTTACCTGAACCTCCATCTTTTGTATGATTTTGAGGGCCCTTGTCATCCTTCAATGGCGGCAATGATTCAGATGCAGCATTTTCGAGCAAAGATAACACATCATCAGCTAGCACAAACACATCTTTTTCTAGGCAAACAACAAGTGATGATATATCCTACAGGCCCATACTTCTACTTTTCCCTTATTATTTGCATTTTGGCACTCAAAAGCTTTGTAGCCACTATAGAGAGCATCCATAACTAATGTAGATGTAACTTCCTTTTTATTGAAAAAGCGCTTTACAACCTGTTTAAGAATGACATGTTTTCTCTCTTGACATATGGTGATGCTCATCTTCATTAACCGCTAACCAAAATTGCTTCAACATTAGTTATATATACACGAACTAACTCTCTTCTATATTGGCAATCAAGGAAACTAAAAGGATGGTATGGATTTTCCCTCATGAAAAACCAATTCATTCTTAAAATCTTCATGTTCAGGTCTGCAACTTTGTATAACTATTCCTTGGCATAGAACATTCATTACAGGTGACTTACTTGGAATTCGGGTTTTGGAAGAGACATTGCAAGTGAATACCAACTTGTAAAGAATAATTTCTTGATTGCAAGTAGGGGGAAATACAAGGTCTTGCAAGTTTTTGAAAAGGTATGACTTGCAATCGGGTTTTTTGATGCTCATTGCAAGTTTATTTCCTTGTGCTAACTTGTAGTTGCATTTTAGACAAAAATGCCCTACTTGTAATGATTGGAAAAAATCCCGATTACTTTCTAGGGCATTTTTATTCTTTTCTTCTTTTCTAGAAAATGGTAATGAGATGAAATGAAATGAGATGAAGGTCAAATGGAATAGAATGAATGAAGGGAGAAAGAAAATGTATGGCGAATGAAAGATAAATGAAAATAAGAAATACGTTTTTCAGAAATGAAATACGTTTCTTATTGAATGGCATTTGAATGAAAGAATGCGTTTAGAAATGAAGGCAAAGAAAAATGAATATGGAATGAAATGGAAGGTGTTAGAAATATAATGGAAAATGCATTTCGCATGATGAGAAAAACGTTTTCAGCAAATGACGTTTTTCATTGAAAGAGAAAAACGCGTTTTGCATCTCAAGAACATTTCTCACAAATGCAGATTCAAATACACACAATGGCGCCCTAAAATCAAGAGATTCAAGACATTAAAATGAAGATAAACAACAAAAATAAAGAGGAACAAGCCTGCAACAAGAGAAATCGGGTTTTTTATGACACATTGCAAGTTCATTTTTTAGAAATCGGGTTTTTCAAGGCACTTTACAAGTTGATTTTCATGAAATCGGAGCTTTTTGGAGTCATTACAAGTGCCTTTTAATAAAATCGGGCTTTTGAGAAGTGATTGCAAGCAACTTCATGACAATCAGGGTTTTTAGAAGTCTTTGCAAATAACTTTAAGTAAAATCGGGTCTTTTAAGTGCCATTGCAAGCAACTTAAAAAGCAAGTCGGACCCTTTTAGAAAAATTGCAAGTGTTTATAAGTAAAATTGGGAGTTTTTAAAGTGATTGCAAGCAACTTAAAAAGCAAGTCAGACCTTTTAAAAGAAATTACAAGCAACTTAAAAAGTAAAAATAACTTGCAATGACCTCAAAAAGTTCCTATACTTGTAAATGACTTAAAAAGTTCCTATTATTGACTTGCAGTCAAGCTCAAAAACTCCTACTTGCAGTGAAGCCATAAAAACCTGAAATGAACCAAAAATACACTAAAAAATGACTCAAAATTTCACGAAAACAGATGAGAGTGAGTAAAAAGTGCTAACCCAAAGGACTATAGACCTAAAATTGAGATTTACTAATCTTTGCACCTCGTAAAATGTGCCTTAGAAGAGAAATTTTTAAAATTTTATCAAAATTTTAATAGGTTATCCCAATTTTTAACAAGTCAAAAATTGGGGACAACAAATCCCTACATTTTTTAGATGCACTTGAAATCCCTATAAGGTTGGATGCCTTCAATTTTCCTACAATGCAAGAATATCCATTGTAACCTATCAAGTATCAGATCAAAACAAATTTTTGGTTTGCTTAGGATCTTCCAAAAAGGTTAAATTGCACCTAAAACATCCACCAAGTTGGATGATGTTACTTTTCTCATAATGCAAGAAAATCCATTAGAACTTATTAAGAATTAGACTGAAACAAAGATTTGGTTCATTTAGGATCTTTCACAAAGGTTTAGTTGTGGCCAAATGGCCCGCAACTTGCAACAAGTTACTCAAATAGTGTAATCATCTAGTTCACTTGTAAATCTTTGCAAATATCTAGTAGTGTCTTGAAAATGCACAAGACTATTAATTTCTCATTTTTCATCCAAATTTCATGAAATTTTGATCTATGACAACCCATTTGTCTCCTCTACGAGATGAAATCGTCATTTTATGTGATTCATCCCACAATAATGGATCCCAAACTTGGGACATCATTTTTTTGATCTCAGATGCAAGTAAAAACTTAAAACACCTTTGTTTGAAGGATTTTCTTCAAAAAAAGGTACCTTCCTTCAATTTTTTTTCTTCCAATGAAGTGGGCCTTCATTTAAAGACAAAAAATGTAAAATATCCTTTGAACAAAGTTAATTTCCAAAAATGAAAAAAGGTCCCTTTTTTCCATTACTAGAAATTTCCTTCATTTGAAGGTTTTTTTACATTGTTTCTTTGTGGAAATGGCATACCTTCAAACAAAGGTCCTTGAATACATTCAAACAAAGGTATCTTTGTTGAAAGGGCCTTAGGTAGACACTTTCAATGTCTACTTTAGTTTTTCCTTGAAATTTCCAGTTTCAAATCTCAAGTTGAACCTTCAAATGGAATTAGTTTAACAAGATAGATTACAAGATCATAGTCCTCAAAACAAGATGTTGCAATAGGGTTCTCCCCTCTACACACTAACTCAAAACACAAAACAACATTCATAGGAAACTCTGCCCGATTTCAACATTTTAACAAATATTGCAACAAACTTCTATTTTATTGATTCATTTACAAAGATACAACAATGGCCCCTCATAGTCTCCTCCTTCACAGAATGAATTCCTCTCCATTATGTTCCCTTAATCTCTTGGCTCATTCTCAGATCTCCTCATTCGTTTCCTTCTTCCTTCTCTTCTCCTCTCCTATTCATCTCTTTGTTTCCTCTGCTAAATTTAAATTTTGCATGACCATTGGCATTCAGTTAGGTCCGTTTGAAGGGTGTGTGCAAGAAGTTGAGTCCATTTTTTGGCCATTTAGTGGAAATGTTTTCCCTAATTTTTCAAAATTTGACACATTTGACCTTAAAATTTGAAGCACTTAGAGATGGAATCTTGGAAAAAGTCACTAATCATAAAATGTAGTACTCAGAGTCTAGTTTCCAAATATGTAATTTATTTCAATACCCAGATGATACAAATTAATTTTCAATAAGTGTTTCTAAAAAAAACTATTTAAAATTCACCTTTTTTTACCATACCATGCATGTGTATGTCATCCATATTTTGACCTCAATAATCATATTTTTCTAAATCCTTTTGGGAAAATATTTGTAACTCATTGAAGCACGCTTTCCATATTTTTTGTAATTTTTTATTGGCCATATTTGGTGTTTTGAAAAATCGTCATGTACATCACGCATAAGATGACCTAAACTTATCATTTTTTGAATTTATTTTTAAAAATTGAAAAGAATTGTCTGAAGTATGTTTTCATACAATTTGTTTTTCAAAAATTTATGTTAATAAAAAGTTATTAAAATACTAAAGACCCTAATAATTTAAGTTTATGGACATGTTTCATCAAAAATTAATTGAAAAATTAAAAAAAAATCCAATTGAAAAAAATTACATATTTGGAATCTACACTATCTCATCTATAATGGGTTTTAATTTCATCAAAAAATTCTGCAAAAAAGTCTTCAAACATATGCCCGAAGTCACCATTTTCTTGTGACATTGCCAAGACCTTCAACTTGAAGGTCAAACTAGGTCCAAGGCCTAGGCCTAGGTTTGGGTCCCCAAGCCTTTTCCTGAACTGAAAAACAAAGGAAAAACCTAACCAAAAAATTATAATTTTAAAATAGAATCTCGTTTCATAAAAATATTTTTTATATATACTTAAATGAAACAAGATCCTATTTTACAAAAAGGGCTCTCGTTTCTTAAAAGTATAAAAAAATATTTTTTTATGAAATGGGCCATTAAAAAATGAGATCCCATTTTAAAATGGGTCATTAGAAAATGAGATCCCATTTTTTAACGACCCATTTTAAAATGGGCTGTTAAAAATGGGATCCCATTTCTTAAAAGCAGGATCCCATTTTTCAAAAACGGGATCCCGCTTCTTAAAAGCGAGATCTCGTTTCTTAAAAATGGGATCCTATTCTTAATTGCCCATTCGTTTTAAAATGGGATCCCATTTTCGGCTCGGGAGCCTGAATCTAAACAGGATCCCATTTATTAAAAAATGGGATCCTATTTTCTTGAAGCCAATTTTGAGTTTTTGTCTAAGGAAAAAACTTCCACATTTCATGGACTCATCTTCTTGCATTTACCCTAAATTATGACCCTTGATCTGAGAAAAATATCGACGATCCATAGTCCAACCCGCAATCCTACTAAGCTTCCTTTATAATGGCCAATAGTTAACCCATAATAGTTACGCCAATCACACACCATAGTACTACAATCAATCCAACTCATGTCTGTAGGTGTGTGGTTTCCAACCTATTCTTGTGTTACCGCTAACCTTCCTACTACCGACCATGAGTATGTAGTATCCTGCAATACTATAACTACCTAAACAACCTTCTACGGGATTGCAATTTCCCTACAACATTGAAAAGTTATCTAACAACCACCATGGGGGTGTGATTTCCCACTATACCATAGGCTAAACAAATGACCATCATAGGAGTGTAGTTTCCCTGAAATACCGCGAGCATACTAGATGATCACTGTGGAGGTGGGGTAAAGACACTTTTTGATATCTGTAATGATAATTGATGGCAAAAAAGGTTGATTCTTTCCATACTTGATTGGCATCGAGGTTTTGTGAGGTTGAGAAATTCCAAAGAGTAGCAAACTAGAACAAACCAAAAAAGAGAATTAAACCTGAAAATGTTTTTGGGTGATGTCGATTGTCAATCTTCCTAGATGCTCCTGCATCAGACATGCCAAGTAGAAAGATTGTGAGCATAGGCTCACAATGGTGGGGTTGAGTTATAGAACCACTCTTTAAGATTGTAAACAATCTATAGTGAACTCCATCATTGTACCAGGTGTTAAAAATCAACCTTTCTTTCACCTCTTCCAACATCATGCTGGAACATGCACCACCTTTCTCCAGCAACATGCACTTTATTTTTCTTGCCTCTCATGGACTCATGTCCACTATGAACCATCCTCCTCTGCCAAGCACCCTCTATTCTTTACTTCTCATTTGTGGGATCCAACCCACTATAGAATGACCACCTCCACCAAAATCCTGTAACATCCTTTACAATTTCTATGCACTAACTCACAACATCTAGACACCAATATGAATCTACAACATTCTCCATTTTCTCTACATAATTTTTTTTCCTAACCATCTCTTCTTCTACCATATTATCTGGAAAAAAAAAATTATCAATAAAAAAAATTGCCTTATCTTTGTTCACAACTGCAACTTTTATTTCCTCATCTTTCACTACAACATGCATCTTATCATCTTCACCAGTTGTAACTACATCCTCTACTACTGCAATCACTTCTTCATTTTCTTCCACCTTTGTTCTTTCTTCACATACCTCCATAGAGGTTTCTCTTACTTCTTCCACTGTTATGATTTCATCATTTTCTACAACATCTACAAACGTAACTATATCTTCATTCTTTGTAGCTACAATATTTTCCTTCCACTCATCCTCTATCACCACCATCTTCAACAACAAATCTTCTTCAACCTTTGCAACCTTAGTTGCAATATCTTCTCTTTCCTCTTGATCCTTTTGCACAAGGACCTCCTCTTCTTTTTCTTTAGTCTGCATACCTGCTACAACCATTTCCTTCTCTACATCCTTCAAATCATTCTCAGCCACTTCTTTCTCACCTACTACAACCTTGATGTTTCTTTCTTCCTTCATACACTCAATAGAGCATACTATTGCAATTTCTTTAACTACTTCCTTTGGTTTATCCTGCAATGAATTCAACACATATTTCTCCCCATCCTTTACTATGATAAGTGTTTCTGCTACTATTATGTACAACCCCCTATCCCAAAGCCAAGGTTGTCCCAATAAAACATGACAAACATCCATGGGTACTATATCACACACAATTTTATCCTCACATCTACCAATATCAAAACTCACAATGCTTTGTTCACTTACCCAAATTCAATCGTCCCTTCCTGCAACCAAGAGACATAGTATGGCTTCAAGTGCCTCATCCTCCTCAAGTTTAGTTTCTCAACCATCTCCAATGCAACTAGATTATCTCTCCTATCATTGTCCACCATTACCTTGCAATATTTTCCACTAGACTTGCATACAGTCTAGAACACATCATTCTTTCAGATGGGTTCTTGTTTCACTTCATGTGGCTTCAAATGTTCCTTCTTCATCCACAAAATTTCTCCATATCTCCAATACATATTTCCAATAGATATGACACACTCTCTATTTGCAACACCAACAAATCAACACTCACTACCTCTATAGGTTCCCCTGCAAAAAAATCTCATCACTATCCTCTACTAAACAAGTTTCTAGAATATGCACCCGCATGATCTCTTCTACCCACTTCCTCTCAATGGAAGAGATTTACACACCTTCTACCTAGCCTCATCTCTATTGGAGGACAATCAACATGATTTCCATGGAACTAATGGCCTCACAAGGCTTCTTCACTCTTCACAAAATCTTCACCACAGTCCTGATGGATACTCACTCAATATTACATGCTCTGATACCAATTGATGCAAGAGGGTTCTCCCCTCTGCACACTAACTCAAAACTCAAAACAACATTCACAGGAAACTCTTCCCAATTTCAACATTTTAACAAAGATTGCAACAAACTTCTATTTTAGTTATTCATTTACAAAGATACAACAATGGCCTCTCATGGCCTCCTCCTTCCAGGAATGACTCTCTCTCTATTATGTTCCCTTAAGCTCTTGACTCATTCTTGGATTTCCTTTTCCATCTCCTTCTTCCTTCTCTTCTCCTCTCCCATTTGTCTCTTTGTTTCCTCTGATAAATTCCAATTTTGTACAACCGTTGACATTTAGTTAGGTCCATTGGAATTCTGGCCCTTGATCTAAGAAAATGATTGACGATCCATAGTCCAACATGCAATCCTGGCAAGCTTCCTTTACAATAGCTAATAGTTAACCCATATAGTTACACCAACCACACACTGCAATATCTTAGTCAATCCAACTCTTGTATGTGCATGTGTAGTTTCTAGCCTACTCCTGCATTTACGCAGAACTTTCGACTATCAGTCGCAGGTATGTGGTGTCTTGTGATATTGTAATAGCCTAACAACCTTCCACAGGGATGTGGTTTCTTGCTATACCTTAGGCTGAATAGATGACCATCGTGAGAGTATGGTTTCCCCATAATACCGTGAGCTTACCAGATGACCATCGTGGGGGTGTGATAAAGACACTTTTTGATTTGTAACAATAATTGATACTGGTGAAGGTTGATTCTTGCCATACTTGATTGACATCGAGGTTTGGTGAGGCTGAGAAATGCCAAAGAATAGAAAACCAGAACAAACCAAAACTGAGAATTAAACTTGAATTTTTTTTGGGTGATGTCGATTTCCATTCCGCCTGGATGCTCCTGCATCACAAGATTTTCAAAAAGAATAATTTTAATATATTTTTGTTTTATTATGTATTATGAACATAGGTCTTTCACCGAACATCAAGATCTTTGTTCTACATAGGTGGAAAAGCAGTAAACTATGGAAAAAAATTCTTAAAAAATATCTATGCACTAGGTATTGATGTCCTTATTTTAGCAAAAAAGTAAAATTGAATTTTGATATATGCAAAATTGTTGCTGTAAGTTTTTTAATATTTGTTTCTCCTACACATTATTAAGCATACTTAGGTTATATGATACATGGTTTATGTGAGGACATGTGGCATAATCCATCGATTACATGTGTCGCTCTTACCCACACTTGGGTGGTTGAGTCTCACACCCTCTTTTGTCCTTTTTACCACCTCACAAAACCACTCTCTTGTCTCTTTCTGAGTAGGTTATGCTACCTATTTGGCATTTTCCAAGTAAGAATAACTCCCACCTAATTTGGTTATTTGGGAGTTATTACCCCTCTTAGAATTATATGTCCATATTCTACTATATAATCAACACTCACCTCTCCCTTCTATCTAGTCTAAATGAGCTCATATCAGCTTGGTCAGTTCAAGGTAGTGTCGATGCATATTATATCATTTTGAGTGTGATAATATCATCATTCTATTATTGCACCATATTCCAACATTTCATCCTCTTGTTGCTCTTGTGTAGAAGGTTAATCTTGGATTTGTAGATGATCCTGGGTGCTCGAGTTCATCAACAACTCTTACATGGCATCAAATCATTTAGATCTCCAAGCTCCTTCTAGAATTTGGGAGAAATTCAACATTGAGCTTTTGTTGGGAGCATTTTGAGCCAAAATGAACTATGCCATTGAGTCTAGAAGGTCCAAAAAGCCCCATTTTCATATATAATTTGTCCAATTTGGAAAAAAGTTGAATTTGGGGCAATTTTTTTTCCCAAGGACCCTTACACACTTATCGAGGTAAATTCTTAATAAAAAAATTCAAAAATTAAATTTTGTTTTCATGCATTTTAAAAAAAATTATTAGCGGATTTTTATTTTTTCATTGTCAAAAAAATCAAATTGATTTATTTTGTAAAAAAAAGTGTTTTTTAATAAAAAAATTCAAAAATAATCTTTGCATACTATTGCATAGTCCACAACGTACCATAGAGGGTACAACAGGGTATGAGGTACCTGCTACCATTGGTAGGCTACCGAATGGCACGGGCAGACCCCGCCATCACCACCCTTCAATCCGATGCTTCAATTAAATAAATCGATGAATTCTTTTAAAGACAACAACGAAGTCATTTAAATCAACAACATGGTTTCAAAAATCCAACGGTCAAAATTATTGTATCAATTGACAAAGTTAAAAATATCTGAGAATATTCTTCCAAAATATTTGGTTTTCAAGAATATTCCAACACTTAGCAAGATTCCACCCAAGATTCCACTGTTGACTGAGAAAGGAAATATTTCGTCAACCCTAGCAAATATTATTTTTTTGATACCCCCACACCCATCAAATTTAATGCAATGATATGCTAATGTCAGCATTGCATCAACATGATGTCATTGGTTCATTAGGATTTTTTTCCCTTCTCATCATTGGGCTTTTTGATTTTGCAGTCCGACTTTAGAGGCCCCTAACTCAATCATCTGAGCTACATTTTGTGAGAATTTTTTTTTATTTGGGGTAGAATTTTGTAGGTTTCATAGTGGTGGAATTAGGTTTTGCTGAAGTGATTTGGATTTTCCAGAAAATCAATTTTCTTTATAGATCTAAAGGACAGTTCTCATTTTTTGGAACTTCAAATGGTTTTGCTCAAGTGATTTGGATTTTCTAGAAAATTAGTTTTCTCAGTAGATTTGAAGTCCCTAATAGTTCTCATTTTTTGGAACTTCAAACAGCTATAACTCTCACATACGACCTCAGATCGAAGTGATTCCTATTTTGAAAGTTGATATTTTTTTTAGCACTACACATTGGTGCTATTTTGAGGTTCTAATTCTGAGATTAATTTGTACTTTTAGTATTTGGGTCCAATATTGGACATTGTAAAACTCTGGTAATAACTAGTCCAAAATTGTAAATGCACTAATTGTAAAGTTCCACCATCATATTTTTCTAGGGGGGTCATTGATTGAGTGAATTTGGGGGGGGTAATCTCTTCCCCTTGTTGGTTTATGTCTCTTGATTAGTCTATTGTGTTACTAAAGTTGAGGAATTTGATATGGGCATCAAAACACATCCTACTATAATAAGGTTAAATCAATGGAAATTTAAGGCTTGGCGAGATGGAATCCTAACACATTGTAGGTGGCTTAAGATTTTTCCATATCTCTATGGACTTGTTCCTAAGCGTTCATCAAAATGGAAGAGAGTTGTGTGGGACATAAAAATAGAACATATCTTGGGAGTAATTGGTTGTAGTTGTGGTATTGATACACAAATCGTCACTGATGGTATTGAGATCCCTCATGACCTTATCACCAAACATTGGGAGATGAGTGAGACTTGAATGAACCTCCATTCCTAGAGGATCTTTTTGTGGATTATCTTGTTCCATTTGCAGAGTTTTGACCTATTGATGATAAAACAACTGAAACGCTTGTTGATTGGGAAAGGTATGGTAGTTTTGATGACACATAACCTTCTCCTCGTGCAGAGACATCTATTGAGACTTCAGTTTCTGACTCCTAATCTAGATTTAGAAGGTTCATCTTCTTCATCTATGAGTCAACATCTTGAGGCTGAGCACTCTTGTAATCCAGCATTGGCATAATCATCTACTATTGTACCTAAGGATGCTTGGGATCCAATATTTTTGGCTCCTTGTGATTTAGTGCAACAAGACATACATTGTCTTTTAGATTTGGCTACTTGTGATGGCTTCTTGACAAGTATTTCAGACTTTTTTGTGGTCTCATATTGTAGATTTGGGAGACATCATTGATAGTATTCATCTTCTCTTTGATGGATAGGATCCTTCTTCATGATCATTCTTTGCAATTCGGTGTGAGTGTGGATACTTTTGTCCATAGCATTTGGAGGAGGCTTCTTAATCTTTAGAGGAGATATCTTTGTCTTTGTATTTTGTTCCACATCCATCTCCACTAGGTCCTAGATTTTCATCTTCTGCAGTGTGGCCTAGAACACCTGATTTGATGGTGACAACTTTCAACATTGACATGGGGACACCTAAGCAAAGTTCAGAGACATCATACATTTTCATCATTCTGCCTACATATTCCTTTCAACAATGAGAATATTTTTAGCATGCATCCTTGGTTTTATTTCTTCCTAATGGGATAAATATTGTTCAGAGATCTTGGATCATCTTCATTTTTTTGTGTTGAGCATTTGCCAACAATGCAAGAGATTCTACATTGGGGGACTATATGGTCTCTCTTCTTCCTTGGGGGGAGTTTTGTCCTACGTGTTTTCTCTTTCTCATCTTTTGAGAGGTTTCATCATTGTACATGTGGGTACCTAACATGGCCTTATAGCCATACACATTTATGAGACATGGTTTATGTGAGGACACATGGTGTAATACAATGATTACAAGTGTCGCTCTCACCCACACTTAGGTGGTTGAGTCTCACACCCGCTTTTGGCCTTTTATGCCACCTCACAAAACCACTCTCTTGTCTCTTTCTGAGTAGGTTATGCCACCTATTTGGCATTTTCCAAGTAGGCATAACTTCCACCTAATTTGGTTATTTGGAAGTTTTACCCCTCTTCGAATTATATGCCCATATTCTGCTATATAATCAACACTCACCTCTCCCTTTTATCTAATCCAAATGAGCTCATACTAGCTTGGTTAGTTCAAGGGAGTGTTGATGCATATTGTATCATTTCGAGTGTGATAATATCATCATTCTATGATTGCACCATATTCCAACATTTCATCCTCTTAATGCTCTCATGTAGAAGGTTAATCTTTGTTTTGCAAGTGATCCTAGTGCTCATGTTCATCAACAACTCTTACAACACACTTTTTGATCTGTAACGATAATTGATACCAATGAAGGCTGATTCTTTCCATACTTGATTGACATCAAGGTTTTGTGAGGCTAAGAAATGCCAAAGAACAACAATCCAAAACAAACCAAAAATGAGAATTAAACTTGAAAATATTTTTGGGTGATGTTGATTGCCAGTCCACTCGGATGCTCCTAAATCACAAGATTTCCAAAAAGTATAATTTTAATATATTTTTGTTTTATTATGTATTACTAACATAGGTTTTTCACCAAACATCAAGATCTTTGTTCTACACATGTGGAAAATCAGTAAACTATGAAAAAAATTCTTAAAAAATATCTATGCACTAGGTATTGATGTCCTTATTTTAGCAAAAAAGTAAAATTGAATTTTGATATATACAAAACAAGTTATGTGTTACAACATACACCTATGTCCAAATTATAATTACATTGAATTCAAAAATTAATTAAAAATAAAATATGCAACGAAAACTTATGAAAAATATTCATGCACTAGATATTGATGTTACAAATCTATATTTAATAGATTGAATTTTATCCTTTCTAGAGAAAAACTTATGCATTATAACATAAATGTCACTTTTTAAAAATGTTGCTTGTAACTATAAAAAATAATTTATTAAAAGTACATTAAAAATTCACAATTTATTTCAAAAATATATTTATAATCTACACACAAATCATCACAAATCACTAGTTCACATAATCTTCAAATTATTAATGGTTTCACTGTTATAGGCCTCAAAAAGTGAAGATTTAGTTTAAAATGTTGATTTCAATGTCCTACTTTTGCCAAAAATTGGGACTTATTATTGTGGGATTACCCTTATCCAAATTATTTTTGAAATTTTCCCCTTGAGAAAATGACCAACTACACTACCAGAAGTCACAAACCAAAACTTGAAAGGAAATATTTTTGGGTGATGTAAGATTGTATGTGTACTTGGATGCTTTTGCATCATATCATTAACTAAATGAAAAATGGGAGAGGGCCTATTGTTAGGTTCCAAAATTGTACTCCCAAATCCTAGATCTTTTCTCAACCTTCAAGGCCAAGGGTTTGTCTTTCAAAAATAATTTTAAGCTTAAAAGTCACATTATTAACTCCACTCTGCCTAAAATTTGTAAAAAAATACAAGCTATAAGAGAAGGACCACCAACCTACCCATTTTGTGTAATATATTGGAGGTTACTATAAACTAAATTAAGCTTACTTGGTTGTATGTGAATTTTTTTCTCATCTTTTTATGTGGTTGGAGGATTATTAAAATCAAATTGGGGTGTGGTTTATGATTCTAAGTATTCACTATGAATTATACCCACTCTTAATCTCTTAGTTAGAACAAATCATTGCAATGTATTATTTAAATTCCCCATGCTAGGGTTTTCAACAAGTAATTTCTAATAAATCCAAATACACCACAATCAAGTGAAATAATGGACTCAACCCCAATCCACTAAAGATAATTATAATTTTGACCAAAAACATAATGAAAATCTAATCAAATTAGGAATATAGGCATAAGAATTTATCTTAATTTTATATCTAACTGAGAAATAATGGCAACTTGATTGATTAAAAATTGATCATGTAGATCCCTTAATCACTTTGGCTCTCTACTTTTCTCACATTTATCATGGAGAGTCAATATAGATAACACTTTTAGGAAGGTGTTAAATTGAAAATGATATTATTCCTTTGAATTTCTTAATTTTATCCTTGGCATTGGTGTACACACAAGTTAATACCAATAATGTTATCTATTTTGTGTGCCTAACTGACATTTAACCATTGAATTTTAGATATTTTCTTGATCTCTTCATCAACTTGTTGTCACTATATAGTATAGGTCACATCGACACTTGGAGTACATATGGAATAGATTTGGTTAATTTAGCTAATTGATCTTCTAGAGCATTGAAAATTTTGATCAATTATTTATTATCATAACACCTTGAAATGCTATTTTATTAATAAATTATTAAATATCACTTGATACAACCTAATTCCAATCATTGACCTTCTTGAATTTATCTTTCACTTCTTTTAGAACTCCAATCCTCAAACTTGTTGCTTCATACCATTCAATTCAAAAATATCACCCCGACTCATCAAAAAATACTTTCTATGATGAATTGATACTACATAAGAATTGTAAAGTCATACTTTCACTTAGTGATAAATATACTTCAAGCACTCATAGTTCTCAGTCCAACTTATTCTTAAGTTGTATCATAGAGTTCAAATCATATTAAATTTTTTGAAGTAAAATTACAACTTCTTCAATCAATTTGAATCCCTATGAGTAGCTTTTTTTCCATACCTTAGTAGCTTTCTCTATGCATCTCATTTCTATAGGAGCTTTAATACAACTTTCTTGGCTATAGTAATAGAAGGTGAAACTAGTGCTAATAAAGACTAGCATACATATATTAAATATTAATATATATATAAAATACATTGAGAGTTATCATTCTCCAATTTTCTTTTTTGATTGATTTATTTTTATGATCAAATCTTTGATTTCTCTTTGCGATCAAAAATATTATTTATTTGTTCTTTTAGTTTATGCAATATTTGAATTATTTTTATTATTTATTTATTCTTTTTATTTTATCAAATCTCTTTTATTTGATTTTTTTTTTTCATCAAATGATCTCTTTTATTTGATTTTTTTGTTACTCTTCCACTATTGTAGTTGCACATGACTTCCACCTGCCTATCATTTTAAATGTAGCTTCAAAAACTTTACATAGATTTTTGGATGCCACTGTAGACATCCCTCGACGTAATTAGATATATCAAGTACTACACATAAGAAGTTAGTTTTTCCACTTGTTCTCTTAGTTATGTCTTAGATTTCTTATCCTTGTCCATTGTATGGAATATTAAGAAAATTGTTGATAACACATTCTCTTTTTTCAACCAACCTTGTATGGAGTTTTAAGGAAATAACTTATTACACGTTCACTTTTTCAACCTCCCTTGTATTCTTTCGAAGATTGAGCAATGGGATCTAATAATTTGCTACTTGGAAATCTCTTTCATCTTTGTCACCTATAAGATTAACATTTTTTTCTAAATTACATTCCTTGTCTATTAGTATGTATAGATAAGAGGATTTTTCCATTTTTAGGGTTGAGGTTGTCAATCAAATAATGAAGCTATAGCAAAAATAAAATAAAATTTAAATAAAAAAATCTTCCACTACTAGACTAGAGATTTTTTTCTCTTTTTCACATTACATCTATCCTTATAGGAATGAGGGAAGCAACTTGCAATCTAGACTGAAGTTCCTCTTGAGTTCCCTATGAACCCCATTTTAGAAGGATGTTTGGTGGGGACAAAAGATTTTATTAAGTGGAAATGGCGTCACCAAGTAGTAGCATTCACTTCAGTTGAGTGAATTTGCATACGTGTAAGGCGTAGATTTAGTCCATACAACTCAGAGTGCATTCCATAAAGCTCACAGTTCATGAACAATATTTTTGACAGAAAATATTCTTAAAAATCTGCATGCCCTCCTTTGGATATTTGGAAGCCGGTAATATCTTCAGTTGTCAGTGTTAAACAACACGCTGTATAATATATGTCTGTCCTGCCATTCTTCTTTGTATGTTCGAAAGTTTTAATTGTTTTGAATAGAGGATAGTTTCCCTGTATTTCTACTTCTTGTGAGAAACAAAAGTAAACTGCACAGATTATTGAGTTATGAGGTTAAAAAGCAATCTGTGTAGGGGTAGTGGAAGATATGAAGAAAGAGTCGGTGGGGTAGGCGGTGATAATCTAAGAGAGGTGTGTATATCTACATCAACATCCCAATCTTGGACTGTCAAACACGCCTCCTTTTGAATAAAAAATTTGGAACGAAGTAAAATTTTTATTGGAATGGTGTTGAAATTCACTTTCACATTGAACGAGACTCTCAATACCTTTTGGAGAAGATTTGATTTGAGGGAAAAGCTTTTGGCTTGTCAAACACGCTCATCTTTACACGGTTTAATTTAAGAATGCTATGTTTTCTTTAAAGAAAAATGGTCATGATTTGAAGTGTCATGCAAGCTCACCATGCAATCAAATTACATCGAATATAAAAGATGTTATGAGGCTAAAGAACACTGTGTGTGGGAGCAGGGAAAATACGAAGAAACAGTCGGTGGGACAGGCGGCGATAACGAAGAAGAGGGTGCCATTCCTCGCATTCCATCAAGAAGACTATTCCTGGATTGGCAAACACGCTCACCTCCTTTTGGATTAGAATAACAATTCTATTTGATTCTTTTCGCACCACCTCAGATGTCTCATTCACCACTGTCGTAAATGACAAGATATTTTAGTATAGAGATTTTCCAAGCAATGGTTGCAGGGGGACAGTCAAAATCAGATCAATATCCAGGAAACGAGTCCTTGGAAATTTGATAGAACTATTCCAAGTGTTAACCACAATCAAGTGAGGAAGAGAACGACAAAAGGGAGGTTTGAAGTGGACAAGCACCTTGAAGCTCGTCAATGCTTTGTCTAGCTGGAGAGAAAAAGTAAAGACAACTAGAGACAAGTAAAACACACAGTTCTAAGCCAGGCTCGAACCAGAACATGGGTTTAGTATGTCAAATAAGGACTATGGGGTCATGGTACGAAATTTTCAATTAAAGAGTTCCTTAAGTGACATACACATCATGCATGAAATAAATGGAATAAACAGGCACATTAGGACCATTTTAAGTTGTCAAATGGTGGTTTGTTGTTTCATAAAATTTATTTACAAAGCATACCGTAAGTAATAATATATTTTTGACTTAAGCAGGAAAAATAGCACAAAACATAATGTTTCACCTGGGGAATTCTCGCTACAATGTTTTTTTTTTTCCCTTGAGGCTAAGCATGCATCATTTCTTTCCATGTAAAATACTAATGTAATGTACACACATTTTAAATTCAAGGTGGGTACTTAATTAGTTTATTTCTAAGGATTGTGATTGGATAAAAACTAAATTATGGACAAAGATTCTAGTGCGAATATCATTTTGATGGACTCAAATCCAAATTACATATGCAAACAAAGGTTGATACTTTGATAAAACAAAATGAAAACTATGAAGAACAACTGAAGAGACAACAACGCTCAAAAATCTCCTCAAAATTCCATAAGAATCATCTTTCTTCATTTAACCTACATTTACAAAGCTCTTACAATTAGATTACAAAGTGTTTATGAATAATTTCTACAACTATCTACAATTGTTGCATACTACTAGTTATTTGTAATTTTCTAAAGCTGCTATAACTTCTCTTTCTGAAGTTGCACACTATTTTCTTCGTCCTTTGGAGATATTTTCTATTGCACTACATTCTTTGATGAACACCCATAATACTGAGAGGGGAGAGTGAATCAGTATTCCATCAAACCATTTACATAATATCCATCCAAGCAATAGCACAATTCTAATTGCAACAATTAGTGATAGCATGCAATCAACACAAGATGACAATACACATGAACACTAGTGTTTGTTGGTAAAACAAGGACAGATAACTGAGAAGGAGGGGGCAGGGGTGAATCAGTTGTCACAAAATTATAAGCTTCTCAAAATTTACTTAACTTTATCTCAGATCTAATGAATAAGCAATTAACCATAATCAATTAACACATCAGAGAGACAGAGAACACCCAGATTTTTTTATATGGAAACCTTGTTAGGGGAAAAACCATGGTGGATGTTAGTCCAAAATATTATACCCTATTAAAAGTATAATGAAAACAATAAAGCGGAATGCACATGCATTTAGACACACTTCCTAGAGCTCACTGCTCAGTTACAGAAGGGGCTCATTGCCCAACAATATAGAATAAGATTAAATTTGGAGGGTACGAATTGAGAAAATAGCTTCTACACAAGCCTGATTACAGTTCCAATTAAGCACAAAAAACTCCTTCACTTTTCACTCAAACTACTACACACTTAGTGCAATGTGAAAAATATTCCAAGGAGAAAAGCTTTGTGGGTGAAAAACAATTAAGAAGCAAGTGTGTTGGTTGATGGTATTTTTCAAATCATGTGTTTCCATCAATGCCAAAGGGGGAGATTGTTGGATGTTGTGGATGTGTTGTTGATATGTGGTTGTCATTGATGTCAACAATATTAGCATTTGGTGTATTGAAGGTTGTATATGTCGAGGATATTGAGAAAATTGTAGAAGAAAGTGTTTCAGGTTCCCAGTGGAATTGTGTAGGTCATGAAGGTGTCTTGTTCTATATGTTGAAGATCAATTGTTGTGGACTAAAGGGTTTATTTTTTAGAGTATCTAGATCATCTACTAGAAGTTTCAGAGGTCCGTGTGTAGATTTGATCGTGTTGTGGTCTGACAGTATTTATGTGGTCTTTATCAGTGTGAAACTAAGTGAAGCTTGTGTGATTATGATAATCTCAGTTGTTGTGGGTGCTTCTCTATTAGTTTTTGGTGTCTTGGATGCTTCTAGATCATTCTCCATCATTCTTGTATGCCCACATTGAATGGTGTGCTCGTGGTTGAAGATTTTTCTTGTGCATGTTCGGGTTTTCATGTTCCTGGCCAACATGATGGTGGTAACGTGTTGTGGATCCTTGAAAAGAAAAATTTGAATATTTGGCATGCTCGTGAATATTGTTTTGGTTTGCATTATTGTATTGGTCGACGGTGTTTAGATCCACATTGAAAATTTAATTGTAAATTTGGGCCGACATTGTAAATATGTTTTATTTTTCTGGCCAGGTAAGTTGATGTAATCCATGATGCGGATATGTAAGAGTGATTTTTTCATCGGTGTAAAGTGTGTTGGGTGTGCTCCTATGTATGTATGTGTGAATATCATTCGATTGCAAAGCAGAGTGTGAAGAAGACCGAGCGAAGTGCAAAGTAGTTTGAGTGAAAAGTGAAGGAGTTTTATATGCTTAATTGGAACTGTAATCAAACTTGTGCATAAGCTATTTTCTCAGTTTGTACCCTCCAGATTTAATCCTATTTTGTATTCTTGGGTAGTGAGCCCCTTCTATAATTGAGCAGTGAGCTCTAGGAAGTGTGCCTGAATTCATGTGCATTCCCCTTTATTGTTTTCATTATACTTTTAATAGGGTATAATATTGTGGACTAACATCCACTATGGTTTTTCCCCTAATAGGGTTTCCACGTAAAAAAATCTTGGTGTTCTCTGTCTCTCTGATGTGTTAATTGCTTATGGTTAATTTCTTATTCATATACTTTTTTCTCTTCTTTTTAAATTATGGATCCTCATACTCTGATAGTGTAAAGTGTAAAGAACCGAATGTAAAGTTTGATCGAATGTCCTTTACATTCAGCTGAATGGACAGATATTAGAGTGTAGCACCAATTCTTTGAAATATTTATTGCACTTGAATTGTCACAATATATGGCAATAGGCTCTTCATATATTACCCTGATATCTTTCCACATTTGTTTCATTCATATCACTTGAGTACAATTATTTGCATCAACAATATATTCCACTTTAGCAGTAGATAGAGAAATGAAATTTTATTTTTTGCTCAACCAGGACAACAGCTTCTTCCCTAGGAAGAAAGCACCACCACTAGTACTTTTCCTGTCATCTACATCTACAGCCCAATCTGCATCAGTATATGCACTGAAAGTGAGATCATCATCCTTTGGATACCAAAGTCCAAATTCAACCGTTCCTTTTAGATATCTGAAGATTCTCTTAACAACAGTCATATGTGATTCTTTTGGTTCAATCTAAAATTTAGCAACCATACATACAACATTCATAATATTTGGTCTAGTATGGGTTAAATAGAGTAATCCACCAATCATAGACATGTATGTAGTTTGATTCACCTTAGGAGAATCATCATTTTGTGTTAGCTTGCATCTGGTCACCATGGGAGTACCAACAGGCTTTGATTTTTCCATCCCAAATTTCTTCAGTAGCTCTTTCACATATTTAGACTGAGATATGAAAATTCCCTTGTCTAATTGGGTAACTTGTAATCCTAGAAAGAACTTCATCTCTCCAATCATACTCATCTCAAATTCACCCTTCATCTCATCAGAAAACTTCATACATAGATTGTCATCTCCTCCAAAAATGATTTCATCAACAAAAACTTCTATAATTAACTCTTTATCATGATCCAATTTGAAATATAAGTTGCTATTAGCAGTACATTTAGTGAACCAAACTTTAGTAAGTATTTGTCCAATCTACCATACCAGGCTCTGGGGGCTTGCTTAAGTCCATATAGAGCTTTCTTCAAGTGACAAACCATATCTTCCTTGTTAGTTAGCTGATATCCATCTGGTTTTTCAATGTATACTTCTTCTTCTAGTTCTCCATTCAAAAATGCCAATTTCATATCCATTTGATAGACTTTATAGTTCTTGTATGCATCATAAGCAAGAAATAATCACTAGTACAAAAAAAACAATATATGACTAAATAAACTACTAAAATTGCATATAAATGACTAATTTTGGTCATGTGACCATTAGTAGTTTATTGCCAGTCATTTATAACACGACCAAATTATGACTAAACTATTTTAGTCATTTATCTAGTCATTTATTTAGTCATTGATTTGGTCATTGATTTAGTCATTAATTTACTCGTTAATTTAGTCATTGATTGTTGTTAACTGGTCATTTATTTAGTTATATATTTGGTCATTACTTTAATCATATTTAATCACATATTTAGTCATTAATTTAGTCATTACTTTAGTCATATATTTAGTCGTATATTTAGTCATTATTTTAGTCATGGTCGCCATATATTTAGTCATTGTAGTCATATATTTAGTCATTGTAGTCATATATTTGGTCTTTGTATTCATTTATTTTAGTCATAGTAGTCATTTATTTAGTCATAGTTTAGTCATTTATTTGAGTGAATCAATGATTCAAGATATAAATCAAATCTAACTTAATTAATTCTCACAAATTTATGTATATAAACTTCAAATATCATAGATATTCAAAAAAAAATGGTATTGGATTAACATGAAAAAAAAATACAATTAACAAACAACTTTATGTATATAAACTTCAAATATCATAGATATTAAAAAAAAAAATGGTATTGGATTAACATGAAAAAAAAATACAATTAACAAACAACTTTATGCATATAAAGCTCAAATATCATAGATATTCAAATGTTTTTTTTGTATTGCATAAAAAAAAAAAGAATATACAAACAACAAACAACTGCATAGCCAAAGGAATTACAAACAACATACAACTGCATAAACAAAGATCCAATAAATACATCCTTCACTGCACTCTTGGTTGCCATGGAAGACAAATCGAAGATACGATACAAATGCTATAAACATTGAAAGGAGAAAAGACATGAAAATATATAGCAAATGTAGTTATATTATTTGTGGTGCATATATTGCCCAATTCAAAGCAGCCTTTCCCTCCCATTCCAATCAGACAACCCTTGAGAGAAGATTGGAAGGATTCAAATGAGAAGTATGGAAACTTCCTATCTAGAAATCTCATTGGTCATGGTCGGATGAAAGTAAAGAGTGCATGTTCACCTCTCCAATTTGACAAGCTGCAACCTGAAAATAAGATTTCAACAAAGGTTTTAGAATATGTTTATTAAAATGAAAATACAATTATTAAAATGAAAATACAGCCAAGATCTAATAATGAGCACATTTAGATTTTTACAATATGGCATCTTTTACCTGTTTCTGTGAGATTTCCCATTACATATGCTTAAATCGTTAATAATGTAAAAAAATAAATGAATTTACTTCTATGCCACTTCACATTAGAAACACTTCATAGAAACTCGAAACCCTTAGAAATCAAATACTGAGGAATGATCATTAGTTGTTAACAACCTTTTCCACAATCTTTTTGTAGTAGTTTACCCCTCACTTCCTTCCCCATGTTTATGCCACTTTACCTATCGAGAAGTCATGTCATCAAAAGTTATGTATGCTTTGGGGCTTGAGACCAATAATGGTAATGGAATGGATTTCAGTCTTAGATCGAAGTAAAACAACAAAATAAAGCCTTATCCATTCTTAGGACTATCTTAGAAATGCATAGACCCCTACTTCAAGCTTGAAAACTCTCTCTCAATATTCCCTACATCCTCTCGACTTGGCAAATTTCTTCTAGGAATCCATCAACTCCTCATGGGTCACTTCTTTTATGTGCTATAAAAGGCTATGAATGATCCATTTCATGAAAAATGACCAATTGAAGGATCTTTGAAACAGATTGTAGTTGCAAAAAAAGATAATAAGGTGCATACCAGGAGATTCAAGACAAATGAAGGAGGTGGAGAGGAATCTACACCTTGATTGACTTAGGGCCTACATCAGATATTAACTAGGAAGATCAATCTGAGCATTCAAACAATGTATGTTCTATCAAATATAATAAAATAAAACATGTGAGCCAGAAAGAGCAGATCCATATGTTGTAGAAGCCATAGCTTGCTTTCAGAAATAGAGTGAAAAATCATAAGCAAATAAAAAATTATTCTTGAAATAAAAGTAGAAGTAAATAATTTGGTTTGGTTTGTCAAAATTGAAATTTATGTTTCCATATAAATGTCATAAATAAATAGTTCTAAAGTAAAATAAAATAACTCTGAAGTAAAATAGCTAGAAACTGATATTCTCAGTGTCTTCTAGAAAGATGTATTTAAGATATCTATAATGTTTATTAATATTAATAGTATGTTTCTTATTAAATATAAATTATTTGACGGGTAAATAGCTATCAAATTTAAGTTAAGGGAATTTTATTTAGATTTACACGATCATGAAATGAGACTCCTTGATGCCAGTATAGCATGCCTCTCAGCGTAATAAGAGTGGGAAACTTGTTTAGGCTGCTAGGATTAAGGTCATCCTTCATTGGACCCACTTTTCTAGGCTGTATCAATTTTTGGTCAAAAAATTAAGATTAAAAATTAAAGATATTGATGCAGAGAATGCAAATGAAATAATACAAAGAAATTGGTGCTTGAAAGTACTGAATCAAGACACACAAATCAAGGAAAAGAGAAAAAAACTACAAAGAAAAAATGAGAAGGTAAGATGCACCAATAGATGAGTTTACCTCAAGATCATTTTGAAGTTGCATTCCTGTAAGCATTAGTCTCTGTTTTGCATTCTGAGCAATATCCATTAACTTTTTCCTCCTGTAAATGCTTGTCTTTGAGAACATGTGCTTCATCCATTACCACACAGCTCCATCTCCACTACTTCAACACTTTGCGACCATCTTTTTGTTGCTCATTGTTTGAAAAACACCAAAAATCATAAGCAAATCTGAATTTTTATCTAACCAAATTGCATGACAAAATAGCTACACAATAAACTACAATTGTGAAAATATGCAATGATGACTTAAACTGTACCAACTAACCTGTGCCTTTCAAAAAGTGTATAGCACAACCACATGAGAATTGGTAGGATACCACACCAAATTCAAACATGCAACCAAATAAAGATGGATTATATATGAATGTTTCATTAAAAAGTGGATATATTTTATTGAAAACAATAATGACACTATAGAGATCAAACACACAGAGTAAATGACAAATCAATCAGCCAATAGACAAATGTACATCAAAAACCAAAAGTCATACCATAAATTTAACAATTAAAAAATGCATTGATTCTCATTCCATGAAAAATAAATTCGTAGACACAAAAATAAAGATAATCCATCTCACATATGTAGTAAAGCCTCACATCATGCTACCCCAGGGAACAATGAAGTCCCTACTTGGAAACCCCTGAGTACTAACTCAAGCCCAGACTATGGGAAAATCAGAAGAGCACTTGAATTCAATGCAAGATAGTGGCATAAATGGAAAAGATTTAGGTTGTATTTTAATAATATACTAGCAGTTTCATCTCCCTTGTTGGGTTGAAAAATGGAGACAAAAGAAGGGGAACTATATTCAAAGTTGTGGCATCCTTTGAGCAGTATAGTCAAAATATGGAGTAAGCAGAAAATTATAGGCTTACAAATGGACCAAACAAAGACATTGAACTATAAATTACACAAATTTATTACAAGATTCATTCATCCAACAATAACTGATTGAAAAAATGTGTTTAATATTATCACCATTAAATGCTTGGAATGATAACTATAGACCAGATTTTTACTCAGAAGAATTCTTAGCACCTTTATTCCGCAATTAGTAATTACAAGCTAAATATGTCTCTTTAGACTGATTTGAAAATTATTGGCCTATAAACAGACCAAAGAAAGGCATTGACCTATAAAGCACAAAATAATTTATTACAAGATTCATTCATCCAACAATAAGTGGTTGAAAAAATATATTTAATATTAGCACCATTAAATCCGTGCGGACCTATGTTTCTTATCTGTGCATTTTTTAATTCAATTAAAACTAAAATCTGATTCATATGCAACTCCTTTCACTCCATTTTATCTTCCTTTCATTCACTCTGCCTATAATTCCAATCATCTAATTTTTAACTTTTGTTGCTGCCCAACTCCTTCCCTACATGGTAATTTTTAACACCTCTCTACCATTTTCTTTTTAGTCTCTATCTTCCATGCCCCCTTTCAAAACTCTTCTATGCAATCCCTTATAAAAGTCTGCTATTGCAAATTTAGAAAAATGTTTACTAAAAAAATGAATGCAGCAGCCCCCTTATCTCTCACGCAACCTCTCCTTGTCTGCTGCCCTCCTTTTTTTAGTTGCTGATTTTTAAATTTAAAACTCCATAACGTAGACACAACCTTTTTATTACTATTTTTTTATCACTATCTACATGCAACTACTGTTTCATATTCCAGGTTGGTGTCTCAAGAATACAGTTATTCACAGATTTAAATAATAAACTCACAAAATGTATCCTTGAAGTGTCACCTTGACTGGTTGCGAATATTGGTCTTTGATCTCTTGTCATGCTCCTACATCAATAAGAGAAGTGAGAACCTAGGTGTTCTAGATAACACCAAAAATATTCTACAATAATAAAACTAGCACTTGCACCAAAAGGGGTGCAAGGGTTACACCAATAGAAAAATATAAGAATACCACATTTCCCTCTTCTTAGCCATCGCCATCTGGGACTCCCAGTGATGAATCTCGACCTGTAGGAGAGGAACAAAATATATTAGAAACAATATTCTGGCCACTGTGGCTTTAATAAAAACAAAAGAATATATAATTAGGGAGAAAAAGGGTAGAAATTAGTGCTAACGGATTTCCACAATCCATGAAGATTATTGTTGTAGAATGAAATAAAACAGAATAAATAAACATCAGGGAAACATATAGATTTGAAAAATAAGACTCACTGAGACCATGGCAAGTGACTTACCTCAATATTTTTCTCAAATTGTGTCATCTATCAACGAGGCTGAAGAGAAAAAATGGGCAAAGTTTACAAGAAGATTTGAAGAACCAAAACCAATCTCCCTACAACCGCTGCTATAGTGTATAAACAAAAAGTTGATTAAATCCAATTCAAAGATCTACATTAAATACGAGTCAAGGAAACCCAATTTGATTTAGAGATCTAAAATTTAAATGCAAAGATGTGATGAGAGGAATAGTAAACAACGACTGGCAAATTGTTTTATGGCTAGCTGTTTTACGGTGTGAGACAGGTTTCAGCTTTCTAGATGAAGATCCGATTTTAGATCGAAATCGAGTAGCGAGGTTAGGTTGTCATCCTTGCCTTGCCCTACGAGTCATGGATAACTAGCCATAAAAGTATGGAACATAAGATATAAATGTTGAGATGGTGAAAAAATGTGAATAGTTGGTGATAAAACTACAACTATTAGTTTTTGGTCCCATCTACATAGTGACCAGCTCCACTGATGAAGAAAAAAGGACGAGGATGACGAAGTATAATGACTGTGTTACCATCACTATATGATACAATAGGATTAGAAGTATCACAAGAGTAGTAGGATTTATTTGTCACCATAATCACTGAATCCTCATTTGTGTTGTACTTTGAAATTTACAAAAAAATTACAAAACATATTAAAAGTGTACATATAATTATACTACATTTTATTAACTTTACAATCTTAATAGGTAACTATTATAAGTTAAAAGTTTAAGGTCAAATTGAGAAAAATGTAAAACAGATCAATAAAACACAAAGAATATGTAGAAAAGACAAAACTATTGAGAACAATTATAAAGAAAATTGCAATATTACTAATAGCCACTAAAAATTGAAACCCATTTTTTAAATGAACTAAATAATCAATACTTCTATAATACTCTTTCCTGTCATTAGAATAAAAAATTGAAATTATCCAAAATTATAGAATTATGGGGTTTTTACTTTCAACATAGTAGAGATTACCAAAGAGATGCAGATGAATATCAAAAGTTCATGTTTTCTTTATAATTTTGGGCTACTTTAAATCTCTATTCTAATGACAACAAAGAGAGTACCTGTATATCAAAGAAATAAAAGACCAAGTTCTCTTAATTGACATACAAAAATATTACCACTTGCAAATGTGCTAATATGATAAATGGATGAGGATTATGCCTAATTTTGGGAAGGATGCATCATGCAAAGGCAATTGATGGATAAAATAAGGAAATTCATGATGACAAAGGATTTGAGAACTATATGTTATCAATGTTGAATACGAGTTCTTGATTTGATAGTGAAAGAACAATGTTTGAAGTGTGTAGTTTGTGGATGTAAATGATATTTTTGTTGTGTGAAGTTTTATTAATGAAAAATAGAAATGAATTTTTTTAATGGGATAATAAAATGTATGAAACTATTTTATTATAGAAGACATCTAGATTACCAAGTGAGCCAAAAGACACATCTCAAGATTTATTCCAAAGAAGGTAATCACCTGCCTCAGTATGCAAAAACTTAGAGAAGTCGTAACTTTTGACTTGAAAGTTTGTTTTAATTGAAATATATAACTATTAATCCAATTTAAAATAGATTTCATATAATTAAAACCAATAAACACTATGCTACTCAAATAATTTTTTCCCTTAACATCTTTCATCATACTACCTATTAGCCAAAGCTTCAATCTAAAACTACGTTGTACAAGCGTCACATGTGTACCTGGTTCTTGTAGCATTTTAAATCAAGTGAGAATTGCTCAGGAGAGAAGAAGCACTCTACTTTTAATTGGAAAAGATCAATCTGTTCTTAACAAAATACAAAGATGAGATTAGTGATAAGCATCCATACAAGAGACGAATATTGCTTAGAGTGAGGACAAATTGAATTATAGGATTAAAATTAGACATCTGATATATAATATAATGTATTTAAGAAAACACTAACACAAGATAAAACATATCCCAAAATGTCCTAAAAAACCATTAAAAAATAATTTTGTTCCCTGCACATCATACTTTGTCATGATAAAACTGAAATCCTATGGGTACTGCTCTCACAGCTGTTAGACAACTTTCACTTCTGCTACTACCCCCCTGGGTAGCATTCTGGTTGGACTTGGCTTCACCTTGCTGTTAGGTAGCTTTGGTGGATTGTCCCCGTCTCCATGTCACTTTGTACATCTTTTTAATGATATGGATGGGTCTCTCTAAATGAAAGGGAAATTTTCATGTTTGTTTTTTTTTAATTTTTATGGAGGATTTTATAGAACCAATTGTATAATGCTTTCTATGAAGCAGAACATGTTATTGATGATTCAAAGGGGTTCTATAATGAATGGTTCATATGGTACAACAACACTTGCTGAAGGTTTTGCAAATGGAGTTGCAAGCAAAGTGGGCTTAACCTTGGGATAAATTTTGTGGTTAAGTGTGCTTGGAGTAGTACTGAGATGGATGATCTCCTCAGAAGGCCCAGTGCTTCACCTTTGTAAGCATCACCTAGATGCAATGAGTGCTAAGTGGACCTTTCATTAGCGTGAGAGATGGGTTCTTGTGAACCACTACTCATGAAACATGGATCAATGAGTTTGACTCATAAAAACTACATGGTTGAATCTTGATAACAATATCACAATATTATTTTACTATTGAGATCCTGTGGATGATGGCAAAGATCTGCGAGATAGAAGATTGAATAACCCTAGTGGACAAAACTCAACACTGGAATTGCCATTATCACTTAATTGTAATGGTTTCTTTTAATTTCTATTGAACTGATAACTTGACAGTTGTTTGTCTAATAGAAGCAAATTCTCGTTCTTATGTGTAATTGTTTATAAACTTTAAAACCCTGTGAGATTTTATAAAATTGACTTGGAAATGTAATTTTGTAGGGCCCCTCTTTTCACTTTTTATATGATCTTTTCCTCAAAAATCATCGTGGAGTAGTTGTAAAGATTTGGTCCAGTCCACCCCTCCACATGCCAGCACCTGTAAAGGTATTTTTTACTCCATTCCAAATGCCAATCAAAGGTTGAACCCAACTTTCTTATTGGGACTCTAATAATTTATCTTTGTACTTTGTGAAGCAGGTAAAGGGCGAGGTGTTTTTTCTCTATGATTTCTATTGAAGCTATCTCCCATCCCTGTACCCTGAGCGTGTTATAGACATCAATTATCACCTGGAAAAGGTTCAAAAACCTTAAAAAAAGGGATTAGTTGATACCCAAAAAAGGATTAGTTGATACCCACTAATGCATCCCTATAATCTTGTTTATTCATTAGCCTTTATCACCTTAATAAAAATGTCTCAAGAGTCTTCAAGTCTAAGCATAACCCAAGCACTATATAATCAACACTAAGGCACTACCTTCAGAAGTAGAATTCAGATCAAACTATTTACGTTTTATGTGGGTATAGTTAATTCAAGGTGTGTGAGCAACAATGACCATGGAGAACAACAGAGCAACTACTAGACTCAAGTTTTTCTATGCATTTCTCTCAATGTTGTTTTTGAATTTGCTGCAGTGTGAAGGTGCAACATTGCAGGGGCTAGCATCTTCACCAATAGTGATGCAGGAGGAGCAGCATGGGATGATGTCCCTTGAAATGCCATCAGAGCTCTCTCCAAAAGCTATGAAATTCTTCAGCCCTGATATTCCTTCTCCACCTTAGCCTTCTTCCCACCCACATCAGCTCTATCTTGCAAGAAGTGACTCATCAGGGGCACTGGATGGCATTAAAAGTCATGGGAATGGTATCAGTCAAGGTGCTAAAGTAGGCATTGGGCTATCTATTCTATTTGGTGTTGTTTTTTTAGGTGGAGGATTGTATGTCTATGCCACTAGAAGGTCTAATATCATGAGAGCCAATGAAATACTCCCAAATCCTTGATTGGGATTCAGACTTTTTGATTGTTTTTTTTTTCATAGAACATAGTTAAAGTGCTAATATAATTCCTGATTGGGATTCAAAAGATTACAAGACATTTAATTCATGATTGAATAGTTTTATATCAGAAGATTACAGGGCATTTATTAAAGTGCTAATATATCAGAAGATTACACAGCCTACCCATACAAAAAGAGAAACAATATAGTGTGAAATACATATCATCTCCAGTTCTAATCGCACAGCTTACACTACAAAAATAGGAACATAATGTGAAAGAGCTCTGAGACTAACATAAGTAAATCAGATGCTAATTTGCAATGAAAATGTTTTATCCATCCATATACACATATTCTCATACACTTAGCCTTACCTTATCCTCACACATGCATACTTTTATACATTCGTCTATGCACCTACCTCCATATAAGTGTTAACTATTTGGATTTGGTTGTTAACACACTTTGGAACATTCTTGTAGTTGTAAACTTGTTTCCTTCTTTTGCAAAATTTAAATTAAAAATTTGACTAATCAGCCCCATCATTTTTCCACTCTAATCCAACTAAGTACTTGTTTGATGCAATTTGCTAGTATCAAAGACATTTAATTGCATTTATTTCACATCCATCATCTATCAAGATTTCTCACTCATCTTAAAGCATGGAAGAACTAATTAGTAGTGATGCACTTCAATTTGATGCCCTAAAAGATGTAACAAATCTCCATATTAGGTCCCTTGCCAATTATTTTTTAATATCTGTACACATTTCTAGGGATTGACCTGGGAGAACTTATTTTCTTATGATGACATGACATCTCATTCAAGGTAATTTTAAAGGTTGTCAAACACTTTGATTAACTATAGTAGTAGTGCAAATAGACAGATCTATGAGGCAAGTAGAAGAGCATAATTCTATTGTGTGCAGGGATAAATTTGAAATCAAAGGACTTTAATCCATGACTACAAACTTGTTCTAAACTTACAAAAGTGTCTTCTAATAGAGCACAAATTTGATGCAAATTCCAATATGCTTGACTAATGTTGGGGAGCACTTCTGAAGCTGAAACTGCCGAGAATGTGCAGGAAACTTGTAAAATTGATTCAGGAAATGTATCCTGAAATGAAAACACCACTAAAATGTTGTGTGGTTGGAATTCGGCAGCACATTTCAGAGCCATAAAAAATTATTAAGTGGAATGAAAATCTGGAAAATGCATAGAAATTTTGAGTATCTTTTTATTGTGTTAAATGCTAGGAAATAGTTTCAACAAAATACTTGGAAAACATATCTTGTATCCTTTGCACTATGTCTGTGAGGAGGGTTGCTATTAAAAGTTGTATTTCAAGTCTTTTAAGAAATAGGCCCTCTTAAGGTTTATGTTTTTTAAAATTTTGGATCACGTGACCAAATGTTGGTCATATAAGCTATCATCAAATGTTTTAACATAGTTTCTTAAATTTTGTTATTGCATATAAAACCTCTGATTCACATCAGGGGAACAAGGAGAAAAGGAAAAAATTGTCTTGGAAAAGCATTTGAAATGTTTGCGCAGGAAGTAGGTTTGCAATTAGTTGTGTATCAGTTCTTGTGAGCACTTCATTTCCCATTGCTATACCTATGATTCTTGTAGCTGGCAAATACACTTGGATGTTTCCCTTACCCATTGAGTGGCATGATCAAGAGTGGTCATGCTGGCAAGATATTCATTTCCCATGCCAATGACTAATTCTATACCAGAATTTGCAAATGCTTTGAGAACAGTAACATTTACACTGTATAATTGTCTCAATGTTAATGTTTTGCTTAGGTTTGCTGATATATGGAGCATTGGCAAGTACTGTAATTGAAATGGCAATAGGAAAAGCTCCATGGAGCCAACAATTTCAAGAGGTGGCAGTCAAAAATTTTCCCTTACAATGGATGTGTTCTTTTTATTTGATCATATTTGATGTAATATATAATCGAAGGCATGATTGGACCAAATATTTCAACTATTGATTTTTTATTTGAAACATGTTCAACTTCTACTATCTATGTATTGCTTGATGAGAACTTTCCACTTTTTAATATATGCATATATTATTTGTGTCTTCCTTTTATATTTTCAAAAATTGTGTATTCACTTAAAAGCCTTATCACAATTGAAATGACTGAACATGGATTGATTTACCTTGATATCTCTATGCATGATACCATTCTTCTGAAGGTATTCCAGACCCTGCAATAGTTGTTTTGTGTACATTCTAATGACCTAATCAATAAATTAAAGGACTATTAGATCATGAGTGTGCTATATTTTCTAAGGAATAAAATAACTATCAAAAAATAATTCTCATTGGCTCTGTGAAAGAGGCAAATTTTCCAAGTAGAGAAGAAATAGATGCACCAAGAACGAAATCCAAAAGGATATTCAAAGCTTGCTCTTCTCGAGCAGTTCCTAGATATTGCTGAGGAAAAAAAACAGTGATACAAATAGTGTTCAAAAAATAAGTATAGATTCAAGGAAAAACAAAAAATATATTCAAATTTTAGGAAATGCATTCTTGGTGGATCATTGTATTTCTAAGTTTGAACTGCTTTCTAGACTTTTAAAAAGCACTATCCCTCTACAAATATATATTGCTACTTTTGAGGGCCTTGCACATTAACTAATTAAAGCATGCTTTGTACTTCATGGAAAATAAAGACTTCAATTGAATCCTCCCACACATTTTTCCGTCATTCTGTGTAACTTCTCAATTTTAGTTTCCCTTGTAATAGCAAATAACAAACAATAATAGAAAACTCAATAAAAAGGTTAACTCTCAATAATCCATGTGAAAAGTAATGACTACAACAATCCATGATAAAAAAATATTAGAAATCCAGAAAAACCCAATTACATGCAAAATAAAATATTTCACCATATCAAAAATCCAGAAAAACCCAATTACATGCAAAATCAAATGGTCGAGAAAAAATGAATCCTTTTAAAATATATATATCCAATTAAAGCATTTTCTCAACAAGCAATGCAAAGCAACTCACAGTTTTGGCAAGCGTCTAAAACAAGACAGTCTAGGTTCTTTAAATCTATCAAGACAGCCACCGCGTCATCGTCAATGATCTAGGGCCCGGCTAAGTCCAAAACCCTAGTGGAGGGCATATATGATCTTATACTCTTTAGAACCAGCCATTATAGACATCACTCCCTGTTCCAAAAAAATAGTGAAGGGAAAAATTGAAGTGAATGCAATATCCATGTTTATATACGTAGGTATAATATGTTAAAAAAGATGAACATGTCTGGCCAAAAAAGAGCATGAGAATGTGTAGAAAATCATGGGATTGCATTGATGTGGCAATTTGTAGAAGACCTTGAAGCAGAATAATCTCAAAACTAGAAAGGAAATAGATAAGAAATGGAGAGAATAGCCACCATATTTTCCTCCAAGTTTCCTTAAACTATACACCTAAGAATAAAATGCCAAAATATTGGCTTAAAAACTCCCTAACTAATTAAAGAGGCCACGATGCTTCATCCTACAAAATTAATTAATCTACTCTATAATACAAGGGCCAAGGACCAAGATACTAAGACAATGATTATTTATTCCCTAGCAAACTGCAATCACAGAATCCCAATTAGCATTCTCAAGGAATTAGTTATGGCATACACAACAAATGCATCATACCAAATTTGAAATTAGAGTGTGCCTTATAGAAACAACATGTCAAGAAGGTAGAAACCATTTAACACAATATCACAAACTGAAGAGAAAAAAAAAAAATTGAATAAACACAATGTAGTAAATCATTAAGGCCATGAAGGAGATAGTCACATATGCGATAGATGTAAATGGCATTGAAATCTTGATTATTATAGGTCTGACCTCCTCCATATTTTAGAGAAAAGTTTTAAATAACATTAGACAACCAGAATAATTAAGGTTAAGGTCATCTGTATTCGTCCAAAAATACGATCTTGCCAATTTTCACTCTTACACATTTTAATCTAATGTGAACACACCAATCACAAACAACAAACAAAAACAAATCTATGCATTTCCAGACTTGAATTAGTTAAGGTGATAGAACTTCCATAAAAAGCTTCTCTTACCAGAATCTAACAAAGTTAAAGCATAAATGATAAATTCGATGAAAGATAACTAACATAAAGGATGTTTGACACAGACATGAATGCTGAATAAATTATGATTTGAAAAGGTAACTTAAACAATTGCAAGTATAAGTAGGATATTAATTATTTTCAATCACATTTAAAATCTCAACATATTTCTTTGCAAAACACCAAAAAAAGGTAAATTTTTATCTTAATTTAATAATTTATCTACCAACACAAAGTAGTCCTCTTATGGAAAGAATCAGATCTAAACATATATATAAATTAGATTCTAGATGAAAGTATATGATGTAGTGATAGTTGGAGTTGCATTCTGAAGGATTTTTAAAAAAATCACTTCACGACTAGCGAGAGTCAATAATATTGTTCCAAACCCTCCAACAAAAATCAACTTTTGAATAGGAAAGCCCACATTCTCAAAGAACAAGGCTACTCCCGCCACACAAACTGCAGTAATTAGAGAATTTATAATAAATTCAAATCCAAGCTACAAAAGCAAAGCAAATTATGAAGAAACTAAGTAACATTTTTTGGCAACATAAAATTGAAGAAATCTCTATATTCAAATTACTGATATAAAAAATTCAAAGTCATGAATGAGGTGTATGATAGAATAATAAAACAAATGACAAAAATATACATTGCTTGTGTCCTAGGGGTTCTGGCACTCCATCACAAATTTATATACCTGATGAATCAGGTTGCACCAAATTAAATGGAAATATTTGATTATTTAAGAGATTCTAGAAACATTATACCATAGAGTAATTCACTAACTTACCTAGATGTAGGCTATGAAAATGTGAATATGGTACCAATTTATAACTTACCTAGATATACAACATACAAATGCCACAATAGTTGAGAGTGACCTAACAATGTCTAAGAGTGGTTGCTTGATAGCTTGGCTTGTTTCATACGAAACCTCAACAAGATCAAATGCCCTGTTCAAAAATCCATTACTCTAATATAAATCACATTTTACTCACTCAAAAAATACTTCCCCTCCAAACCTAAGCATTATAAATTCAACTAAAGCATCAGAGAAATTGCTCGCAATCTAAACCAAGCCCAATATTACAGCAATGCTTTGTTAGATCTTCAATGTTGTTACCTATAGAGCAGTATTACACCTATCCATAGCAGGATTGGCCGCAAATAGGATGTCATGAAGTAATAAGTGTTGCTTTTCTTCCAATTGTGAGAACTTTTCTACACAAGTTCATGTTATTATAGCCTCATTTAAACTTAAAAGGGTATTAAAGGATATGGAAGGAATTACCAAAAGATGGGGGAAAAATCTCTTTTTCAGCTCTAGTAACAAATTTCTGAACAAAATTATTATGTTGTGTGAACAGGAATGCAACACAAAATATTTAACAATATTTATCAAATATATCAATGTCAATTAAGGTTTGAGAACATACATGAAATACAACATGATGAATTAGCTGCAGAAATGGGCCAAGACCCCATGCAGCAAATACCATGAGTCCAACTGCAGGAGCACATCGTAGTATAAGAGGGCTCTACTGCAAAGCATTGTGTGCCTTGCAACACTAAGTAAACTTGTCAAGTAAGCATTATTAATTATTTTTCATATAAAATAATGATAACATACTAAAGAAAATATCATCGAGACACATCTCAACAATGTGACAATAATTCATGAATCTTGGTTAAGGCAGATAACATGAGATAAAAATAATTCTATTCAAAGAAATATCTTGGCCAAAATTAACATAAAAAAGGATAGGCTAGAGCTCCAAAATATGCAATTGTAAAGAGAGCAAGCAAATATAGAATCTCAAATATGAAATATGCCTTCCATTCACAAGTAAACTATCATGTAACAAATATGCCTCTTCAGCTCTAACCACATTCCTACTCATGTATGTAGGTCAAGCAATTATGTTTCCATACAACCTAAGACTTGAACTAACGATATCAATAAAATTATAGTACAGACACCCTTTGAAGAAAAAAATGTCATTAAATAATATAGCAATTATGTTTCCATACAACCTAAGTCTTGAAGCAATGATATCAATAAAAAAATTGTACGGGCACCCTTCTAAGAACAATATGCCATCAAATAATACTACATATAAACAATGTCCTCTAAACACAATTATCTTTCCTATACCATCTTTCGCTTGCAAATATTGCTACATAAACAAAACCCCGAATAGTTCCAAAATAAAATATTGTGAGAGATACCACATCATATTGTTGTGCTTCACAATATTACCAGTAGTGTTTGTTAGGCACAAGATTTACACCAGTACTACACTTATTCTACCAAAAGCATCAAGAAGCTTAATAAATTAAGGTAAAGAGAAACGTGTAATAAAAAAATCCCAAAATCAAACTAGAAATTTAGTTATAGCTCTAACATTGGATTTTTTTTCCAGATTGACAAAGGAAAAATAAAAATTATACAAAATAAGGAAAAGAGGAAGAAAGAAGAAAGATCCACTTTGTTAACAATCAAGGAACACATTAACCTCCCAATGACTATTCTTCATCCCAAACATAATGCCAATTTATTTCCCATCTAGTCCTTAAGCACAGTTACCAAGGCATGTGGGTACATGATTGAGGATGGTGCCAAATACACCTTTTTTCAATAGGATACAACACTATGGACATTTGCCTAAATACTTTGTAATTTCAAAATTTATGAAAATTACAAGATCCATAAATGGTAGCATTTTTTTAATGTTTTGTTTTGTTACACAAATTCCTTTTCTTTTTTGGATCAGAAAACATCTTGGGAGATTTCAGGAGACATTTTGGCATGTCTCATGCCATCCCTACCCCTATCTCCTATATCTAAGATGCATTCATGGTGGGGGTACATTATGTTTCCCTGTTTCTATCCCCTAAAGTGAATAGAAGAATCTCTTGTGTCCCTAATATCATACCTTGTTGACTGAATTAGTTAACAAATAAAGCATATATCTTTGACCATGTGATGTTCAAGATGTTGCTTCTATTATTATTTCATAGTGTAATTATTATTACAGTTTGTTATATGATGATAATATACCATGATTACCTCCATGTCTGTAGGAACTGTCAAGGGTACTGCTGAGAAAGGATATCATAGAAGAGGAGGTTTCAACTTCAAGCAGCAACAAGGCAGAGAAATTTCACACCCCATAATGTTTTTGTTTGCATCTTGCATATTGTGATTGTGTGTTGGGGGGTACTAATATTTCCTGATGTACATGCATGTTGCAATTCTTGACATGCATAAATTGGCAAGACACATTTTATGGGCACATGTAAGTGTTAAGGTACATCTAAATTTGTTGTAAAATTTGATAGGTTATGGGAATCTTAAGGTCATAGGTAGGAAGAGAATCAAAACCACATACATTTGACTTGGAATTTATGTCTTAAGTTTAAAAGATTGTGATAAGCATGGAAGAGTTTAACATGCCAAGAGGAAATAAAGTGAAATTATAGTTGCATGGAAACTACATAGTTAGTGGGTTTATGGGTAGAGCAGTATTAAAATTGAAACACATGTATTTTTTTTAATTTAGTAATATGTTAGTTGTCATAGAAAGCATATGCCAGGGAATGATTAGTGTTTCAAAACATGTTTGACCATGGATATTAAGGAAATGATGAACTAGGCCATTGCATGCAACTGTGGATAAGTGAATGAATGGCAAAGAATAAGTGGTAATTTGAGGTTCAACATGCACAAGCATTGTGATTAGCCTAATATTTCATTTTCTCTCGAGTGCATGAAGGTCTAGTCATGCATGAACCAAAAACCAATGGTTTGTCTTGAATGCATTAAAGAACTAAAGATTTTGAAAGAAAGTATACTGTTGGACTACCACATCATTTTCAGGTTTTAATTCTTAGGACTGACTTTGGATTGCAGGGACAATAACATCTTTCAAATTTAGGGTTTAGTTTCTTAATAGATTTGAAATTTTTTTAAAGGACTTTGTATGCAATCTCATTTACCTCACTAACAATTGTGGTCAGATGGTTTCAAGTCTGTAACTCTCAGCATAAAGAGGGGAAACTACAAGTGTTTTTTTTGAATGCATCTTGTTGCACTACAACTAGATTGAACTGTAACAAACTTCCTTGGCAACAGTAACATAACACAAATAAATTGCACCTCTTATGGACTTTTTGTAGTCCAAATGGCTTGTGAAATTTGAATACAAGAGATCAGGCCTGGTTCAAATTCCAGGCAACCGTGGCAGAATGAATAATGTTCATAGCTAGAATCTAAGCCAATAACCAAGCAAGCCAATGCATTCATTACAACTTGTGTCAAATATGAAGATTTCTGTGACTTTTTGGTTACAATGTTGTCTTATAATGGCTGCAAAGTTGTAAATAACTATTTCACTTAAATTCTAGGGCATATTCATAACTGCATTTAACAAGAAGAGCAATATGTGTACTAAAGAACCTTTGAAGTCAAGTTTTATAGGTATTCAAACATTTTGTTGTTTTGCAGCAAGGTTTCTCCACTGAAAGGAGACCTTATCATTAGGAATAATTCCCACCATTTAAATTAGATCTATAATCAATAAATCATAATTGTTAAAGAAAGGGAATAGTGCAAATTGCTTACCTTTAATATTGATGGAGACAAAGAGCTAGGTCCCCTAGAGGAGAAAAATGCAATTTGTGGAGCAAGTGTCTTCTTGATAGCTATTTCTACGGTGGCTAGTCTCAGAATAGGAGATCTGCAAAGCATCTCAAGGCATTCTTAGTCGAAGTAATCTTTTAAAAAATTGCAGTTGTAAATGTAGGGTGACTGCTATCTTATTTTCTTTGTAGAAATTACCAATTGATTACCTTGATGTCTGTATCTAGGAAAGAATACAAGTGCCCACTTTGAAATCAACTTGTACACATGGAATAAGGGGGGAAGAAACTATAGTCTTGGTTTGGATTTGAGCATAGATCGCTCCAATTCCTTTGGCATTGTAGACAGTAAGTGTTGCAACACTACTTGGCTTTTGAGTTCTAGTTTGGAAACATAGAACAAACTTACCTCTTGCTAAAGTAGCATTAAGTCTTCCTCACAAGTCCTTTAGATTTATTACTTCCTGTGAGAACTAATATTTCATTCAAGGTGCAAGCTAATTTAGATAGTGAATATATTTAACATCAAAGCAATAAACTGTAGGGGCGATACCTAGCTTTGGAGGCAGCAACATCCCTAGAAGCAATGTCTTCTACATAAACAAGACAATAGGACTTCCCCATATGCTTTTCAGCATACAATGCTTGGCCCTGTATGAGAAAATATTCCTTGTAGTAATGTCATTAAATTTTAACATACTAAATCAGTTAATACTAAATCAGAAATGATTCAACTATAGCTAGCTTCTTACACAACTTGGTAAAAGGAAAAGAATGGATGTTTACCCTTGAATGTTTGGTTGTTTCCAAGAGTGAATGCAGTAGGGAAACTTTTTTCAATTGTGTTGGCTACTATTGTGATCAGCCAGGGAGTTGTGTTTGTAACTGTATCCGAGTAAGGTCCAAAGTTTCCAGCTGAGCAAACTGCAACAATCCCTTTTTCTAGAGCATGAAATAACCCAATAGCTATGGGATCATTGAAATAAGCATCAAGTGGAGGTGGCGGTCCAAGAGACACAGAGATTACATCCACACCATAATGAATTGCATCATCAAATGCAGCAGGTATGTTAGCTGAACTACAATCACGAGTAGTCCAGCATACCTTGTATGTTGCAATATGAGCTCCAGCGACACCCTCCCTTGCAGATCCTAGAGCAAGCTTGAGAAAGTTCACATTATCTACAAAATTACCTGTTGTTGTTGAAGAAGTATGAGTTCCATGACCTAATGCATCACAGGGTGACAAAAACTCTCTTACACTGCTCCTATTTAATGGCCCAAATTCAGCCTCATATACTTTAATGTACCAACGTGCACCAATGATCTTCCTGAACCATAAGCTTTAGTTAATAATGGTTGTATTACGACAAAAAATTGACATCTTAGAAGAAGAGAGGAATAAACTGTTATAGGATAAATCAAGAGTTCTAGGTAAAATCCAAAATTAGGCGCTTTCACTTCTCTGTTTTGGCGGGCATTCAAAATAAGGTAAAGTTTTAGAGTATGTTTATTAAAATGAAAATTATGGCCATTTTAGCGGGCTATGTGACTCACTTCTCCATTTTGGCAGGCATTGAAAATAAGGTCTTGAGGAAGGTTTTAGAGTATATGTTTTTTAAAATAAAAATTATGGCCATTTTAATAATGAGCACATTTTGACATGTTATTATATATATATATATATATTACTAGCAATTGCACCTTGGTGTGCAATAGGTATGTCGAAGAGGTATGAAAGGTCAATTAGAGAAAATTTTGGTGTACTTTTTTAGACGTATGTGTAGTACATGAGGTCAATTTGTAGGTCATTTAGCAAATGATGTTTATGTAACAAAGGTCTTAATTAGCATTCACTCAATAAATATAATTTTTCATTAGACAAAATTATATATTTGTAATAGTAAATTTATTACAGGAGTTTAGTTTATTTTTTCTCTATCCACCTCTCTGTATCTTATCTATATCTCTGTCTCCATTTTATGTATAAGGGTTCAATTAGGGTTAGGTTTTATTATAAACCTTTGGGTTAGGGTTATAGTTGGGGTTGAAATAGGAGTACAATCAAAGTTACAACTCAATTAGGGTTATGATCCAACTATGGTTACGATACAATTAGGGTTAGGGGTCAATTAGGACTTTAGTTATGGCTTAATTAGGGTTAGGTATATATTTCAATTAGGGTTACTATTAGGGTAGGGTTAGGGCTAGGGTTGAATTAGGTTTAGGATTAAATTAGGGTTACTATTCACTTAAGGTTACAATTAGGGTTAATTAGGTTTTGGGTTACTGTTCTATGATTAAGCTTGTGCTTCGGGTTTCAATTGGGTTTCATATAAGGTTATGATCAAGATTATTATGATTGGAGTGCAATTAGGGGTTAATTAATATTAGGGTTACGTTACAATTAGGGTTTAATTAAGATTGAATTATAGTTATGACTAGGATTCAATTATTCTTATCATGATTAGGGTTAGAAAAGGGTTAATGTTCAATTAGATTTTATTATGATAAATGTTAGAATTCAATTAGGGTTAGGGTTCAAATAGGACTAGACATGAATTAAAGTCACAATTAGAATTTGAATTCAATTAAGGTTAGAGATAGGATTAGATTTAGGGTTCAATTAGGGTTAGCATTCAATCAAGGTTTAATTAGGGTTAGAGTGCAATTTGGGTTAGGATTTAATTAGGGTTAGCATATTACATTAGAATTATGTAATTAGGGTTAGAATTAGGATAAAGCTTAGGGTTAAAGTTCAATTGGGGTTATGATTAGGGTTACATTTAATCTTAAGATTAAAATTCAATTAGGGTAGGGTTTAATTAGGGTTCTAGGATAAATATTTGGGTTAGCATTAGGGTTAAAGCTAATTAGGTTTAGGGTTCTAAAATAAATCTCAGATTAAGCATTAGGGTTAAGGGTCAATTAGGGTTTGGGTTATGGTTTGGGTTTAGTTAGGGTTAGGGTTCAAATAGGATTATACTTAGGGTTTAATCAGGGTTAGGTATATAGTTCAATTAGGTTTACTATTAGGGTTAGGGTACAATTTGGGTTAGGGGTAGGGTTAGGTCGGTTAGGGTTGAATTAGGTTTATGATTAATTAATTAGGGTTAAGGTTACAATTCAATTAGGGTTAGTGCTCACTTAAGGTTACAATTAGTGTTAGATTTAGGGTTTCTTCAATTAGGGCTAGGGTTAAATTTTAAGTAGGGTTAGGTTTAGGATATAACTAAGGTCTAATTTGGATTAGGGCCTAATAGTAATTCCAACGCTACCCTTAACACTAATCAAAGCCTTATTCCTAACTTGAAACCTATTATAATTATAATCCAAACCCTAACCCTAACCATAATTCCACCCCTAACCCTAACATAATTCCACACTAAAATGAAAATTATGGCCAAGATTTTAATATGAGCACATGTATTTAGTTATTTATTTAGTCATTTTTATTTGTTTGATATTAGTCATTTATTTAGTTATTTTTATTTTTCTGATATTAGTCATTTAGTTTTGATTTTACCCAATGACCAAATTAGTCATTTATTTTCCAAATACTACTAACACACATTAGTCACGTGACTAAAATTTTTAGTCATGTGACTAAAAGTTTTAGTCATGTAGTCATTTATTTGCCAAATTCTAGTAGTGAATCTAACAACTTCAATTATGGCAATAGGGGAAACAGTTTCTTCAAAATCAACACCTTCCATTTGAGAATACCCTTTACATACCAGTCTTGATTTATTCCAGACCACTTCACCTTGTTCATTCAGCTTGTTTTGAAAAACCCATTTAGTACCAATCACATTTTTGTCTTTAGGTCTGGGAACCAGTGTCCATGTGTCATTCTTTTCAGTCTTTGTCAACTCTTCCTTCATAGCTTCCATCCAATGTTCATCATCTTGGAAGGCCCCAGTGACATCTTTAGGTTCAATCATGGAAATCAGGCAATACTCTTCTGCAATATTTCTTCTAGTTTGCGCTCCTTTATTCTTATCTCCTATAATTTGACTTTCAGAATGATTTAGCTTTACATGTACTTTGGAGTTTTGGGACTTTCACGAGCTTCTGGGACTTTCACGAGCTTCTAGTTCTTCTGATCTTTCTTCTGCACTTGCACTTGTCTGTGCTTCCTGACTTACTTGATTTACCAGAATGAATTGAGGTTGCTTTAATAGAACATATGGAATAATCTGAAGTTGGTTCTATGTCTAAGAATTCTTCCCTTAGCTTGTATTATCTTCATCTGAATCATAACCATAATATCTGGATGATTTGGTAGAGTCTTCTTTTATAACATTGACAAGCCTTGCTTTTAGTAGAGTAACCTAAGAAGATTCCTTCATCGCTTCTTGCATCAAACTTTCCTATATCATCATCTCTCTTGATATAACATTTGCTTCCAAAGATCTTGAAATATTTAATAGTAGGCTTATAACCAAACCATAGCTCAAAAGGGGTCTTACCATAATTACCATTAACATTTACCCATTTTAAAGCATACAGAACAATGATTATAGCTTCACTCCAATAGATTTGATGCACACTTTCTTCTATCATCATTATTCTAGCAACATCCAAAACTGTTCTATTCTTTCTCTCTGCAACTCCATTCTGCTGAGGGGTTCGAGGAGTAGATAAATGTCTTATGATTCCATGTTCTTCACAAAAGAGTTGAACTCCCTGGAGGTGAACTCACCACCTTCGTTAGATTTCACACACTTGATTTTTAGACGTTTCTCATTCTCTTCCATAGCCTTGAAACTTTTGAACGTTTCCAGTGCTTCACATTTTTCTCTTAAGAAGGAAACCCATATCATTCTAGAGTAATCATAAATAATCAACTTAAAGTACCTTTCTCCATGAATACTTCAGACTCTGGAGGGACCATAGAGATCAACATGCAACATCCCTAGAAAATCATTTGAATGAAACTATTTTCTCCAGAAGGAGACGCTAGTCTATTTACCCATCTGACACTCCTTACAAATTGTGTTAGCAAGCTTCACTAACTCAAGTAGATCTCTTACTGCTTGAGTGGAACTTACCTTGACAATTTTATCAAATTTTACATGACACAGCCTCTTATGCCACAACCAAATTTCATCTACTTGAGAAATTAAACAACTCCCACTAGTAGTATTTAGGTGAAAAATATTACCTTTTGTATTTCTACCTGTAGCAATCATATTGCTAGAACTTCCACATATCTTGTATCTTCCATCTTTGAATTGTAGATCATAGCCTTTTTCCACCATCTATCCAACACTCAAAATATTGTGCTTCAAGTATTCAAGATAAAGAACATCATCAGTGTTATCTTTACCACCAAGGAAAATAGAACCTCTGCCACGAATCACACCAGCATTGTTGTCTCCATTTCTTACAACACAGCCATCATACTTCTCTAGACTTACAAAAAAAAAATTATCACCAGTCATATGATGTGAGAATCCACTATCAATAACCCACTCATCCTTTTCTTCAACTAAGGTTGCAAGAGCTTTCTCATCTTTAGCAGATTCAATAGCCACGAGACTATTTTCAACGGTAGCAATGAAAACCCATTCATCTTCATTTCCATTATCTTTATCAAACTCATCATCAGTCACTCCTTCAACAAAGTAACATTCCTTTTGGAATCTAGACTTGTTAAGCTTAGATCTAGGAACTCTTTTAGGACATCTTGATGCAAAATGACCTATTTTATTGCAAGAAAAATATTTTATAGGCAACACTCCTTCCTGCTTACCTTTTCCTCTGCCTTCTTTATTTACAATCAATGCTTCCAGTTCTTCTACCTCTCTTTATTTATCTTCAAGTTGTTTCAGTTCTTCATCATACTTGGATATATTTCAAGAACATTCTCTTGGACCATATCTTTTATTGTTACTTTTGGATATAGTAGCCTTGAATGCAGATTCAGTCTTCAAAACAAATTCACCAAATTCACTTGATTCAAAAGCATCAAGCTTACCAACCAGCGTTTCTCTTGTCATCTTCGTTACTAATTTGAGCTATTCAATAGCATGATCCTTCACTTTTTAGGAGGGAGGCAAGGATCTGAGTATCTTAGCCACAATTTCATCGTCATCCAGACATCTAATACCCATCACTATTTCATTTACTCTTTGCATAAAGAAAGTGATATTTTCATCTTCACCCATCTCCAAATTCCCATACTTTCCTTTCAAACTTTGTAGCTTAGCCATCTTCACCTATGCATCTCCTTCATACAAAGTTTCCAAATTCATCCAAATCTCATGAGTTGTCTACAATCCTATCACATTTTCCATCTTTAAATCTGTTAGAGCACTCAGCAAAGTTTCAATAGCCCTAATATTGTTAAATCAACTTCTTTGATCTCATGAGCAGTGGAGGGACCATTTTGAGGAATAACATATGGATCTTTTGTAATCTTCCAAAAATATTCACCAATACACCTTAGGTGACATTGCATTCTGACTTTCCACAATGAGTAGTTAGTTCCATCAAATCTAGGACTGTTCTTGTATGTTGCCATCTCGGATCACCTCAAGCTTTTAGAATTCTTTAGAGGAACCTGCTCTGATACCAATTGTTGGAAAAAAAAGGATAGACAACTGAGAGTGGGGGGGTGAATCATTTGTCACAAAATAATAAGCTTTTCAAACTTTACTTAATTTAATCTTAGATCTGATGAATTTAAGCAATTAACCATAAGCAATTAACACATCAGAGAGATAGAGAACACCAAGATTTTTTACATGGAAACCCTGTTAGGGGAAAAACCATGGTGGATGTTAGTCCACAATATTATACCCTATTAAAAGTATAATGAAAACAATAAAGGGGAATGCACATGCATTTAGGAACATTGCCTAGAGCTCATTGCTCAATTACAGTTCATTTCCCAACAATACATAATAGGATTAAATCTGGAGGGTATGAACTGAGAAAATAGCTTCTACAAAATCCTAATTATAGTTCCAATTAAGCACAAAAAAATATTTCACTTTTCACTCAAACTACTTCACACTTCGCTCAGTCTTCTTCACACTCTACTCTGCAATTGAATGATATTTGCACATATACACATAGGAGCACACCCAACACACTTTACACCAATGAAAAAAATGCCCTTATATATCCGCATCATGGATTACATCAACAACTTAGTTGGCCAGAAAAATAAAACATATTTGCAATGTCGGCCCAAATTTACAATTAAATTTTCAATGTGGATCTAAACACCATCATCCAATACAATGATGAGACCCAAAACAATATTCACGAGTGCACCAAATATTCAATTTTTTCTTTTCAAGAACATGAAAACCCGAATGTGCATAAGAAAAATATTTGACCACAAGCACACCGATCAATGTGGACATACAAGAATGATGGAGAATGATCTAGAAGCATCCAAGAACACCAGGAACTAATAGAGAAGCACTCGCAGCAACTGAGATTATTAGAATCACACAAACTTCATTCAAGAACACTGATAGAGACCACATAAATACTATCAAACCACAACACAATCAAATCCACATGCAAACCTTTGAAACTTCCGGTAGATGATCTAGATACTCTAAGAAATAAACCCTTTATTCCACAACAGCTGATCTTCAACGTACAAAAAAAGACGCTTTCATGACCTACATAGTTCCACTAGAAACTTGGAACACTTTCTCTTACAATTTTCTCAATGTCCTCAACATATACAATCTTCAATACACCAAATTCTAATAATGTTGACATCAATGACAACCACATATCGACAACACATCCAACGGTATTTTTACATGGAAAACCCAAAAAGGGAAAAATAATGGTGAGGATTAACTCACAATATAATTATCTGGATATAGAATATTACAATGGCTCACTACCAAGACACACTATCCTTGAAGACTCATTGCTTGCAATAGTCTACAAGATAGAGTAAGGCTCACTATTAAGAGATGAACTGAAATAGAATGCACCTTCCTTGTGTTGAAGTTTAGTTCCATGGTGAAGCACAATATATAAAACATTTCTCTGTAAATGTGGTCAATAATTTTTTCTGCTCACATGTACAATTTCACTCATTCACACTCTTTGACTTTCATCCATTTTTATCTCTCACCTTTCCTCATCACACACACCCTTCTCAAAAAAAATGTCTTATATATACCATATACATTCGCATTCTCTAGTTAGATCAACCTAATTAGAGAAACCACATTTTAAATCAAAACCAACTCTACTAGTATTGTCCTCAAAATAAAATTATTCTTCATGCCAAAAAAAACATGTAATATAAAAGGTATTAGTTGACATGGATCATTCATATCAAATATTTAATCTTCTTGATTCAAATTTATAACTAGGTCTACCAGAGTTAGACCTAAAACATCAAAACTTCAAACGTATATGCAATGCATCAAATGTGTAACACAAAAACTTTTTAACATGTTGAATTATCTTTTAGATGACATCAAGTAACTTATCTACAACTCTGCAAGACAAAATAATTGATCATGAGAGAACATGAAATCTCCTAGATGAATGCACTATATAGAAAATTATTGTAGTTCTCATAGTAGAACACTGTTACCAATATCTTCTGAATACATTCACATATGATCACAAAAATTTGGGGTAAGATGAATCTTGTAGTCTCAAAATTTTGTACAAGGTCCTACAAAGATGTCTTTCTTTGAGGTAGAATCAAAACCAAAAACCCAGTGCGTACAACCAATATATAAGCATAACATTATTTTCCAAACTATTGGTAATTGTATCTTTCCAACCATATAGCCAAGTCAACTAAAATATTTTCATTAGATGCAAATGATGTTGAGATAGAACATAATAGTAGCTTCTGATCAAATCTTACAACATAAAATAATCTGGATCAAAATACTGGATCAATAATCTTCCAATACCAGATTAACATAGCTCGAACTGGAGCAACTACTAAACTATACAAATAATGTAAATCAATGATAATATTTCAATTTCCATTATTGAAATCAATGAAAACCTTTGGATTTCCAAAAATCTCGTACTTTTTCATTGATGGCAACACATGATGTGAAAGCGAAAAAAAATCTTCTCAACTTTTCATTTCTTTCCCCCAAAACTTGTAAAAAAAAAACTTTTCACATGGTGCCTTCTCTCCTTTCACATGATACATTCTCTCCCTCTTTGACATCAATGGAAAAAGATAAAAATATTTTGAATTCTTTAACAATTTCCTTTACATACCTAAATACTCCCCCTAAGGAGTACATCCATAATAGTAGTTATGAGTAATCAACTGGAGGAGGTTGTCCATTGAATTTTGCTAATCTAGTACCTATCCAAGAGGATTTTCCTTCATCCTAGAGCATCTTTGCTTCTAAAAAGGATCTGTATGGATAATTAAGATCAACTAGAATGTCTTTCCCTTCAACTGAAGTCCCACGAGAGACATTCAAGTTAAAAATTCTATCGACCAAAGAAAGAGCATAGTAGAAAGGTGTGCACTTAATCTTTATTATATGTTTGAGCTACCCATATTTTTCAATCATTTCTCCTTTCTCCTTATGTAATGCAAGATATTCTTCATGCAACTTTGTTAAACCATCCCAAGTTTGATCATCCAGATCTAGAGCTAGATTAAAGGTATTGGATGCATACTCTATTAGTGTCTCAATTATGTCTTCAACATCCTTGAATCTTTGAATTGCATCAGACCATGTCCAACAAATGAGAATATACTTCTAGCCTCTTTCTCACACTCTTGAACCTCTTTAAGTCTCTCAAGTGCAATGCTATGGGTAGACTTGCACTTGTCTTCAATTTCCAACAATCCTTTTTCTTTGACCCAAGTGACCATTTCACTTACTGCTTGACTCTTTAGTTCTTTGAATTTATTAGTCAATGAATTTGTGCTTTCCATAATGGACTATGAAGAGTTGGTGACTACTCTAGGAACTATCTAAAGATGTACCTTTCTCCTAGCTAGCTACTTGAGTCTCCTTGGAGCTAAATTTGTATGAGCAATTAATGCATGAACCTTAGTATTTTTTATCTTTTCTCTAGAGGCAGTCATTGATTTACCGAAGATCAACTCAGATATTTCAAGAATTTCTTGAGATACTTCAGTAGAAGTTCCAAATCTAGGTCCGCTAGGATCTTGGGCGTTGTTGATTAACATTTAAATATAGCCAGTTGTTGGACTTGTCGTTGCACCAAAAGATCGACCTATCAATGCTCGATACAAGCTTTGGTTAAGAATCACAGGAGGTGGTTATACCATGTCACAAACCCAAGCGTTAGTGCTGTAAGGAAGACCAAGGGTCACACCTTGCAACAATCCTCCCTAGCACAAGCGTGGGGTTTGAACCTGTGACTAGCTCTGATACCAATTGTTGAACTTGTCATTGCACCAAAAGATCGACCTATCAATGCCCGGTACAAGCTTCAGTTAAGAACCATAGGAGGCAGTTAGACCATGTCACAAACCCAATTGTTAGTGCTATAAGGAAGACCAAGGGTCACACCTTGCAACACCAACAACATAATCCTTTTCAATCTCATACCCCAATTCAAGATTCCATATGTTTCTCAATTCAACTACCATGATAATGTAGCTATCAATGGATACCAGAAATGTTATATCTGTAACATCATGAAAACAAAGCGAAATTAAAGAAATAATAATGCAATTAAACTTGAATCATAAACTAAAGCTAAACAACAAAGCACAAAGGAAATTATAAGCATAAACACAAAATGATCTCACCCAATATCTACATCCTTCCATGAATGACCTTGATTGTCCTTCTCCATTTTACTATGATGGTATTCTTTCCCTCATATTTTTAGTATGTGTGCAAGTATAGCCTTGATGTATGTGATAATAGAAAAATATCGAAGATTAAACAAGTGCTCCAAAATTCATCAGATTTCAGGAGGAGAGACAATGATGAAAGCCACGTGTCAATTTATAAAAAATTGATTGTTCAAATGACAGACCTAGATTGAAAGGTGGATGGACAACTTAGATTAAAAGATTCAACATGCATTAAGATAAGTGTTAGTACTGATGTGAGTGATAAAACCTAAGAATAGAGATCAAGATTAAATAATGATTAAATCTCTAGTTGAAAGTATTCAAAAATTAGAAGAATAATGTTTGCATGAACTTGATAAAGATAGAATAAAGAAAACGATCTTTTCAAATGTACAAATGAATTAATTAAATAAATAAAGATATTTAATTAATAAATATGTACATGCATAAGAATTAAAACTAGATAACTAACTGGTTATGACAAAGAGTTTATTCATGAAAGAAAATCAGATATTAAATCCAAAGATAACTTGCCGATTTAAATAGATCTTGAGTCAAGTGGAAATGAATACTTAGATAACTTAAATGTTCAATTATCTAAAAATAGAAGAATATGTCCAAAATAGAATTTTATGAATTAAATGATTATTTAATTCAGCATTCGACATTTAGGGATTAAGTTAAATAAATAAGATTTATTTAATTGACTGAAGAAAATATTAATGAATAATTAAATAATTAAAGTACTTATTTAATTATAGTTGAAAACATGATTAGGATAAATTAAATAAGAATTTATTTAATTTAAGGAAAAGGACAAAGTTAATTAGTGACGTAATTAAATAAAGAGTGCTTATTTAATTAATCAGGATTTGAAAAAAGATAATATGAATTAATTAAATAATTAAGTTTATTTAATTAATAGAAGAATAAATGTTAAAACGAATTAATTAAATAATTAAAAGTTTAATTTAATTAATAGATAAGAAAAGACTTTAGAAAGTAATTAAATAATTAACATTATTTAATCATGACCATGAAAATACAAATTATGAAGAAATTGAAGTCACAAGCTTAGACCAAATTTCAGTGTCTACATTTTTCCCCTCTTTGATACAATGTCATTTCAGCATTGTGTCAAAGAAAATCAATCAAAAACATGCCCCAGTATGAAATAGATGAAGGTATGCCCCTCGGGAAAATTGACAATTTTTTGAAAAATTCCAAAAAAATTGGAAATAGTCCTAATTTGTCAATTTGATGGCTAGAAGTTCGATGGAGTTAACATAAATCAGTTTGGAGGAAGTTTGATAGGTCAAACGGTCATCAAAAGATGGAAAATGGTGCATCCAATATAAAAGGGGTGAAAAATGCCACCAAAAACCCTAGGTATAAATTCAAATTGGGTGAAAACCCAATTAATTTTTACCCCTCAAGTTTAGAATTTGTGATTTTGGTGCTCTGGAGCTCTAGCAAAATGTCACTTGTTCCTCACACTTCTCACTACGGATATCGCATTCGAACGTTCTGACACCCCATAGACTCTAGACCCTCGGTAAGTACTCAGACATAGACTTTTGAAAAAAAAAATCATGCATTTTTAGGCATTTATTGCATTTTTCATTATGTGTCACTTTATTTTGCAATGCATATCTTTACGCAATGCATGCATCTGCCTTCAGAATGCCACATTTTCAATTTTATGTCATAGGCTAGTGTAGTCATTTTGATAATTGATCGTATTTATTTGTGATTGCAATGCATATGTATTTATACACTGCATGTGTGATAGATAGTAGCACATATAGGTTTTTGCATGCATTTGTAATTTTTAGTACACATTTTCTTGTTTGAATGATCGTTTGATTGGCTGTGGTTTGCAATTGTGTGCATTTGTATTTCTAGAATGCATTTGCATAGTATAATGACACATTCGATGTTTTGAAACGCATTTTCAAAATGGAATGATGCAATTGAGTTATTTCAACACATTTGTTATAAAATGACACATTTGATTGGCAAAAAAAAATGAAATTTTTTACTATAACAGGTTGTTTGTATTCTGACATGAGGCATGCATTATGCCATTGCAGGTTGTATTGGATCCAATCTATATGAGGGAGTTGAGACCATTGAATTTTGACTTTCAGGATCAGTTGCAGAGTAGGGAGGGACGGTTCCTTTGGCACCTGGGTCTTCATCATGTCACCTTTATGCCCACTATTTGAGAAAATTGAGGTCTACTGACTACTCTCTGCAAGCGGTGGCACTCTGAGACATCTTCGTTTCTACTACCTACAAGTGAGGCCACTATCACCTTAGAGGATGTATATAGGATACTAAGACTGCCGATTAGGGGTGTGAGGTGATGTATGACACACATAGGTGTTTCACTAAGATGTGTGGATATTATCCCCATGATGACATTAGACAATTGGGGATTGACCATTATGAGGTTAGATGTCATGTTCTAGCTGAGAGATATGGTAGGATATATTTTTTATTAGGTACATTGATTGGAGGGGTTGTTCTTCCTGACCGTCGAAGTCATGGATTTCCAGTAGGATGGGGGGAGATGCTAGTAGGCATGTTAGAGAGACAGATAATATATGCCTGGGGCCCTTGTTTGTTGGCCATGTTATATTTCCATTTACATGATATTTCCTATAGAGCGGAACATATAGCAATTTTTCGTCTTCTTGGTACAGTCGAGCTACAGTAGGGATCTCCTTGTGCCTTCCATTATGTGGGGGCCAACACCTAGACTCGTGTTCAAGACACCAGTTACTACCGACATGCTATTGACACGATGGTTCAAGTCATTTGGAGACCCTACATGGATTTCCCATAGTGGCTAGATGAGGATGGACACCTACCCTTCTGTAGAAAAATACAATATTTGATTGGTAGGATAGTGTCCCATGTGTATCTTATTGAGAGGCATTTTCCAAACTAAGTCTTGAGACAGTTTGGCAAGGTTTAGGATGAGCCTTGAGGATGAGCAGAGTATGCTCGATCTTCCAGGGAGGTGACCCTGTGGGGACTAGAGATTCCCCTCACCACAGTGGAGGAAAATTTTGATGCTTTATAGTTGGTATAGTGGGGGTGGAGAGGCAGAGCAGCTGATCTAGGTATGACAGCTGCATATGATACTTGGCAGGCAAGTCACAGGCCAAATCCTTTCACGGATCCAGATCAGGATGCACCTATAGAGAGGTGCGGGATAGAACCACGGGGTAGGCATGGGAGAGGCAAAGGTCATGGTGGGAGAGGTGGTAGAGGTGATGGTGGAGGTGGAGGAGGAGGAGGTCAGAGAGGTTGTGGTAGGGGTTGATGTGGTCATTGAGGTAGAGGCCCATAGTTGTCACCCGTTCGTGAGGAGGAGGGGGAGGGGGAAGATATAGCCATGCTTGAGGTTGGTGGTGAGGAGGATGTTGATGTTGGAGTTAGTGGAGAGGAGCATGCAATAGAGGACATTCCAGAGGAGCATACAGAGAAGGAGGTGGTTAGGGAGGAGGTAGATATAGATGCTCTTGGTATGCTCACAAGCTACCAGGATGAGGATGAGGAGGAGGAGATGGATGACCAGGAGTGGGAGCTCTGAGACATGATTTTGGAGGATTGGGAGGATGATGGGAGAGAGCATCCATGATAGGATGATACAGGTCCTGTTGATCAAGATGTAGTAGATCTATAGGCCCAGGTAGTGTCACTAGAGGAGAGGATGAGGGTACTGATGGTAGAGTGGGACTCACTATAGATGGAGAGGGACAAGGAATACATGGACAAAGATCAAGCCATAGCTTGGAGATAGGAGACCGAGAAGAGGTTCACAAAGATCACAACTCTTTGTAGTGGGTCAACTACAACTTTTGCATGGGATTTGGTCAAAGCAGTTGAGAGAGCCACCTATTATAGGGATCTATATGATGGGGAGGTTCCTCCCGAGAGACAGGCTCCCAGTTTTTTCCTAGGCATATAGCAGTAGGTCCCAAAGCAGGACTCAGATTAGGACACAGAGTACAGAGGGGGTTGTGGGACCTCATAGGACTGGGCCATATAATAGGCCTCCTTTCGCACACCGATCATCAAGATATCGTCATTAGTCACCTTCACATTCTCCACATGGGAGTAGTGGGAGTTTTGGCTAGGGACATGTATTGATATTTATTGAGACATTGTATTTTGATCATAGAGCCTATGGGCTTAATATTTACTAATACATTATGACATTGTGATGTGACACTTTTTGAGTAATATACATATATATATATATGATTTTGGCGGCAATTCTTATGATATGTAATTCTATTTATGATTACACAGTCTTTTATTTATGCATGTGTTCTATATGATATGTTATTGTCTATCTACTATGTACATGTTATGGATAATCATATCTACATTATGATGTGTTTATGTAGCCTATTATGTGATGTTGATTCTATATGATGATGTATGCATTTACTTTTATTGTATCGATGGATGTTATGGTGCAATTTATGATTATGAGATGCAACGTGATATTTATATATACACTAGTAGAATTTGGAAAATAAATGACTACGTGACTAAAAAATTTAGTCACATAACTAAAACTTTTAGTCACGTGACTAACACTAGTAGTATTTTGAAAATAAATGACTAATTTGGTCATTTATAGGTGACTAATTGGGTAATTGGGTAAAATCACAACTAAATGACTAAATAAATGACTAGAATATCAGACAAATAAAAATGACTAAATAAATGACTAATATCAGACAAATAAAAATGACTAAATATATGGCTAAATTAATAACTAAATAAATGACTATTACTCCTCTATTCTTTTTTCTTTCTAATTTGATCATAATCCATAGAGCTAATTAATCCCTCCTCATGGGACTCCTACCTAAGCGAGCCATTTGGCTACCTAGGTTGCTTGGTACACCAAAAATACCTATTGTGTGGAAGGCATTGCCTCTCAGTGTAGTCTTAAGGCCTTCACATATTTTATAAAAAAAATTATAAACATTTACATTCTTTAACTTTTATTACTCATTATGTTAATGAATCATTAATGTTTTTAACTATGATTTGAAGCTAGCTTGATTTTCTTGTTGTGTTAGCATGTCAAATGTATCAAAGAGCAATTGTGGTCAATTTCACTAATAAATTAAATATGATTTAAACAATCCAATTGCAATAAAAATGAAGAAATTGTTTCACTTCTATCTTCGCTTGGTGATATACTTGACCATCTTAATAATGTGAAATAGAAATAACAGATATGAACGCTTTTGCTATGCAAAAAATTTCTCTTTCAAGCTTTATATTGTTAATTATTTTTTAAAAATAGAATTATTTTACAACCTATGAAATCAATTGTGTGTGGATCATTTTTATAAATGTTATTTTTTACACAAGTTTGAACTCTAGTAATTTTAGGAGCACATCATGCTTATCTTAATTTTCACAACCTATATTAAAATGACAATGTAGATAGATGATTTTTTTCCCCCTAAAAAATAAAGATTAATTTTTGCATGCTTTCCAAACAATAGATTTTTTGGTGCATTTTAGCAATAGGTATTTTTGGTAGACAAAATTTTTTTTTAAAAAAAGTATTTTTGGTGGCTTGGTTGATCAGGTCATGTATGCATTTAGAGGGAATCTCATGCAGTTGATTTTTGTTGTAAAACATTTTGATTGCATGTTGGAGGGAATTTTTGAAGTTTAATCAACAATTTGGTATTTCAGCTCCTACATGTGTTTGTAGGTTTTCCAATTGCAAGTTTCACAAAGGAAATAACCATTGAATGCAAAGAGTGGCAGTTTCCATTTTTGTGATGCCAGAGCTTGTTGAGCAGCATTTTCTGAGTTGCAACACCAATATCATTCAAGAAAGGGTAAAACATTAAACAAGGTTACAATCTAAAGGTAAGTGGAAATCTTGAATCCTGAAACCTCATGTTGATCTTCATCCTTTATGACAGTGATCTTGATGTTGCATATGATGTTCTTGTTTTTCATTGCTTCATTGTTGTTACAATCTTGTGCTTTCACTGATATAATGATAATTTTATTTGACATTGAATGAATCTCATTAAATTTAACCCCTTTTCACTCTATTCCATGGTATTTTCATCTTCTTTTTGCATGATATCAGGTCACATGGAATTCATAACAATTTCTATTATCTCCTTCATTTTGCTATGATCCTCTAACACTCATATGCTTTGATATAAAAATGATCATTTGCAACTATTTTAACTCTATATATTGTCTTTCATTCCTATCCCTTGCATGCCTTGGACTACTATTATCATGCATTGAAAATTGGAACTCTTTATTCACTGTATTGATAACTCATTGGCAATGTCATTGTTTGTATTCACTGTTATCTTATGATGATTTTTCTTCATAGTCAATCCTTAAAATCATTGTTCTAATAAAAACATAATTTTTCTCTTTTGTTTTTACATTATGATCTCATTGCTTTGAACCTTGTTCTTTATGATTATCACATCTTTGTTATAATCTCTTCAAGGACTAACTTTCTTTCTCTATTGACTACAAGAGACCCCTTTGATCTTATAACCCCAAGCCTCTTAAAGAAAAATTAGAATCAATTGGCAACAATGAACAAAAAACCATCATAGCTAATTTTATTTCTTTTCCAAGAGCATTCAATGAAAATATCATGGAAAAAACACATCACTCTATGGGGTAGGGTTTATTTGATTTGAAAACCTACCTTCAACGTCCAAGTCAAAAAGTTAGCCTACCAAGTCTATGTTGAGTCCTCCAACTGTTAAGTCAAAAATCAGCCTACCAAGACTATTTTACGTCCAAGTCTTGTATCTATTATACAAGTATGAGAAATGTTTGAAAATATTGTACACAATTGTATGATACAATGCATAAATTTGTATGCTTTCTCATTATATCAAAAAATTCAAACTACAACTCACAGAAATCAGAAATGAACTTTATAAGAAAAACTTATTATCAAGTACAATTTGCTCCAAATAAAAATTGCATTATCCAATTTACATAATTTTCCATTTAATTGATTTTTGTGGGAAAAAAAACTTAGTGTACAAATTAAAGCAAGAGTTTCTTTCTAGGATTTCAAAGACATGTTGTTCACAAGGCCAATAAGATCATTATTGACCATAGCAAAAACCACCTGCACTAATAGTGTTAAGTCAGAAAATATTCCACAAAAAGAAATATAGTTTAGATAAACAGAGCTAGTTAGCCTTCTAAAATCTAGATAGTTGAATACAAGGAGGGTAAAACATAAAACATTAAAAGACTTTAATACGTTGAAAATTCCATGCAATTAGTATAGAAGCATAACATTGAGATAAGAACAAATAATTTTTCTTAAATATTCATCACGAGTTTTCTCTTGTAAAGAAATCCCCCAGACATGAGCAATGAGAAGTGCATCTACCATCTTGTTTTCTGATAGGCATTGCATGAATGGTCCCTTATAATCACCAACAACTAAAGAAATTTGAATGGCTTCATCACATTCTTAGTATTCAGTTAAATCTTTAGTAGCTTCATGTTGCACCTCTTCTCCATTTCCAAGGGTATCCTTCCCAACAACAAAATCATTTTCAATGAGAGGAAGAGAGGAATCTTCTTTCGAACTATGCAAATTATCAAAAAACTCCTTGCCATTGTCTCTAGGGAATGCAACATCTTGTCCACCTTTTGACTGAAGTGATGGATCTAATTGTTGTATCATCAAGAGTGAAATTGTTTATTATTTCACTGCTAATATCATCAATGTTAGTAGATTGAGCTTCCTATAAGTCTTGATTCTCTATTGACTACACTTGAGATCCAAGGTGCTCAAGTATCTTTGTCCTAGAATTTTCTTCATCTTCAAACATGACTCTTAGGAAATTGCATGTCTCCCTCTCTTCTTCCAAACTAAATCAATGCAGAAACCAAAAATTTGCAAGTGAAACAATACAAATGAATGTAAATTGTTATTAATCTCATTCAAAAAGCATCCACAAATAACTAATCAAGAATCCTAAGACTTCTTATCGCACAAAGCTCGCAATGATTATTTTTCACCATTTGCTATTGCAACTTCAAACTTTGTTGAACGAAGCACCAAACTATTCTCGGTGACAAGATTGTGTGTATACACCTGTGAAAATAGTAGAAAAATAAGACCATATATCATCTTAATGAAATGTACCAAAGAATAAATTATACTCTACCTCAGAAGAGCCAACAACACTCTGTGATACTGTACTAGACCGAAATGTAGCAAGCTTTCCTCCAAATCCAAAACTGACACCAACTGGTCTCTTCAACTACTTAGGAGCTTTCAAGAGTACACCTGAAAAGGGAAAAATGAAAAGATAGACATCATGTATTTGTATACAAGATCCCAATTCATTGGGGAATGTAACATCTTGTCCACCTTTTGACCAAACTGATGGATATAATTGTGTTGTATCATCAAGAGTGACATTGTTGATTATTTCACTGCTAATATCATCAATGTTGGAAGATTGAGCTTCCTGTAAGTCTTGATTCTTTGTTGACTGCACTTGAAATCCAACATTCTCAAGTAGATTTGTCCTAGAATTTCCTTCATCTTCAAACATGACTCTTAGGAAATTTCATGTCTCCCTATCTTCTTCCAAACTAAATCAATGGAGAAACCAAAAATTTGCAAGTGAAACAATACAAAATGTAAATTTTTATTAATCCCATTCAAAAATTATCCACAAATAAGTAACTAAGAATCCTGAGACTTCTTGTCTCACAAAGCTCAATGATGATTTCTCACCATTTGTTATTGTAGCTTCAAACTCTATTGAACAAAGCACCAAATTGTCCGCGATAATGAGATGGTGTATATATATTTATGAAAATAGTAGAAAAGCAAGACCATATATCATCTTAATGGCATGTACCAAAGAATAAATTGTACTCTACCTCAGAAGAGACAACAACACTCTATGATGCTGTACTAGGCCGAAATGAAGCAAGCTTTCCTCCAAATCCAAAACTGACACCAACTGGTCTCTTCAACCACTTAGAAGCTTTCAAGAGTGGGCCTGAAAGGGCAAAACAAAAAGATAGGCATCATGTATTTGAATATAGGATCCCAATTCATTGAGAAAATCGTATAAGTGTGATTTCCATTTCTTAACTAAGTCATGTATGGTTATCACATAAAGCAACACTTACCACCCACTTTATGTTTGAAAGCAATTAAAGCACTATACTTGGGTTATTCACATAGAGTCATTAGTCAAGTATTGTAGGAAAAAAATCATGGGCATATCAAACCAGTAGAAAATAGATAGCAATAGTGATCATGCATAAATCTCATGAACAAATTTGCATGAATTAAGGTAGATGTATTTCAACAATGAAAAAATATAGATGAATAGACCTACCTTCTTAACACTTTCACTTATGCCTGTGATTTTCATTAACACCGAAGGTATATGTAGATTGGGTAGGTACCGTTGGGCTCTAAAGGCCCCTTATTGTGTGATTAAACAATATAGACAATTGGGGAAATGTCATTAAATATGTAATGACATAAGTTTAGGTTGAAGGTATTTGTTGATGCCAATTCATACAATGGAGCCTCTTGTTGAAATCTACCTCTACCTTCTCATCATGGCAAGGATAGTGAGATGTAGTTAAACCATGGAAGTTGTGCATATATTTTGATGAAAAAGCCTGGGCCATCATCACTAGTGTTAGGTCTCAAAGTTCAGATTTTAAACCATAAGGGGGTGCCAATCCCTTAATACACCTTCGGTCCATGAACAAGGTAAGTAGGATTGATTACCTTCTACTCTTTAGGCTCTACCAGACCTAGGCGGGTATGCTTGAACAATAAGGAATATTTGTAGATAGAAATGGTTCCTAGATTGAGCAATCTACTTACTATGGCATGTGAGATGCAGCAGATGCAGAGTTTTAATGTCTAAATACTAGTGAGAGTAATTGAGAGTTAAAGTTTGTGAGTTGTATTTTGTATGTAATATCTAATTATTACTAGTGCCTACTTCTATTGGGTGGATGGAGTGGAGGGATGAATGATGGCTTTGGAGATAGGGTTTTGTAAGATAGGTAGATTCACTCTTCAACTTAACTCGAATAGTTGGGCACTTTGAATGTTTGTACCTTATGAAAACGTGCAAGTATATCAGTTATTTGGACTCTTCTTAGTAATCCTAGTGATATCCCCTTATGCTACTGTGAAGTTGTGAAAGGATTTAATTCAAATGTGAAAGGAAACTGATTAAGACAATCTATTCAAAAGGACTTTAATCCAAATAGGAGCCTATCAGATTTTATTTCTTAAAAGGAATTTTAATTCTTTTGCACACTGAAACTAGTCAACAACATCACACAACTACAACAAATGTGTATTGACAAATTAAATGTATTTCCAAAAACTCAATTTGAATAAGATATACAACCACTTTAGAGATAGGCAAATAAAATATAAGCATATAAATCCACACAACAATTGAACACTTGAATGAAAATTAACAATTATGCATAACCTTCTCCATTATATTTATCGTTGAATAATATGCATTATAACAGTAGTTTCTAATATGATATGGATGATCTATTTGGGTCTTGGTCTCTCTTATATATGTGAGAGGCAACAAGCTATAGACCCATTACAAAAATTCATGTTGTTTGATAACTAAACATAATTAACAAATCAAAATATTGTGGCAACTAAATGCACTGATCCGTTAATCTCCAAGTAGAAGCCTATGACCACCTAAGATCTATTCAAAGCTTCTACTCCATGATATGGTGCTCATGTTGTCGGCTCACTCCTTTCATCCTGATGGTTGCACTACTATGTCTGGTGTATCCATTGTTTGGTTGAGGAACAAATTAAATGTAGAGAGGTGATGGATGTATTCTTATTCATCACAAATCTCTATATTGGAGATCACCTCTCTCATATCATACTCCCTATACATCATCTTCTTGAGTTTTTTGTGAGTATTTTGTAAAATCATATCCTCATCATTGATCTCTTGTAATGCAACAGTCAGAATTGCATTAAAATATTCCTTCCAATCATCATAGAGTGTCAGAGTCAAATTAAAGCACTCAAAATCCTCAACAAGCCTTTTATGATATCCATTGTGTGCTTCTACCAATTTTTTATGTGTCTACATTATCTGTCCTTTCAGGATTTTCTTGTCTTGAAGCTCTTGTCTCTTTTTTGATTATTCTCCCATGTAATAATTCATTCTCCTCTATTGCTGAGAGTACTAGTTTAAATTGCCTCCAATATTCATCTACACATTTCATCATCTTATTGAGTCTTCCCTTGATCATTTCAGATACAATATTATAGTTGATGGTTTTGACTTCCTTCTCCAATTCTTTACATTTTTCCTGAGATTTCAGGTGGCACTGCTTCCAATAAGTTGTATCAACCATTACATCCAATACTCTCTTATCTTTATCAAGCCATGGGGAATACAATTGTGGTGTGGAAGAGGAAGATGATCTTTCTTTTTGATGTGCTAATTCCTTCTTCAACCTATCATTTTCTTTAACCAACTTATCAATTTGTGCCTTGGTGAACTTTTCCACATTGACATTCAACTCTATTGACTCCATAGGGTTGGTATCCCCTACTCTTTGAACCAAGAGATGTCCAAAAATTTGGTTTGGATTATCAATCATAGTTGGTATTTTGTCATGGGGGTATAGTGACCAAATAAGCAAGGTGGCCTCATATGGATTATATCCATATCCTAAATACATCTTGTCACTTGCTTCATCTGTTAAATTCATTGTTTTATCTCCTCTCTTTTTGAAACTATCAAACAAAATTGCAAAGCTAATATCCCATCAAGGAAAAAGCAATACTCCAGCTTCTTGGAGTAACTCTCTCCCTCTCTCAGGAGTGATGGACTCCATCTCTTTGTCTATTTCTTTTTTCAATTCTTGCAAAACAACAACTTCTCATTCATGATTGACATCCTACATCTTTTGTCCCATTTTCTTGCCTTTATATTCATAAACAAATGATTTAAACTCAGGAGACTTAACAAAATCTCTATAAAAAATGAACTCTTGTCTAGCCTTGACCCTAACATCATCTGATAATTAGTCTGATGCTTCAAATCTTACAACATTGTGTTCCTAAGGAGGCTTATACCATACAATTATAGGAGCACTTATTTTTTGTACTTTCTCTTCCTTCTCATCACTTTCCTCGTCACTCTCCTCTTCTTCACTCATATCAATATCTACAAAAAAACTCAAATCAAGAGTTGGTTGTGAAGGGATATAATCTAATTAGGGCTCTATATCTTCAACCTGCACTCCTGAATAGGTTGCATGAGGGGCATCAAAGACAAATGAAGGAACATTCTTTACCACTTCATCCATATGAGAAATGAGTTGCTCAATCCTTGCTAGAGGATCTTGTATTTGACCAAATTCCTTTAAATAAGATGGTACATTTCTTCTTTTCCATTCCCCTGCAAGCATAACCTTATTATATGCAGTCATTCTTTTAGTGGTAGATGCTTCTCATGGTTTCTGATTACATCTTCAATTGAGAATACATGCTCATATCCTGATAACACCTGTGATAACCTTACTTTGTGAATAAAGCCTTCTGCATCAAAAACTTTCCTTTTGTTACCTAGAGGGAGGTTATATTGTGCTAATTTAGCATCAATTTCCTCATATCCCTCATTTGCAACCACTATAAAGTCTCCAAAACATAAGGTATTGGGCATGATCAATTGTTTATTGTGTCCTTTGAGGTTTCCGGCATCATATTTTGCCAATTTCCTCACAATTTCTAAGTAGGAAATTCTATTAGGAACTACTTGTGGCAACAAGTGTGGAGTTCCTTCAAACCCATAAACCCTAATCACTATGCAGTCAAGAAAAGCATACCAATCTCCCTAGTTATGATCCACCTTTTCCCTTGGGTCATTTTCCTTTGGTCTTAGAAACTTTTACACTTCTGGTGATAAGTTATAATCACGTAGATATCCCATCCACTAGATTAATGGTTTCACAAAAAAATCCTCAAATTAAAGATAATGAGATTGACCAAATCGACTATCCCATAGTGAAGTCCATATTTGTATAGGTTTGAGGTTCCCATTTTCATCTATATCTTTTATTCTTAATTCTTGACTTTGGACCCTTTTAACATGTCCCTCATGCATGAGAAAATGCATGAACAAAGAATAATGTTTGAAATGAATATATTCACTATTGTTTTTAATCTTTTCAAGCCCCCGGTTTAGGTTATTGGCCAAGTATCTATCATAATTGAATGACCTAGCATCATTTATTTGTATTTTTGTAGCTAAGACCATTGGTACAATAGACATGAGGGGTGGGACCTCTACCCCCAAGACCTGACCAGCTAAATAATAAGTGTATCTGAAATATTCTTCAAACAAGTCCTCATGAAAAGGAGGGTTTTCATTACTCAAAAACCTCCTGAGTTGGCCTCCTTCATTCTTAGGCCTATGCAAGGGTATTTTCCATCATTTGTAGCTAGTATCCATATGGTGATACTCTGTCAAGAGATCTCTAATCATGAGTGGAAAGTTCATAGGACACTCCAACTGAAGCACATTAAAAATTAAATCCTCAGAAATAACAAGCATGTCAGCCCCATTATGTGCTTGGATAGTTCTCCTCTTGGGGTCATATCTACTAGCCAAAGCTTTAATTAATTCTACATTCATGAACACATTGGGCACCATGAGTCTTCCCAAGTTCAACCTCCACGAGTTGTAGACTAGCTAAAACCTAAATTGTTTCTTGTAATGATACATGAAAATCTCATACCCACGTCGTGGTGTCCAAATATCCCCCAAGCATTTATGTTTATCTTATAATCTATCCATTGACGGATTCATTTGAGCAACCCTCCTGGGTCTTGGCCCCGAACTAGGGCATTGATCTATCAGGTCTTGATTCAAGAGTCTCTTCTCAGTTTTTTGTTTCTTAGCTTTGGGTTTTTTCTGCATTTTCCTCCATTGTTCGAATTCTTAATCCTTTGAAAAATACAACTTCTCAGCCAAGATTGGTGTACTTACTTGGGTCTCACTTCCACTGGTTTCTACTACGTGAGAACTCCTTGCTTTTCCTTTATGCTTTTTCCCTCAGTGAAATCTTCCAGACTATGCAACAATTATGTGATCAACTTGTGATATAATTCACTTCGACTCTGGCTCATAAATACACCACCCATTTCAGTCTTTTCATCAAGGGGAAGCATTTATTTTTAAATATCTAGATGATGCCTTGATATGTCATATCAATTAGCAATCAATCATCATCATTGTATCCATGAGATTGAAATCCTTATTTCACCGATAGCCACCCTCTCCACTGATGAACAATTTTCTTTCAGTTTATCGGTGGGATGCCAAAACATATTACCCTGATACACATTAATTCCCCCGATATATAATAATTCTTGATAATTTATAATCATATTGGGCCATCGGGTGAATGTACACATTTGTTCCACCGATGTTAATGTGTTACAATGATGTGCTTTCTTTTGTTGACTCTATTGGTCGATTTGGGGGAGTGACTTAGGAGTTAGCCCGATAGGGTGTTGTTACACTGATACTAGGTTATGAACTATTTTCATCAGGCCATCGGCGAGGCTATGATGGGGGTTCCACCAGTGATGCATTGTTAGGATGATAGTGCTATTTTTTACTTAGGAAAAATTATGGAGTCTCAAACTTATTTATGGGTGTGGCAATTTGGCAATGTGGGCTACAAAATGGATCTTGTCACACAAATTTCAACAATTTTTGTTGATCATAAAATTAAAATGTGATGAATTTATGTGGAATGTGGAGGATTGGTGGGTAGAGGCTAGTGAAAAATGTGAAATTTTTCAGTTCTACCAACTAGCACAATGAAAAATAACATGCATAGATCATACAAAAAAAGAGAGAGAATAAGAATCAATAATGGATAACTGAATAAAGCTTGTTGTGTCCAAGAAGAAAAATACTAGCATATATATGGTGTTCATTACCTATCTTGACTAGATCAATGCTAATCCTTTAATTTATAATATTCTTTACAGTACCCCCATGTTACTACAATTTTTCCATAGAATTATGACAAGACGAATGCTAGTTCTTCAATAATGAAGATACCATTTCAAGCTAGTTGCAAATTTGCAACAGTTGAAAAAACTCTTTGTTAGAGAGACAAATGAATCTCCTAACATTTCCCATGATTGAATAGGCTCTGCTACACTTGAAACTGCTAATGCATGAATATCCACTTAGGCGAATTGTCCAAAGTACTTTTGCAAGAACCAACTCAGTTTTTTTCTGGATGGCATATAAATCACATTCACTGAGCACACCTCCCACACACTCCTATAACCATAGTTTTTAGGGGATTTCTCATGGTAATTTGGAAGTAAATTTTGGAGACTCCTATAAAGAAAGCATGACTTCTTCATAGAGTTGTGTAAACATTTAAAATCCTTATCTCTAGAGCCACTCTACCAAATAGAATAAAATTATAGAAAATAAGGATATATTTTCCAATTAAAGAATTACTCCAAAATATTACCTGATGAGCCTCCACCAAACACAACCTCTCTGGAATCCATTTGACTATAGGTCTGAAATGGATGCACATCAAAACAGACAAACCCACATTAATTATAAAGATGTTCCTTATAAACAAAAAGGAACATAACTAACTCACCAAGGAAGAAACATAGTAGCATTTGGCATGTAATTCTAAGTTAGGTGAACCTAGAGATAAGCTTGCCAAGATATACTTGCAACGTGCTGAAATAATTGTAGAAGATATATATCATTTACTTCTAAGAGATGATTTTGAACGCAAACACTTGTGATCCAAAATCAATTATGATTGTATGACTATGTTAAGTTTGTCCTCTTTGACAATTAGAAAAAATACTCTTGGCCTTCAACTCACTTACATATAATAAATCCTTATGTCACATTTACATTAACTGATTAACACCAAATGACTATTACTAGTATATTTAAATATTTTGTATCACCTCCACTCATTCATGACCCACAATGAACATTACATTCTATCACTCACCATAATGTTATCTGTGGATCAATCCACTTTCAAGGCTCAATCATGTTTTGGCTTTAAGTATCTAGAATTTGCAAGATCCACATCAATCTAGATAAACATTTGGACTTATATATTAAGACTCAAAAGTCAAATATCACAAAAACAAGTAAACAACTAAAGACTCAAATCTTATTAGCAGGGGCACTTTCAAGTTTTACTTTCATAACAAAGCCAATGCAGAAGAAAGAAATACATAAAGTAGCTCAAAGGGATATGAAAGTACAAGTTACATGAGTAACAACCATGAAAACAAACTGAAAAATATAGTTGTATTAGCTAAACTCAAAAAAAGATTATAGGTTAGAGATGACAAACCTTTAAATGTTATTTATCTAGTGGTTTACATAACTTGTTGATATTTATAAGTTAGACAACTTGTAAAATGTATAATTGTTGGCATGGGAATGAAATTGGATTGTTGTTGACATTTGTTATTCTCATGGAAAGGTATTGAAGCACTTGCATGGGAAATAAAGCTTGTTTGGATAGGACCTAGAGACTTTTGAAAAGGCAGGCAAGGAATTCAGAGTTTGTTGCAATGAATTTGAAGTCAGCGAGGCCCTCTGCAGTGAATTCAGAGGTAATTTGAAACCCTCATTGTCGAAAGTAAGTTGATAGGAAACACAGGCATATTCCATTCTTAGTAGGTAAACTTTAAATGAATGTAAGATAGATCTTAGAACAATGACTCATTATATCCTCTTCTTTATGTTATGGTCTATACTAAAAGTGACTACTTTCAACAATGTTTTGGCATCTCTATTTTCAAATTTACATTTTTTTCTTTAAATCAACAACTAAATTAATATGGGAATGTACAATATTATAGATCGACTAGTGTTAAAGGTTGACTATAGATCAATATCATGCATATGATGAGAGAGTAGCTGATGAGAGGGACATTGACAAATATCCATGTCCATGTAAACATTGTCTTGGTGGAAAGGTGAAAAGAAGAAATATGATTTATCGGCATATGATAAGATATGGGAATAGTGGTATAAGCCCTTGGGCTTAGAATTATTATTAAGATATGATAGAATGTTAGACTATGAGACATGAAGAGGCAACAAACATATATGAAGTGGCACCAAACATAGATGAAGAGGCAGAAATGTTTAATGAAGGGTTTGAAGTTGATAGAATTTTGAAAGAGGGTCTAAACGATGATTGGGACAAGTCAATGGACGATGCTTTAAAGCCTATGTATGCTAATTGCAAGTTAATTCATTTGAAGAAAATCCTTCAAATTCTTAATGGTGCATGGTTGGACAAATGAGAGTGTAGATCAGTTATTGACATTATTAAGTTCATTGTTACTAGTTGACTCCACATTTCCAACAAAACGAAGTCAATCTAAAAAGAAAATTAGTAAGCTCAGGTTGGGGTATGCAAACATCCACACGTGTGAATGGTTGTGTATTATTTCACAAAAATATTACAAATGAGAATGAATGTCTGAAATGTCATGAACTGAGGTATAGAGAAGGGTTGAAATCAGCTATGGTTCCTAGAAAGGTTCTTCGCCACTTTTCGATAATCCCATGATTACTCTGAATGTATAGGTGCAGAGACATTGCTAAACTTATGCAATGGCATGCCCAAAATAAGAGCACTAATGGAAAACAACAACATGTGCCTGATTCTAAGACATGGATGGGATTTGATAATAGATGGCCCAATTTTTCTCAAGATCCTCGTAATATAAGGTTGGGTTTGGCTCTAGATAGGGTGAACCCATTCTCAAATCAAAATACTAAATGGTTAACTTGGCCAGTGTTTCTAATAAGTTATAACTTGCCTCCATAGTTAGTAACTAAACCATTTTTCTTAATGTTATCATTGATTATACTAGGAAAGAAAAGTGTGACTTCAGATACAATAGATGCTTGTCTAGAGCCATTATATGATGAGCTAATGGAATTGTGGAAAGGAATTGAAGCAATTCAATCTTTAAGGGATGGTCATTCAATCAAATTCACTTTAAGAGCTTCCTTATTGTTTATGATTCACGATCTTCCTGCATATGGCACATTGTCTAGTATCTATGTTCATGGATACCATGGATGTCCTGCTTGCAACTTTAAGGATTTTTTGAGGCACTCAAGAAGTTTGCATAAGTGTATTTATTGTGTACATCGTTCTTACCTTAAAATGGATCATCCACATCATTGACAAAAAACACTTTTCAATGGTCAAGAAGAGAATTGTGAAGTGCCATTTCTAATAACAGGTGATTACATTGTTGAGAATGGACAAAAAAGAATGTCATTTATTGAAAATGATGGGATTTTTGGTAGTAGATATGATCCATGTAATGAAAGTAGTGTAAAAAATTTGTGCATATTGTATAAGTTGCCATACTTTAAGGATATAGCCATTAGGCATACTGTTGACTTTATGCATACTAAGAAAAATACAACTTATGCTATTATAGAAACTCTTTTTGGTACTCTTGATACTATTTCATCACGTGAAGACTTTTGAGAAATAAAGATTCGTCAAAATCTTTGGGTTGAAAAATATGATAATGAAAAATATAGAAAACCTAGTGCTCCTTATGTCTGGACAAAGGAACAATGTGCACAGTTCTTATAGTTGATGTCTCAAACTCGCTTTCCCACTGGATATGTAAGTAGCAACATCAGAAGCCAAACTGACATTAATAGCTTAAGAGGCCTCAAGACCCATGACTATCATGTCATAATTGAGAATATTTTAGCTATTTTGGTAAATATATCAAGTTTGGAAAAGGGGCCAAGATTTGCAATTATAAGGTTGGGCCTAATATTAAAGAGAATGAGTTTACATGTATTAGATCCTTCAAACTTTGATAGTTTGAGGGAGGAGGTTGTTGAAGTCCTTTGTCTATTGGAATGAGAATTTCCACCAAAAATATTTAACATTTATATGCATCTTTTGATACATATAGAATATGAACTAGAGTATTGTGGCCTAGTAAGAATGAGATGGATGTATCCTATAGAACAATATATGAAGGTTTTGAAAAAAATTGTCTGTACTAGGGAAAAACTAGAAGGCAGCATGTCTGAGGGATATTCAATGCAAGAGGCCATGGGATTTTACATAGAATATATGAAGGATTTTAAAATGTCAATCAACGTGTATGGGGTGATGACAAAGATGAGAGAGTTGCAAGTGAAGTATTAGAAGGAAATGGATGTCGATTCAAGCTAGCATATCAAGAAAGAAGTGCAATACATTCCTTTATTCTTCAAAACACATCTTCATTCGATAAGTGGCATGGGTAAAAAAAAATTACACAATAATTTATTTACTCAATTGCATTTACACATTTATATTATTAATCTTACTATTTGTACATCATTATTCTATGTAGAAAATATGAAGATGAGAATCAAACTTGGATGCAACATCGACCTCAAAGGTGTAGACGTCATGATTTGATTGGAGATGATTCTTTTCAAAAATTTGAAGAATGGATTGCTAATGCAATCAGTGATGCAAAATAAGAAGTTCAAGATATAACAATAGTGGAAAGTGAGCTTTCACGACCTCCACATTTATGGACTATGCATTTTAGTGGAATGTGGGCCTGTGGTAGTCATTTAAGAGTGGAAGAAAAAGACAAAGGAAAGACAAATTGTGATTGTGTTGTTAGTGCTGAATTTCTTCATGAAATTGAGAAGAAATTTTATGTTGGATTCATCCAAGAAATTATTCAAGTGGATTTTGGTGAAAATGGTCCTATATTATTAAAATGTAAGTGGATTCAACCATCTGTAGTATAATTTAATGAATATGGATTTGTACGTGCAAATACATGACAATTTTTATCAAAGACAGATGGGTTGTATGTTTCCCCTCTTCAAATTAACCAATCATTTCTAATTGATGATGTAAGAAGCCCAGGTTAGTCATATGTCATTCAAACAAAGTCTCATTCAAGACAAAAATTCATGGAAGTTGTTGATGTAATGCTTGATGGGAAATATGTTAATTTACAAGAAACATTTGAAGAAGTGGATGAAGACAATGAGGGACTGTTTGAAGAAGATATTTTGATTACCAATGAAGAAATTGAGAGAGATAATGTATTGCATGTCACAAATGAGGATGAAGAATAAAATCAAGTAGATGCAAACATGAGTGATCGGAATTTTGATCTTGCTAGAAATGCAGATGATTATTGATGAGCCCCATTTTATGACCTTTTATGTAAGACTTTTTTATGTTTTAAGGACATAGACCTTCAAACTAATACCTATTTCAAAACTTTAATGTTGAACAAAGTTTCTATATGAATGCAATATGAATATGTTTTCATATAAAAATGAGGATGCAATATGAATATTCTTTGATGTATATAAATGTTGTATGCAATATGAATGCAATATGAATATGTATACCATCATTACTTTACTTTGACAATGATCTTTTCTTGACAGCTCCTCTAGACTATTTACTGCTTTTATATATTTTCTTTATCACTGTCATTATTCTAGCATCCTTTATAAAAGCCATCATTGAAGCATTGTTAAACATTGTTTTGTATGTTTTATTTTACACTTTTTTACAAAAATAGCATTATCTTCCCTACATATGGCATTATATTTAGCCTTATTTTGTAATATTATTGTATACCATTACCTTGTGAACTGCTTTGGCATTGACTGCTCACTGCCATGAAAGTATTTCTCATTGTTGTATTCATTTCTTGGATCTTTCACCCATTGTGGCACTCGTTTCCTCACCGATATGGTCTTTTGTTCTCTATTCCTTCACTGTTTATAGTAGCAGTATACAATCCTTGATGATTGACCAGTATTTTTTTCAATGCTCAAGGCATCAATACAGTGATTCCCCATTGCAATAGAAGCATTTCCTCATTATATCCCCACTATTTTGGCATTACATGCGATTCACATCCTTTTTTTTCTTCACATTCTTTTTAATAGTGATATCACTATTACCAGCATTTGTGCTTTTGACATTATTCATTAGAAATCACTGTCTCATATGTATCTTTATATATTGTAAGGTTATTGTTTTTTTTGCTTTGATCAAATGTTCTTCACTATTTTGCATATATCTCGAAGTTCACTGCTGTTTGACTACTTAGTCCTCAAATCATGGTGTTCCTTGCTTGTAACTCATTGTCCACTCCAACATATCTATTCTTTTTCATGAAATCTACCCCTTCATGAATGTATCTAGATGTTATGAACAAATTATTACATAAGAGAACAACAGAAGTAAGAATCACCAAATACGGTAGACATTTCTTAGTGATGGTGCTATCACCTAAGCAAAGCATTGGTTTATTTGTACAAAATAGTTGCCATGGTACAAGTTCATGTCCAATTAAAATTTGCTAATATAGATTTTTTTATTGAACTATGAATGAAAACATTATTGCTAAGGATTTGATGGATTGATTCAAATACATTGCTAAGTTTTTTATGCAATTGGCATTTCTGCAGGGAACCATTATTTAATATCCATTTACTGAAATACCCACAACATCTAATGACTGTTGTTATTTGCAGTGCTTTATACTTCGTACCTATTTTAATGACTGTTCATTAAAACCGAGACCTCATAAACTTACATTTATGAAATTTCTCATACAATTAATTATTTCTATATCAAGTTGCTAATTTACACATTATTATTTTTTTGGACATCAAGAAATGAAGAAAAATAATTTTAGGTGCAAATTAAATGAGTGATGGCAATGTTGAAATTCCAGTGACAAATTATGAGTGCTTTCATGAAGAACATGTGGCAATAATAATGAATATTTATCATATCTTGGTTTGCCAAATGGGCAAGTGTAAATCCACTAAGTAGTAAATTATTTGTTTAATATTGTTTAATGAAATTTTATAGGAAAGAGATTTATGTATATAAGACATGATATGATTTTTTTTTTGTTTTACAAGCAAGAGAAATAGAGTAGAGAAAATGCAGAGAAAAAAAAAAGAAGAAAGTAAAGATACAGTGCTGCTAGCTCATAGAATCCATCGCTTTCATGATTCAACAAATGAAGTTGGTGAAAAAAATAGTTGTGATGAAGTGAAATATGTAGAGACCACTATTGATCTACCTACTCATGCCACACATGATGTGGCCAAGGAGCATGAAGTTTCGGTTAATCAAAGTCATGAAGAGAGTCGACTTCCATTTGATGTGCTTGAGAGTGCACCTGTCGCATCTACAAATTTTGAAGGAATTAGTGGATCACCCAAAAATATTTGTAGTGGTGAAATAGAAGATGTGCCTTCTTATGTTAAAAGAAAAAGATTGGGTCAAGATTTATACAGATCTATAGAGAGGAACACAAAAGAAAGAATATTAGAAGGGAAGAAGCCATTCTTGGTTGAAGTATCAAGAGATGGTGAACCCATTAGGAAAAAATGCTGCAAGGTGGGCCTCCGAGTTGTGCATAAGATTGAGGGCCCATTTGGATATCTACAAATCAAATTTTGCATAGCAAGATCCAAAAAATGTGGAATATGTTATACAAAAAATGGAAAATTCCTTTGACACTGTTGGTGGAAAAATCTCTAGAAAATATTGCAAGCACAAGATGAGACTTCTAATGAACAGTTTTAGATACAATTGTAGAAATAAAATCATGGATCGAAAAGAGATGTTAGACTCCATTCTATCTCCCAAACAGTGGGATGCATTGAAAGAAAGTATGTGTTCTGAAGAATATATGACAAAGAGTAATAGAGGCAAGAGAGCAAGAGATAATGTGAGGACTAAATATACATTTGCCTGAGGTGGGTTGCAAGCCAAAATGGAAAAATGTGGAGTAAGTGTATGGATTTTTGGTTCAATTTACATTGTGTTATTTATTTCAATTTTTTACTAAACTAACTATATGTTGAAATTGACATTGTAATTTAGGTGGAAAAAAATAATAGAGAAGCAAGTGTAGAAGATGTCAATTATATGGCAACACTAGATTGTACTAAATCTAATACTAGTATCAAGAGGAAATCCAGTTCGTCAATAGAGATTTCATAGCCATTTGTTGAACGCCCAGTAAGAGCCTCTCCAAATCATGTCAACTCAAATGAAGAGTACCAACATATAATGAGTTGCTTAAACTGTCTCACTGAAAAAGTTTTGCAGTTTGCTACCTCTGTTAAGCCTATAGTTTCTACATGGAATACCATAATTCCACAAGTTCAGATCAGGTAAGAGGCTATCCCTCAATATTTTTATTCTCAACTATATCATCTTTATATTGTATTATAAAGATGTCTGCAAATTTCATAAATGTTTTCCACAACATGCCTTTATAAAATTACTCTCATGATCTCCAGGAAAAGTATTATGATCAGATATAGAATAGTGAATCTATGAAATTTTTCCTTTTGTTTCATTAAAATCCATTGTGACTGTCCTAAATGTTGTGACTGTGAGTTTTATGAAAAAATAACTATAAGATTAATCAATGATATGTTAGGTCTCAAAAGTGTAGGTTTTTAAACCATAAGGGGGTGCCAATCCCTTAATACACCTTTGTCCCATGAACAAGGTAAACAAGACTGATTCCCTCGATATATATTAATTCTTGATAATTCATGGTTATATCAAGGCATCGGGGGAATGCAAACATTCATTCCACTAATGGTCATGTGTTATAACAATGTGCTTACTTTTTTTGACTCTATCGGTCTATCAGGGAGGATGCCTTAGGAATCAACCCAATAGGATATTGTTACACTAATACTAGGTTATTAACTGATTTCATTAGGGGAATGTAAACATTTGTTATATTAGGGCATTAGGGCAATGCAAAAATTCGTTATATTGATGTTCATGTGTTACAACGATGTGCTTGCTTTTATTGACTCTATCAGTCTATTGGGGAGGATGCCTTAGGAGTCAGCCCGATGGGGTATTGTTACACTGATACTAGGTTATTAACTACTTTCATCGGACCATCGACAAGGCTGATGGGGGTTCCGTCGATGAGGCATTGTTAGGCTGATAGTGCTAATTTTTATTTAGGAATGAGGATAGATTATGGTCTCAAACTCATTTATGGGAGTGACAATTTGGCAACGTGGGCCACAGAAGCAGAAATCTACAAAAACTCCTTATTAATCCCAATTTAAAAAAAAATCAGTAGTCTTTTAGCCAAGCATCCATAGCTTGTTTGAAAGCACTTGTTTTAGGGTTTTAGCCATAGTAGCAAGGCAATGAACTGTTTGATAGACATGTATGAAAACTGTGTTAGCATAGACAAGACAGTGAACTCTTTGAAAAAATGCCTCAAAGAAATGAGGTCTCATGGTGATGGAATGCCATGACAATCAAAAGCAATTTGATTGTCATGGCATTCCATCACCATGAGACCTCATTTCTTTGAGGAATTTTTTCAAAGAGTTCACTTCTTTTTCTATGCTATTGCTTACTATTATGCTTTTGATAGATTTTTTCCAAGCATCCATAGCTTGTTTGAAAGCACTTGTTTTAGGTTTTTAGCCATAAGAACAAGGCAGTGAACTGTTTGTTAAAATTCTTTGGTAGCATGTATGAAAAATGTGGTAGCATAGACAAGGCAGTGAACTATTTGAAAAAATACCTCAAATAAATGTGGTCTCATAGAATTCCATGACTAGAAAATGCAATTGGCAGCTACTCGTTATTTGTTATATAATTTGAAGTAATTGCATAACTCCTTAGGTTGAATTTGTAATAACTATATTGTAATTGAGATTTTCTCATCTATCAGCATCTAGTTATTAGTTATGCAATGTTAAGTAAAGCTTTGAGTTTGAAAGATGTGCAATGCAATGTAATCAGCAATATAAATATAAACTACAAAAATCTATTTTTTATAATTAATTATTTAAAATATCCATTTCATTTTCTATCTCTATGCTATGGAAATGCCTTTCAATTTCAAAAAAATAGTTTTTATCTCTAGTTCTACAATTTTTACCTATTTTTTAAAATCCAAAATTTGCTTTATTTTTCCAAACTTTTTCCTGATTTAAAAAAAAAATCTTATACTTTTGGTTTACCAATTTTTTCCCCAAAATATTTTTGCTGCTATGGATCATAAAGCAATAAAACTCTTGAAATTCTGTTCTTTTCTCAAAGTTTTTTGATTATTTGTAGTTCCAAGCTTTTGTACTTGCCCGTACAGGGTTTCCTTGCTCTCTTTTGCATTGAATTAGGTGGTTGGGTGAGTTAACTTCAATTTGTTTCTAATTTAGTAGATTCTTGAAGAATTTTCAATTTTGTGCATTTTGTAGTCAAATTGTTGAAACGGGTCTGTAAAGACAGAGTTGAGGGTTTGTGAGTCTACAAAAATGGATTTTCACCCATTCCACCTATTGCGACTTTTATTCTTGGAAAGGATTTGTTGACTGTTTTTTACATGAATTACTCATCTATATATATTTTTTTTCTTGATGGTTAAACTACATGCAAAGCAATTTTATCGAAGTAGCACGAAAACAACAATGTCTTGATGTCAATCATAGTTGTGCTGAAGTTGAGGTAATATAATAGTTGTTGTGGACAAAAATTTATAGCTTTTGCATTCTTTACTTGACTTATATTAACTTTGCATGATGATTAAACCACATGTAGGGCAATTATATGAAAGTAGAACAAAAAGGAAAAGACCTTGTCAATAGAGCTCTTGACAAAGCTACACAGCTTTAGGACAATGTTGACAATGATTATGGTGAATTCAAGGAGTATATGGATGATATTGATAGTATTATTGGTGTTGAACTTGAGGTGAGTGCTACGAAATGTTACTTTTCCTTGATTTTCCTTCATGTATTAATGACTATTATGATCCCAATTAGTGAACAAGCTTATAGAATAGTGAATAGACAACTAAAACATTGAATGTAACCCGTAGAAAAATCATTGTACCTACTTTGTCACTTTTTCAGTGGGATTGTTGGCACTTCAATACTTTATGATGCTTGATTGTGTTTTAGGGCATTGTAATTGACCTTGTCAACATCTTGAACTTAGCATGTTTCTTCTTTCATTGGATGATACCTGATGTTCTTTCCTTCACAGATCTGTTGTTAACTCTTTATTATGGTTGTTGTTATTAAAAAAAGTTTCTTTTGATATTCTTACCACTTTCTCTTAATGTCTTCTTGTTGTTTAGTAATGATAGCTTGATCCATTAAACTCGTTGTTATAGCCATAAAACTCATTTCCCTTGCACTAAAATCACTGCTATAGCCATGAAACCCACTGCTACTACTACTTGTTCATTAGACATCATTCCTTACTTCTTTTTGCATACTCTTACACTATTTTCTAATAGTGAAAGGATCTTTCTCTATTATTTGTGTGACCTCTACATCCAACCTTATTTGTTACTCCTTTACTGGTGCTATGAAAGCCATAGAGAAAGACTACATTATTTCCTCAATGACTGCTCTTAATGGTTGTCACATGTTTCCTTGATACATTTTGTTCTTTATTCTTCTTTTATGTGTCATCATTGGTAGGGTTATGTTGACTACATGGGGTTATGTTTCAGAGCTTTAATGCCACTATTTTTTGTACATCCCAATGTATTTCACCTTCACCTTGCAATAGTAGTAGTAGTGCTCTCATATTGCATTCTTTGTTTTTGTGCATTAGCTACCTTTTTTATGTGTAATAGTGTTGTCATAACCTTATGTGTCTGGTATGCGTGCATGGTAATGTAGTGTATATATTTGTGGCCTTTGTATTTGATTAGCATGAATCTAATAGTAACATTGTAAGCACTACTATGAGTGTTGGTCTTTTAGTAAATTAGATTGATCATTGCAATTATTTTTGAAATTTTCCTTTTGCAATTATTTTAACACACACATGTAAGTACTATTTAAGTAAGTAATGTTTTTTTATTATGCAAACAAGGGTAATCATTACCTATCTAATATAATGTGTTATTTTTTTTATTTTTGCAAAAATATATTGATAAACTCAAAGAAGGGGATAAAGTTAGGGTGTTGGATCCATTTTATGGTGATGTGGGCATTGGTTGGATTCACTCCCTATCAATTGTACATAGAGTCAACTTGAAAGGAACGAGAGATGTAAATGTAAATATTTTAAAGGTTAAAATAACATACCCCTTGTTTATGAAGAAAAAATAGATGGAGTTGTTCGTATGAAAGAGAAAGAGGGTACTTTCACATGGTGGGCACTAAAATATTTGCAAGAAAATGACATAGTTGAACATGTTTATCATGTACTAGTTAATGTTAGACATCTCGGCTCACTTCTTTATGCAGTATTTTGAATGTGTTGTTCAAGGATCTTAATTATCATGGTGTATTTGAAAGAATTGGAAACTCTTAGACAGCTTTGACATTTTTCATTATATTTACATATATACTCTTAGATAGCTTTGACATCTTACCTTTATTTATTGCAGATTACCTTTATTTATCATGATGTTGAATCAATCTTTTAATTCTAGCATGTTGTAGCTTGTTCACATATGTAATATTTTTATTTTCTTTATGTTTTAGTTCAAGTTTAATATTATGTTAGTTTTGCATTATTAAATTTATGGTATTTAATAAATTATTCATTTCATGAATATATTTACTACCAATTAATGGAAAATAGTAAATAAAAATGACTAAATTAAAGACTAAAGTAATGACTAAATATATGACTAAATTAATGACTATATATATGACTAAAGTAATGACTAAATTAATGACTAAATATATGACTAAATTAATGACTAAATCAATCACTAAATTAATGACCAAATTAATGACTAAAATCAATGACTAAATAAATGACTTGTTTAGTCATAAATTTAGTGGTGTTATAAATGACTACAAATACACCACTAATAGTCATGTGACTAAAGTTAGTCATTTATATACAATTTTTAGTAGTTTATTTAGTCATATATTGTTGTTTGTGTACTAGTGATACAATGCTATCTACACATGATGCTATATGTTTACAACTGTTATGTACATGTACAATGCTTTTGTTATGTAATCTATGATGATGAATGCCTATTATGCCATGATTTCCTAAATATGATAGATGCCTATATTTTTGTGTTTTTGTAATGCAAGATATATATATGATTTACAATGTATGATTTTTACATGATGTTTCTAACATGAATGCATATGCAAGATGCTTTATATTTTTGTGTGTCACAGGACTCCATCATAATGCATGAAAGAAGATTTGTTAATACGAGAAGAAAGATGAATAATAAAAGACATGGTTGTTAGTATTAGCAATCTTCGATGTTTCACCTAATCACAAAATGCTTTGTACTTAATTATCATTGGGCAGTAACTAATACAAGTGGAGACAAACACCATGATATGACATAGATCAAGGTGTGCAAGGTCATCCACCTACTAATAGTAGATAGTCACAGACAGGGAATGTCCTAACTCATACTAAGGGCACAATTGCCCTAGTATTTTTGTCAAGATAAAACACAGACAAAAAACAAACAAAAGATGGGTCATGAGACATCATCACTCTTCTAAATCCTTCATGGGACATACTTGAGGAAACTAGTAACATGACTCAAAATCAAAGTTAAAAGACAATCAACAAATAGTAGTAAGAAAAAAAAGGATTCTGATACATTGTTGCCTCTCTAAATCCTTCACGGGACATCCTTGAGAAAGCTAGTATCAGGATTACAAATTAAAGCCAAATAAAATGATAAGAGAAATGAGCCACAAAGTCAAAATCCAATAAAATATTTGAAAAAACTTGATCTATTTGTTTGATTGTTTTGATTGATAAGACATGGTTTCAGGAAGGACACAGTGAATAAGACATTGAGTCTGGTTTCAAATTTATGACTATCTGTATAAGGCATGACAAAAGCCTAGTTTCAAAAAGACACATATCGTATAAGACATTGAGTCTAATGTCATTGATGTGATAACCTATATAAGGCCATTTTGATTGTTTAACAATGTCTATATGCAGGAAGAACTCATCCTGGATAAGACATAGATTGATTTTTGTTTCAATGATGATATATGTTTTCAAGGACACATCCTATAGCAGACATAAGTTAGTTTGTCTTTTTTGATGTTTTTACAATTTGTTTGATTTGGCTTGATGAGATTGTCGACTTGTTCATCTTGTTGATCGATGACTTGATGTGATGTGCTGATAATTGACTGTGTGATGACGAACCCTAAAGGATTGATGTAGTGTAGCCTCAAGGGCTCATCAATTGATGGTCTTTCCTACGTTATACACGTAGAGACCTCATAGTTCAACTCAACTTTGACTGACAAGACTAACTGAAAAAGGCTTGATTTGAATGAAGATATCAAACATGTGTGGTAGTGAAAGTGACGAGAGTGTAACCCAAGACACATAAAATAACTCACAAAACAAAAGAATAATTTTATTATTCAGAAAATGGACTTCTTACATGTAGAAGATCTCAAATCCTCAAGTTCTACAGTATATGCATGCTACATAAATTACAAAATAAACCCTTTTCACAATATGCAAACTTGTCCCCAAAAATTTGCCTCCAAAAATCAGAAACTCGCCCATAAATAAAGTTCCTTTTAAGTTTGGAGCCAAAACAACATTCAAATTTGAGTTTTGGTGGTTTGGAACTAAAAATACAACTTGAAATTCAAATTTCAAAAGTACATTAAAAAATTAACATATTCTAGAAAGTGCACTATCTTCTAGGAGCCATAACTTTTGATCCGAGACTCTATTTTTCAAACAATTTGAACCGTTGGAAAGCTCTCAAAGTCAAGAGCATGCTCAAAGTTTACTACGCAAATTTTGGCAAGTTTTGGGGTGGTTTTGGGACCGTTTAAGGCCTCAAATTTGACCTGGAAGGTTTTCAGGTGTAATTCTGGGAGACTAAACTGCAATATCTTCCAAACTAGGAATAGAAAAATAAAAGTGAAAGTTGGGAATTACATTATGACGAAAAGGGTATCCATAAATGCAAAGACATCTAGGAAACTACCAACATGAATTGAAAATCTTTTTTTGGGTGATGCAAGATTGCCCTTACACCACTGGATACTTCTGCATTAGACACCCAGGGTAATTTGAGAAGTGACCCCATCACACCTCAGATGGTTGAGGAAAACCTAAATGGTCAACCTCTACCTTAGATAGCTAGGATGAATCTTCCATAGGCCTTCCTCTCCATTTCACCAAATATTCTTCATACTACCTATTTCTGGTACTCCTCCCCACACGACTATCTAGGATTGCTTCAATCTCCTCCTTCTATGAAGTAGATGTTGGAATGTCATATTGCCCTATTGTTGGTGCTTCCTCTGTGCCACCTTCATGATACTCTGTCAAATTTGAAATGTTGAACATAGGGGAAATGTCGACTCCATTTGGAAACTCCACCTCATATGCATTCCTTGAATCATGCTTCTTCAAAATCTTGCAAGGAACGAATTTATTCGTCAATTTGTTATAGGTTCCCACTAGTTCCCACTAGAAAGCTTTCTTTCCTCAAGTCACGGACCATTACTTCATCACCAATTTGAAACTCCTTATTCCTCCTTTTCTGATATGCCTTAGCCTTATACTGCATATTCATCTTGTTAATATGTTCTCTTACCTTCTCATGTATATCCTTGATGTGTTCCACAAAATCTTCAACTTCAGCACTTATCTTCTTCTCTTGGTCCATCTTCCTCAATTCTGGAGCTATTATGGGGTTGCCTCCATACACAATCTGGAATGATGATCTACCAGTGCTTTTGTTGACAAAATTATTGTAAGAAAATTATGCTTGGGGTAAGATCAAGTCCCATACCTTGGGTTTATCTCCTACCAAGCATCTTAGTAGGTTACCCAAACTCCTATTCACAACCTCTATCTTCCCATCTTTCTGTGGATGGTATGCAAAACTGAACTTCAACTTTGTTTTTAATTTCTTCCACAAGGTCCTCCAAAAGTATCCCGCAAATTTGGTGTCACAATCTGAGACAATACTCTTTGGTAGACCATGTAGCCTCACCACCCCTCTAAAGAACAAGTCAACAATGTGGGACTGCATCATGGGTCTTTTGACATGGAATGAACTGCACCATCTTTGAAAGCCTATCAACCACCACAAATACTGAATCATTCCCTCTCTATGTCCTTGACAAACTAAGAACAAATTCCATACTTATATCCTCCCACAACCTCTCTGGTATAGGTAAGGGCTAATACAACCCTATATTTTGGCTCACTCCCTTAGCCATCTGACATACCCTAGAACTCTACACAAACTTCTTTACATATTGTGACAACTGAGGCCAACAATAGTGCTCATTGATAATGGCTATGGTCTTATCCCAACCAAAATGTTCTTCCATTCCTCCACTATGCTTTTCCTATATTAGGTTCTCCCTCATGGAACTCCTCAGAACACACAATTGGCTTCCCTTAAATAACATGCCATCCTAGATTATGAAATCGAGCCACTTCGTCTTGTCCACTGTAACATGCTCCTTGCAAGCTTTCCAAGCCTCTGCAAAATCAGGATCTTCTAGATACAATTTATTGAGTTCATTGAATCCAACCACTTCAATGTGCATCTCCGTCAACAATTTTTTCCTCCTACTTAAGGCATATGAAACCCTATTCGACCTCCCACTCCTATGTTTTAAAACAAAAGTATAACTCTACAAAAATTCTACCCATTTCATATGCCTCTGATTTAATTTTCCCTGACTATTCAAGTACTGCAATGCTTGATGATCAGTATACAAAAAAAATTCCTTCAACAATAGATAATGCCTTCATTTCTTTAATGCTTGAACTATTGCATAAAATTCCTAGTCATAGACATAATACTTTCTCTTGGTATCATTTAAATTTTCACTAAAATAGGCAATGGGTTTACCTTCTTGGCTCAACATTGCTCCAATGGTGCAACCATTGGCATCACAATCCACCTGAAAACCTTGTTGAAATATGGGAGGGATAGAACATGTTGCTTTGCCACCTTCTACTTCAATAGTTCAAAACTTTTCACTGTTCTAGTGCCCCACTTGAACTCTTTTCTATCCCCTCTCATTGTTTTAGTCAGGGGTGCACAAATACTACTGAAGTTTCTAATGAACTTTCTGTAAAAATTGGCCAAACCATGGAAAGATCTCACCTTAGTAGTAGTTCTTGGGGTAGGCCATTCCATAATAGCCTTCACCTTCTTTGGGTCCATCTTGAGACCTTTTGTCGAGACAACAAACCCCAAGTACACTAGCTCCTTCTTCACAAAACTACACTTCTTCAAATTAATCAATAATTTCTCCTCTTAACTTCTCAAAGGCTCTCTAAATATGCATCAAATTCTCATCCAAAGTTCTACTGAAAATAAAAATATCATCTAAATACATAATAAAAAAAATTCCTAGAAACTATTTCAGTACCTCGTTCATGAGCCGAATGAATGTGCTCGGTGCATTGGTTAACCCAAAAGGCATGACTAACCACTCATATAGGGCCTCTTTGGTCTTGAAATAAGTCTTCCATTCATCCCCCTCATGAATCTAGATCTAGTGATATCCACTCTTCAAATCAATTTTTGTGAAGTACTGAGCTCCACTCAAACAATCCATCAGGTCATTCATCCTTGGTAGGGGAAATCTATACTTGATTGTTATCATGTTTATGGCTTGGGAGTCTTTACACATCCTCCACTCCCCATCCTTCTTTGGTGCTAGTACTGCAGGTATTGCACATGGGCTCAGGCTCTCTCAAATCAAACCCTTTCTTAACAACTCCTGAACTTGTATGTTTAACTCCTTATTTTCTATTGGAGTCATTCTATGAGATGCCTTATTTGGAAAAATGGCTCCAGAGATCAAGTCAATCTGATGACTGATCTTCCTCACTGGTGGTAAACCCTCAAGTACATTATCAAAAACAATATCTTGAAACTCATCCAACAACCCTGAAACTTCTACTGGCACCTTCTCATAATCCTCCTTACACATTCTAGGAATCAATGCATAATGCACATGCTCATGCTTCATGCCTTCTAAACATTTCCTTCCATCAACATAACAGATTCTAGCACTACTACATACCTTTTCTTTAGTCTCGTTTAGGGGTTTCAACTTATGGTGAACCCCATCCTTTGTCAGGGAATAAGTGTTTGCATGGCCATCATGTATAGCTCGCTTGTCGAACTACCACAACCTCCCCAACAACATGTGACATGCATGATCCATGGGGATGATATCACATAGTACCTCATCATGGTAGCTCTCGATCTTGAACTTCACCAGGCACTGCTCATTGACCAAAATTTTGTGGTCTTTCTGCAACCAAGCAATCTGATATGGGTGTGGATGCCTCTCCCTCTCCAGCTTCAACTTTGTAACCATCTCATCTGAAACTAGATTATCAGTGCTCCCACTATCAATAATGGCATCACAGCATTTTCCTTCATACTTGCACCTTGTGCGGAATAGATTCTTCTTCTGTTCTGGCTCCTTCAGTTCAACCACCAGGGCTCTTCTAATCACTAGGTCTTCTCCCCTTTCAGCATCATCTGAATATTTGGATTGGGCCTCCTCATTTTCATGCACAACCCTTCCATGACCTTCTGGCCTTTTTTCTACCCTTGGTATTGTGGGAATTCATAGGCTTGATGCCCTTCTTCACCATACTAGAAACACATTCCTCTAAAACCAACTCTTCTGGATCCTTGTCCAGATATCCCTCATCCTCTACCTCTTTGATCACCACTATTTTGATCACAAGGGCGGTAGAAGTTATCATTCTTTTGGCTTCGGTTGGTATCCACATCTTCATTTTTTTTCTCGTCATCATTTCAACTTCTAGAAGATCTTCCACTGCCCCTTCTACTTTGACCTCCTCATCCTTTCTACTTGCCATCAAATCTTTTGTTCAGATTCTCTTCCACTTTTAGAGAAAACTAGTACACATCCTCAATGGTGGTCATTCTAACTAGGCTCAGTTCATCTTGAATGCTCAACCGCAATCCATTAAGATAATGAGATACCTTCTCCTTGTTGGTCTCTGCATGACCTATTCTGATGATCATCTTGTGAAAATATTATGTGTATTCTTTCACAGATTTCCTTCCTTGCTTCAACCCTTGCAATTTCTTCAATAGATCTAACTCATAGTCCACTGGTATGAACTGCTTCTTCAGTTTCTCCACCATGCGATCCCATCTGATGATCTTTCCCTTTCCTCTTTGATTCCTCTCCAACTGGACCTCTTTCCACCAAATACTGGTGTGGCCCTTTAGCTTCATTTTCACAAACTTAACCCATTCTGGGTCCTCTATTTCCTCATACTCAAAACATTTTTCCAACTTATTAATCCAGTTGATCAACTCTTCCGGGTCCAGACTTCCAGAATAACTAGGGACTTCTGCTCTAGGTCTTTTCCCAATCTTCAAAATTTCCCTTATCAATCACATTTTTTCTTGATCAATTTATTCTTCTCCCTCTTCTACATCTGAATCTTCCTCCTCTTCTTCATCATCACTTTCTTTTCTTCTTCTTGGGTTTAACCTTCTTCTCATATGCTCCTGCAATGCATCAATTTGTCTTTGGAGGGATTTGAAACCCCCAGCCACCAATGGATCTCTCCCACCAACATTTTTTCCACATCTGGCACCACCACACCTACCAGGTATCACTCTTGGAGGCATCTTGAATATCTTGAACCCACAACCACGGTCCTAGTGTGAACTACCTCACGATTGGTGATCTATCCACACACTCAAGAAAACCCACTCTAATACCACCTGACGAGGGTGTAACCTGAGACACAAAAAATAATTCACAAAGCAATAGAATAATTTTATTATTTAGAAAATGGACTTCTTACATGCATAGGATCTCAAATACTCAAGTTCTACAATATATGCATGCTACAAAAATTACAGAATAAACCCTTTTCACAATATGTGAACTTGTCCCCAAAAAGTTGCCTCCAAAAATTAGAACCCTGCCCATGAATAAAGCTCATTTTGAGTTTGGAGCCAAAACAACATTCAAATTTGAGTTTTGGTAGTTTGGCACTGAAAATACAACTTGAAATTCAAATTTCAAAAGTACATTAAAAAATTAGCATATTCTAGAAAGTGCACTATCTTCCGGGAGCCATAACTTTTGATCCGGGACTCTGTTTTTTGAACCACTTGAACCGTTTTGGGGTCATTTTGGGACCATTTAATGCCTAAAATTTGACCTAGAAGGTTTTTGGGTGCAATTCTAGGAGACTAAACTACAATATCTTCCAAAACAGGAATAGAAAAACAAAAGTTGAAGTTGGGAATTACATTATGACGAAAAGGGTATCCAGAAATGCAAAGACATCTAGGAAACTACCAACATGAATTGAAAATATTTTTTTGGGTCACGCAGGATTGCCCTTACACCATTGAATGCTCCTACATCAGAAAGTGACAAACCCTAATGGACTGACCTAGTGCGGCCTTAAGGGCTCATCGATTAATGGTCTTGCCTACATTATACATGCAGAGACCTCGTAGTTCAAAACAACCAATGACCTTGTCATATAGACAAATGGATTGAATCATGATTTTATACAGACAAACCTAAAAGGACTGACCTAATGCCTCAGGGGAACATCAGCAGATATCCTTGCCTACGTCCAATTGCATAGGCAATGTAGTTCGATAATGACACAAATTGACAAGTGTGACTGACTCTGACATTGTTTTTTGGATTTTTGACATGTTTTGATTTTTTTTTTGTCTTTTGAAGTATTTTGCACTTTTTTTATGGATTTTCTCAAGAAATTTTGTAATTTTTTTTGGATTTTTTGATGGTTTTATGTCTTTAGAACAGTCCATGTAAGAACCAAATATGGCATAGGTCAAGTGCATGCCCCCTGTCGAGTATAAGACCAAGTGATTATGAATAGGATGGGATTAGGGATACCAAATGCACTCAATGTCAATCGTTCCAAGTAATGGAAAAGACAACCATTTATTATGAATGGTATGGACAAGAAATGGATGGAAAAGATATGTAATATGTACATGGAAGTTAGATTAGAATGGTAATAGATAAAGGAGCAGAGTCAACTACACATGGCACTTGTTCACCAGGCTTTCACCATGGTACTTATCCACAATGCCACTGAAGTGGTTTTCACTATTGGAGGACTTATTTCTCTTTACTATTTTCTTGATTTTTTTTTTTGATATTACCAAGATGCTTGTTTTCTAGGTTTTCATCTAGGTAACGATTTTTTTGATTTTTTGATTTTTTTTATTTTTGATAATTAAGACAAGGCTCTTAGAAGCTATGCATAAAACTTCTTCAAATGAATACTATTGATAGGTGCTAACAATGATTCCCCTTCAAGAGTAGAGAGTTGATATGTTCCTGATCCAAAGGCTTCTGTGACAATGTAGGGTCCTAACCAATTTGGTTCAAACTTTCCTAGTTTATCTCTTTCAGCTTGATTCTTGGGATTCTCCATTAAGACCAGGTCACCAATGTCAAAGTTTCTATTCAAGACCTTCGTGTTGTAGCTACGAAGAAGATGATTTTGATATGCTTGGAGATGGTCTAATGCCTTTTGTGTTCGTTCATCTAGGAATTCTAGCTCATGTGGAAACTCGGTACTCTTTATTGTCAATATGTCCTTTCAAGAATTCCCTTAGGGAAGGAATCTCGACCTCAATAGGAAAGATGGCCTCAAAACCAAATACTAAGGAATATGGAGTGGCACTAGTGGGAGTATGGATGCTTTTACGATAAGAGCATAACATTGGATTAAGCTGTAAATGTCAATCATGACCAACATCATTGACAATATTTTTGCGGATTCTGATGATAGTTTTATTAGATGCCTCAACTTGGCCATTATCTTGTGGGTAATATGGGGTGGAAAAATGGTTTTGAATATGGAACTCTTCACAAAGATGATAGACTTCTTGGTTCTTGAATGGATGACCATTATTTGTGATTATGGATTGAGGGACACCATACCAACAGATGATATAGTTTAGGATAAACTTAGAAATCTGTGTGCCAGTGATATAGGTCATGGGAATAGCTTCAATCCACATGGTCAAGTACTCAATCATAATGATAATGAACTTATGGCCATTAGAGGATGTAGGATGTATCGTACCTATGATATAGATTCCCCATTGGGTAAGGGGCCATGGTGACGTTATGGGATAGAGCTCCTATGTTGGTGCATGTATGAAGTCTCCATGTACCTGACATTGATGACATTTCTTGACAAAGCTATGAGTCCTTTCCCATGGTAGGACAATAGTAACCCAATCTCACAATCTTCTTAGCTAAGGTAGAACCGCTCACATATACCCTCATGTACCCCACGCAAGGTTGCTTGTGCTTCTTCAGTATCAAGACATCTCAATAGGGTATTGTCTAGGGCTTGTCTATAAAGGGTGTCTCTAATGATGGTATACTTGGCTAACTTACAAAGGAATGTCCTGCGTTGCTTATTAGAAAGGTCAGGTGATATTATTTCAGCATGGAGGTAGTCATAGATGTTCTTATACCATGGGGAATCAGGACCAACAATATCACACACCATCTTCGAATCTGGGATGTCATAGGCAAGAACCAAAAGTTGTTCTACCAAGAACTCGAATTTAGGCATGTTGCTAGGTATGTCCAAGAGTGAAGCAATAGTAGCCATGGTGTTTGTTTCCCTGTTTAGAACATGAGGTATTTGATGAAAGTCAACCTTGTCAAAGTACTCCTTAAAACTATCTACCATGCATTTGTAAGGAGCAATTTTTTCATCCTTAGTCTCATAGTCATCATTTACCTATCAGATTACCAACTGAGAGTCACCATAAACTTGTAGGTTCTTAATCTTCCATTTAATGGCCATGCATAATCCTGTAGCTAGAGACTCATATTTTTCTATGTTGTTGGTACATGGAAAAGCAATCCTAAATGACTTAGGGATAGAATAACCCTATGGTGTGATAAAAAATATACTAGCCCCTGAGCCATGATTTGTATGAGACCCATCAAAGTATAATTTCCATGTCATGCCTATGTCAATGGTGAATATAAACGTGCATCAAGAAAATATGCAACTAAAGGGTGATCTGCTTGTATCGGTGCATCGACCAACTGATCAACAATGACTTGTCCTTTGATAGATTTTCTTTCCACGTACTGGATATCATACTCACTAAGTATTATTACCCATTTGGCCAGGCACCCTATTAATGTTGCTTTGCTTAGAAGATATTTTAAAGGATCTATCTTTACAACCAACATTGTTTGGTAGTTTAGCATATAGCGCCTTAGTTTTTGAGTAGCAAATACTATTGCAAGACAAGCACGTTCAATGGTATTGTAATTAAGCTCACAACCTACCAAAGTGTGATTGATATAGTATACTACCCTTTCATGACCTTCATTGTTGTTTTGTGCAAGCAATGCTCCTAGTGATGAGTGTGTTGTTAAAATATAGAGAATCAATAGTTGTCCCTCAATAGGTGGCATTAAAGCTGGTGGTGTGAGTAGGTAATCCTTAATCAGTTGAAAAGCTTCCTGGCACTTATCTATCCATACAAAGAGTATACCTTTCTAAGTAAATGTTCAAAGGGATGTGTCTTATCTACTAACTGCACTATGAATATTTTGATGGATTGCAGTCTCCCTTGTAATGTCCTTAGCTTACTGAGATTAATTGGTGGAGGCATGCCTATTATTGCTTTCACTTTGGCCAGATCCACTTCAATGCCTCGTCTAGAAATGATATATCCCAAAAGCTTTCCTGATTTCATGCCAAAGTCACATTTCTTCAGATTTAGCCTTACTTTATACTCTTCTAGCCTTTGAAAGATCTTGTCTAAAACCTATAAATAGTTATCCCTTGTCAATGATTTAGCAATCAGATCATTGACATAGTCCTCCATAAGAGTGTGTATGAGGTCATGAAAAATAGTGGTCATGGCATGCTGATAGGTTGCTCCAACATTTTTGAGTCTGAAGGGCATAACATTCTAGCAATACGCTCCCCATGGGCAGGTGAAAGTTGTATTAGGTTGGTCTTCCATTGCAATTTTTATTTGGTCATACCCTAAAAATCCATCCATAAGGGATAACATCTCATAGCCTATTGTCAAGTCAATAATCATGTCAATGTTTGGCAAAGGAAAGTCGTCTTTAGGGCATGCTTTATTTATATCCCTAAATTATGTACAGATGTGAATGCTCCCTGTTGGTTTTGTGACTGGTACCATATTATAAATCCAATCTTCATGGTCAATTGACCTAATGAATCCAATGTCCAACAGTTTCTTGAGTTCAACCTTGACTAGTAAAGAAATTTGTGGGTGCAGTTTCCTCAATTTTTTTTTACTAGTTTTACACTTAGTTGCAAGGGAAAATGATGCAGTACAAGTTCAGGATCCAACCAAGGCATCTATGCATACAACCAGGAAAAACTAATCTATCTTTGTGTAAAGAAGTTCCAGAATTTTGGTTGCTTTGCTTCTATCAATGATGCTGCAAAATTTACCAGTCGGGGATTCACTTCAGTACCTATGTTGATTTCCACATATTCTTCCACTAGGAAGGGTGACTTTTCCTGAGCAATGGGGAGAATGTTCAAACTTCCATCCTTAGGTACCTCAAAGAGGTTTTCACCTTTGGATGAATCCTTATTTTTTTCTTTTTCATTGTCTAAAGGAACCTTTTAGTTTTCACCTAGAGACTTATCATTTTTATCTTTTTCATTATTTTTCTTATTTTTACAATTGGAGGGTTAAAAAAATTCTCCAAAATATGCCTTGTTATCCAAGTCTATAGTAAACCCAGCCTTATGATCACCACTAGGTATGCCTTCTCGTAGTCCCAGGAACTCAACAATTGATTTGTCATTCTCAAAAATGTCTAAGATGGGTGTGTCTTGTTGGTCCCAATAGATGAGTTGGGGGTATACTAAAGGCATGTCATCAACAAAGGTTTCAAATTTCAAAAGGGTCAAGGTAAAAGCTGAGTTCATATAGTCAAAAGAGTTTCTTACCAATTCCTCTTTGCTCTTTTGCTTGGATCTAGATGGATTCTGAGTTAGGTGGGCCTAATGCCAAGGTGTGGTTATCTAAAGCATATTTGTCAGGTTCCCAAGAGGTAGGATCAAGAGATTCCCAATAGTAATGTTTAAACCATTCCTCTTTAGTCATAGTATTTGGTGGACAGGAATTCAATGGATTTGACATGGATTTAGGCATTAAGTCAAGTTCTCCAAACAGTTTTATCAAGGTCCATGGAAGAGGTGGAGGATAGGGAATCCCACTCATATTCTTTAGAATTAGGGGAATCATAGTAGGGTTGGTCATATGGTTCTTCAGATGTATCAATATCTTCTAAAGCACTTACTTCCTCAAGTAAAGGCGATGTGGTACTAGGAATGCCAATATGAATTAGTTGAAACCAAAGCCCTAGGCCTTTCATCCATTTAGAAACAATGATTGGTTCACTCCTCCCATCTTGATGTAAGCCTAAGCCACTATGTCCATTATATCCCTTGCTCTACATGATGGTGAAACCTTTTCCATACTGGAGTGTAGGTATGTGAGCAAGTGAGGGAGGTTCATCATTATCTTCTCTATACAACCAAGAGGTCACATCATCTTCATTTATGGCTTCTTTTCTTAATACTCTCCATTTAGTGAATTTTTGTGGGAGGGATGTGTATAGTGACTACTAATTATCTCCTATCTAATGTAGGTAAACCATATGATTTAGGAGGAAGCAGGTGGCTAACACAATAAGATGTCTTCATGTGATATTCTCCACAACCCTTGTCTTGGATCTCAACCTTAGGAGTGGAAGGTAGTGACGGTGGGTGGATGTTTTAGAGAGGGTGGATGGATCAACATAATGAGATGAATTGGAAAATGAAGCTTCTTGGTTTATTGGCACTTGGCGTTGGGGTATCTCTTGTAGATTAGTGCAATATTGAAATGGATCTGGGTCACCATCTATTGTTATTTTAGTGCCATTGTAAGGGAATTTTAGAAATTGATGATATGTAGAAGGGACTACCTTCATGGCATGAATCCATGGTCTACCTAGCAGAAGGTTGTATGGGAGGGTGAGATCTAAGACTTTGAATTTTTTCTCCATAATTGCAAGACCAATTCTGATAGGAAGTATGACAACCCCTTTGATTTGCATTCTTCATCATCATAAGCCTTAATGACAATGCTTTTGGTGGTTTTTACACATTCCTCTGAGAATCCTAATGCCTTAACTAATTTTAAAGTACAAAGGTTCAACCCTGCTCCTCTATCTACCAAGACTCGTCTAACTTTGGTTCTGTGAACAAGGACTTCAAGGTGTAACAGGTCATTATGATTTATTTTCTCGGTTGCATAGTCTTGTTTGAAGAAGATGGCATGATTATTATTGTTCAAGTAGCCTACCATTTCCTAGAAATGATTGACATTGAGAGCATTAGGGATAGTGGTGCTTTGTAAAGCCTTATCTAAAATGGATCAATGTTTAGGGGAGATACGCAATAGTTCCAAGATAGAGATTTGGGTTGGGGTCTTCCCAAACTAATCAAGTAATTTAACTATGACTTGGAAGTCTATGGTTCCTAGTGTGATTGTGGACCTTGGATGGTGATCTTGGTTCAGCGAGTGTTGACGTCAAACTCAAGATTTTTATTTATGGCGATGGTATTGACATGATCATTGGCGGCTCAGATATGATTTATGATGGGGCCACTATAATCATGCTTGAAACTAGCATAGTTGGTAGAAGTATTGGTCTTGTCACCCAAACTAGGGGATTTTCCTTTACCATGGTCATGTAGTGGATCAGAAAAAACCTTGTGATTAGTGTTTGAAGATGTTAGTTTTTATCCACTAACTTGAATAGTTTTTTCCTCAAAAAAATATTATATGATGTTATTCAATTGTTAGAAATTTTGTAGGTTATGTCCTTTAGTCCAGTGGAAGTCACAAAAGGAATTGTCATCCCACTAAAATGGTTTAAATTTCCTTGGATTGTATTGTCTTGGATCTTGAAGCTATATGAGATTGTGTTGCAATAATTGTTTGAAGACTGGCTCTATGGGTTCCCCAAGGGGAGTGAACTCACCTTTTGGAAATCTTCTCTGTTGTTGTGGCCATTGGGTGTTTTGGGTAGTGTTGTGGATTTGGTTGACAACGTTGAGTGTGTTGGTAGAGGGGTTATTTCCTCTAAGTGTGATGATCGGTCTTGCATGTAAAGTATTTGCATCAAATACCCCATCACTAGTAACATTTTTATTTTGATACCAAAACTTGTTTCTTTCATTGGGTGTGTTCTACACATTTGGATTTTTGTTGGGTGTCTTAAGTTCTCCTTTTTCAATGAGACCTTTTTCTAGTATGAGCCCCTTTTCCAATAGTTATACAAAGGATGTGCAACAATGTATCCTCAAGTCACTTCTCAAATTTGGTTTGAGGCTTTCCTGGAAGATAGTGACCTTTTGTTTCCCAGGTATCTTGATAGGACGTTGATTGGCTATAGTTCTCCATCTATGGAAGAAAGCAATAAAATTTTCTCCTTTGTCTTGTGTAGTATGACACAAGGTTTCTATGTTAATCTCATGGTCGATGTTAAAGGAGAAGTGTTCAACAATTTTTTGAGCTAGTTCAACCCATGATTTTATGTTATAGTCAAGACCTGAGCAATTCCAATAAGAATTCTCTAAAAGAGTCTCATAATATAGGTGGGGTCATTGGCAACATCTATGCACATTGTGGAAAACTCCCTTATTTTTTTGATTGGATTTCACTTTCCATTGTATTTGGGAAAGTTTGTTATGACATACCCATGAGGGAAAGGTGTCATGTATAATGATTTGTCAAAGGGAAATGGCCATAAATCATTTTCTGAAATTATTTTCTTGTTAGACACTGCCATGTTATCCATCTATGATTGAAGAGCATGCATTTGTGTCTGCGGGATGTCAACTTGCATTAATGATGTGTTAGTTGGATTATTTGGATCTATGTACATGTTTTGGAATCCAACATTTTGTGATGGGTTTTGGTTAAATGTTGGTATGTAAAGTGGATTTTGATTTGGAATATGTGAAAATGGATTTTGATTTGGGGTTTGTGAAAATGGATTTTGATTTGGAATCTGTGAGAAGGGGTTATGATTTAGAATTTGTGAAGTGATAGGTTAGTTTCCATATTGAAAGGAGGGTATACTCCCTATCTATGAGACCCCAATTTTTGGTATCGTACTAGCAACATTGACACTTGGTATAGTTGTTTTCTATGGAATAGTACTAGTGACATTAACACTTGGTGTAGGAGCTGATATTTTATATCTTTTGTTCCCAACAAGAGGACTGAATGGATTGGACGATGATGCCCCTATGGTGCAATTTAGCTCTTGTGTCATGCTAGATATACCAAATGGAGATGTGTCTATCATTGGAGAACTTTGTGTAGGTACTCTAGATGGTATAAAAGTCATCACATGAGGTATAGTGGCACTAGTAGTGGTAGTTTTTGTTCCTTGAGTAGATGTAGTTTGTAGGGTACATATATCAAAACTAGGAGGTAATTTGGCACCTTTTGCTAGCAATTTGGCTAAGTATCGTTGAGGATCATTTTCTAGATAGTCATCTACAAAGGAAGCAAACTCAAGGTCTTGTGTAGAAACATCTATTCCTTCCACTACAATGTGTCCTTGTGTGTCTCTAGTAACAAATTTTTCTAACAAAGTCTTGTGAGGTCTTGATGAAGATGTCCCGGAAAAGGGGTTTGAGAACGGATTGATGAAATTGTTTGGATCGGCCATGTTTTCTATTTCTTTCCTTTTAGATCTTGTTTCAACCATGTAAAAATAATCTCAAAGTGCAAGTAATGCAAAAGTTAAGTCTATGTATGATTATGAGTTTAATCTAAGTTTTTGGGATTTTCTTGCAAATAAGGAATCTATGCACCTTTTTTTTTGGTATTTTCTCTGCAAATATAGTATGTCTAAAATGATGTTATTCTAGGATGATAGTGTCTAAATATTCAAAGGTCTAAGTGATCAATTTGGAAGATTCTAAAAAGAGGTTATCTATCAACTAAAGCTTAACCTAGGTTTCAATTTAGTTATGACAAAGAACCTTTGTAGGACTAGGACCAAAAGATAAGGTGAGCTCCCAAACTAGATTAATGAGCTAGAAAGACTCATGTGTAGGGAAAAAAGATATGATGAATAGGTTCAATGACAATGTTTGTTGAAGCAAGGGTTCATCCAAAGTGTGAAAGGTTCCTAACTTAAAATCTACAAATGATGATATCTCTAAAGGAAATAAAGACTCCTAAGATGAAAGTAAGATCTTCAACTAGGATACGTATTGTTATGAATGAATGATTCCTAAAGGATGCAATTGCACAAATTTTGAGCAAAATTTTTGGTTTTTGTCCAAGAATCAGTGTAAAGGGATAAATCAGATATTGGTTTGACTGTTTGTTTTCGGTTTGTGATAGTGAATTATGGTTTTTTGGTAATTAGATAGATGTGTTGTAGGATAACAGATGTGTCACAACATTTAGCAGTTGTGGTTTGTTTTTCCAGTTGTGATCTACTCATAAATTGAGTCTTAGGTTTCAAAAAGATGTGGTTCTATATCAAGCAAATGTGACTTACAGTATTAATTCAGACTCAAGACTTCTTAGATGCAGTTTTCAGACTCCAACAATGTATTGGTAAAAACTAGGTCAGGTCTATGATAGGGCATATGCATCATTCTAGACTCCAGATGTGGCTCACCAATTCAGATGTGTCACAAAATGTTTCAAGTGTAGGTTTTCCAATGATAGAGGCAATGAACATATGTGACTCAAGACTTCATATGCAGTATTCTAGTAAGCAAATGTGACATTTTCTAACAGATGTGACTCACTAATAAACAAATGTGACTCAGATTCTGGTACATGTAAATTGGATTCAGTATTGACAGATGCGAAAAATTGGTTAACAGATGTGACTCTATGTAATAGATGTGTTTCTCTAGTGAACAATTGTGATTATGTTTGACAATTTGGGATAAAGATCTATCCTTGAAGCTCTATCCCAAGCATCGAGTCCATATAACCTTTAGGTTGTATTTTAGAATTGGGCCCCAGTGAAAAACAATAGTCAATAGGGGAGGTCGTCATTGAACTATCCCAAGCTGGGGGTGACCTTTTCTTGGGATTTGCATTCACTCAATCGCTACTTTAGATCAATCAGGATTTGAACCTAAACTCCCAAAGAGAGGCCACCAACTGGTTGATCTTATCTAACCTCAACCCAATACACCCTTCTGAAGGGGGGTATTGGATAGGCCGAGTAATTCTCTCTACTCCTTTTTAGGGTGAAATCCATACATAACATCCCCATGAGGTCATGTTACATATTGATTTCAAGGCCCTTGGTTGGCCTGACCTCCCCATCTTTTCTTCCTCCTTCCCCCACCCCTTTCCCAACTTGACTTCTACCTTCCCCTTTGAGCCCTGATAAAAGTAACGTTGGGTTGATTCTATGTTGGAAGAATGGTTCGGAGCCCTGATAGGGGCGAAGGGGTCCTGTACCTCTCTACAACTAGTCATTCTAAATCTAAACTCATTTGTTCCTTCCTTCCTTCCATAAAGAAAGAATGTTTGTTCCTACCTTCCCACCTTCCATTCTTCTATCCAAATTTTGAGTGGCATAGGTCGGAGCCCTGGTAGGAGCAAAGGGGTCCTTTACCTCTCGCCAACCAGTTATTAGAACAAAGATCTTGCTTGTTCCAACCTTTAAGTAAGAAAGAATTTGTGTTGGGTAGGTGACCAATACGCCATAGGGGAAGGAACCCCCCACCAGTTGGGGTAGCTTACCTGAAGGTCCCCAAGCTAGGGCCCTTTAGTGGGCCAAGTTCCCCAACCACCCACTTTCCACCCTTACCCTTGGCCTGGAGGGGAGGGATCCCCAATGGGAGCCTGACCCGAAGGTGCACTTTGGGCCATCTGTCCAATCAGAAAGAATGGTCAGTGGGTTTGGCCATTAAAGAAAGAAAGAATGGTCTTCTAGTGGGGTGTCGTAAGTCCTACTTTCCCTACTAATCCCAATCCTAACTTCTCCCTTTCCCTTATAGGGAGAGATACAATGGCCGATTGGGGGGGACTAAAAGTTCCCTACTAATCCCAATCCTAGCTTCTCCCTCCCTTAAAGGGAGAGAGAAAATTTCTGATTGGGTTGAGTTAGGATTCATCCTACTTATTCTTTGCTCGGGCTCTTCTGGCAAGAAGAAAGAAAGAATTTCTATTCTCTATTTGCCAACTGAAACCAATCATAACTTATACCTTCCACTGAAATCCAAGAGGGAGCACCTCATCCTATGGATAGTAGGGCCTACCCCAGTTATATAAGAGGTAGTGGCAGGCCCTCTCAATCATTCATATTCATGGGGTGAAACCCCCGACACTCACTCAACTGACTTCAGGTCATTCACATGTAAGAGCCTACCTACCCTTTGGAGCCATTGACTTGGAAATTTCCCATCCAGGGTATGTAGGATGGGCCCTTGCTTAGCCATTAACAGAGTGACCTTTTCCATTAACGGAGTGACCTAGCCATTGACTTGGAAAGTGTTCACCCATCCTACATCCCCCGCTTAGCCTGACCTAGCCCCCCATTGCCCATTGGTTTGGCAGAGTGACCCCATTACCCATTGGTTTGCTGGTGTGTCGTTTCACCCCATTACCATGGAGGAAAATCTAACACAGAGATATAGATAGGGTCATTGGATCGGGTACTACCAGGTTGGAAACTCTTTCACCGAAAACCAGTAGAATTCCCCCCACCAACGAACTAAGATTTTAATTAATCTACTTAATTAATTAGCCTACTCGAGTAAGGAACTATGGGTGGGAGGGTCGAATGGCAATATATCTAGAAACATTGTGGGAATTTAGGGCTATATGATAGTGAAGCCATTACTCATGTGTGTCTCTATGGCAACCACGACTTGTATGCAGTAAAATATACCATGCAAGAGATCTATAACAAGTTGCTTCATCAAAAATGAATGCTCAGGTTGCTCAACTAAACTACCCACCCCCCTTGAGAATAGTAGGGCTTATCCCACCTATCCCAGGATATAGGGGTGGGAGCTTTGTTTCTTCATCTTCTTGGGGGAAGATTCCATCGATTGGTATGTGCAACTACTGTCAAAATATGTACCGTGAGATGGAATTGGATCTAACCCTATTTCCACCCATCGGGGGGAGAGGGAATTATGATTCTCTTGGTTTGATGATTGAGGTTTCTTTTGCAGGAAGTCTCCTCCACATTGCTTGTTGTTTGGTGAGACCCTTGTTTCTCTTCTTCATGGTTGTGCTCACAGGTGTGGGAGAAGTGAGTACACAATAATAACAAGAGTGGGTGATGACATAATATTCCCTCCCACCCGGAACTAGCCTATAGAATAGTAGGGGCCTCCCACCCTACGGGGAGACAAGGAGAATATGTTCATGTTGTGGTTTGAAAGTTAGACCTCCAGCCGAAATCGTGAATAATATCATGAATACAATTCCCATCTATTGTGAATCCAATTCCCATCAATACCTTTGTTCGATCGGTATTTATTCCCACCCACCCATGAGCATGTTTTAGAATTCTAGTTGGGTGGGTGGGAGGAGATAGCAGTAGGGGAGTAGCTTGGTTCACTCTGGGCTCTGGATCTATAGTTGCTAGAGTTGTTGTTGCTATAAGTTTGAGCTATATAGTCCTAGTTGGAATGTTGTTGCTTGAACTAGTGCGAGTTGTTTGGGCTATTAGCTGATAGTAGTGTAAGCTCGTTCAATCCTATTGTTTGTAAAATCTATCGATTATATACTACATAACATGGGTGCAACACCCCCCCATTGTAGAAAGGTTTCTTTAGGCAGTGCACCCTACTATTCTAAAGGGCCCCTACTATTCTAAGGGGGGGTGGGTGCGAAGCACAGGGGTGTGTTGGAAGTTTTGTAGTGGGGTGAGGGTGTTATTTCCATCCAATAATGAGTTAACAACAACTACTATCCTCCTTCTTGATCCTCCATGGGGATGTTACGTAGAGAATATGGTGTTTACTCTCTACGTAACATGCTAAACAACCATCTCAAACTCCCTTCCTCTTCTCGACTAGTTCATTGACTATATTCCACTCCTTTCTCTTGAGCATGCTTTCTTCCCTTCTCTAAAACTCAGTTGAGTCTTCCCTCCCTGGATTGCAAGCTAGTGGGGGTGAATGGATGGCTAATAAACTAGGATGGATACTTTCATGAACTCCCAGTAGACTAATCAAAATTCCCCTTCCTTCCATAGTATTTGCTTGAGCATGATTTAGCTCCAGCCATCCAACTAAACTCTATTGCTACTATAGAAAAGTTAGGCTCTCCACCCCTGCATGCATGCACAGGTAGCTTTAGTCAAATGTGGGAAGAGAACTACCTGTAGTCCATCTGCATGGGCAATTAACAATTGTCTTGGTGAACTCCAACTCTAGGCAAAATTCTGATTAGTGTTGATTGAACCTAAGGCCAATATGGTCGGTGGTGCCAGCAACTCTATAGCCTCTTGTTCATTGGGTGGGTTGTAACCTAAAATTTGGTTGGTAGTCGGTAGATTCTATTTTCTTTCTCACCCTATTGCCTATACCCACCTGTTCATCGAGTGGGTCAGGAATTCTAGTAGGTAGATTCTATTTGCTTTCTCACCCTATTGCCTATACCCACCCTAAGGCCATATGGTCAGTGTCGAAGGCACAACTTGCTAGTAGGTGTGAGGGAGTTATAGTCAATAGATTAATTGGTGGGTCAGGAATTCTAGTCAGTAGATTCTATTCGTGGGAGGCCCCCCCTACAAGTAGGTAGATTATAGTTAGTTGGAATCTACCTCCACTATAGTTCCTAAGTTCCCACCCAAAACAAGTGGGATGGGTGGGAGATATAGTTCCCCTTGGGGTGCTAATTGAACCTTTTGGACCTTCCTTTCCTTTGAGAAGTAATCTGAGTTGGACCATCCATCTGGAGCTACCGATTAGAAATGAATTAACATCGACATTGACAATGAGTTAACACTGACATTGACTAGCAATGCCCTCCCTTATTCTAGTTGATAGTGAGACTACAACTATGTATTCACCACCTTCATCGTTGAGGCAAGAAGATCTATAGCCACCTTTCAACCCCTGGGAGATCATTACTTTCCCTCCATCTTGAATTGGGTTTGGGGGACTATAACTCATTGAATGATTGATGTTATACCTTCCTTTCGGTCTCACTGGTTGAAGTTAGTTAGAACTCCCTGCGGGAGGGAGGGAACTATCTCCCACCCACACCCCCAATTGAACTCGTTAATTTAGGGAGTCAAACAATCCTTTTGGCCTAACATTTTTTCTTTCATATCCAGAGTTATCATCTCCTTCATTACTGAGGGTCCAACACCAACTATCACATGTTATGTAGATAGTCAACACTAGATTATATACATGATAGCCTAACTAAGATTCCTTAGGATTAATTAAATTGTGAATGGCATTAACAAATTAATGTTAGATTTGGGTGGCGATAAAATAGGAACAAATTTGAAGAGTGGGCCCTTAACCAATTTCACAGAGGGGGGGAATTCTAATTGAAATTTGGTCCAAAATGTGTCAATTTCAATAGAGGGTCGGATCAACAAGAGTGGTTGAAGGGGCTTGAGAAAAAGCTTGGGAATAGTAGTTCGATCATTTCTATCCTATGGGTCGGTTTTCCAGTCATGTGAGCCAGACAAAACCTCAATTCATTGATCGGGTAGGGAGAGAATGTTGTTGGGTTAGTTCTCCAGTCATGTCTCAAGGTCCTACAATTTCTAGTGGTTGAGTTGATCGAGTGGGAGGCATGTTACATATAGAATCAAGAAATGGGTGGGGTGGGAATAGTAGTTCTGGTCATTTCTCGATAATCAGGGTGGCTCCTCCATCGTCTCGCCCTTCAACATACTATAGAATCGAGGGCAACAATTTTTTTCATGGTTTATTCACCACCCCTAGAATAGTAGTGGTGAGCTGGGGGGCTGCCCGGGGCATGGAGGTTAGCATGCCGGTCTAAAACCTCCTAGCCCAGTCGCATTGAGCTAGCTAGGAAAAAAAAATTGAATGAAGCATGCTTGAAGGCGACACAGCTGGGTATACCTTTAGGTCTTGTAATGGGTGCCTTTGTACGTGCTTCGAGCAGCTTCAACATATAGATGTCTCCAGTTTGGAGCTGATTCCCATAGAAAAGGTAGTAGTAGAGCAGCCCCCACTACTCTACATTCAATCAACAACAACTAGGGTTAATTACTTGGAATGGGTTTACATTCAGAGATTGATTATGAATTGGTGGCCTTTGCCACCTCCAACACATTTATATTTTTTTCTCCCATTTCTCATTGTTTGTCCACTCTCGAGTTAGCTCCCTGTAGTGGTATGTTCAAGTGTCAAGGGATACCTATTGAATAGTTGCTGCTAGATTGTTCGGTCTACCGATATTATGGCCAAGAAAGCCTAGACTGGACTTTACATGACTACTACTACCACTATAGTAGTATCACTCTTTACGGAGCTAGAGAAAGAGTTGCAAGAGAAGGAGTAGATGGGACAATGATGATGGTGGGGCGCTCAACACCCTAAAGGGTGTATCATGCCAGGCTCTGAACCTATCGATTCTACACGAGACCCCCACCCACCCTACCTCGAAGCCTTTCTGATGAACACTTGTAGTTTTCCAATAAACTACAGTGTACACTGACTCTATTTTGTGATCAAGTTTTGGTGAATAAAAAAATCAGAAGACAATGTATTTCCAGTTTGGCGATCATGAACATGTATAATTCCATAAAACAAGTACAATCCTAAGGTTGGAAGTGACAATACTTGCTGAGTTCTCACTTGGGTTTCCCCAGCTATGCTTATTTAAAGCAGATGAGTAGAAGCTTGACCCCATTGGCTCCCCTCCACAACCCTCACTTCTCTGGGGCAGCCAAGCTTTAGTACCCATGAAACTCCCATGGCATACTTATCATCTCTACTAAGAACCATATGAACATGAGATTACTTTAGAGATCCAACCTCTTGCCCTAGCAAATAGAAGGCTTTTGGCTTACTAAAACAATTGGCTCATAGTATGAGCACCCATTTAGGTGGCTATGTGTGAGGCAAGATACAATGATCTTGTGTGCATAAAAAATCTGTACCTACAACCTTAGGCTTTCCCTTAAGGTTTGCATTTATATACCAGTCAGGAGTAGCTTGGTGAAAAATCTTTGTTGCCGGTTTGAGTCATCCTAGGGTGAGTACTTTTTCCCACCAAGACATGCCCAATTTCTAGAGTCAATAACAGTTTCTTTTACACCTAGGATCACACAAATGTACAAGGGGTGAGGATACTTCTATATAGTAAATCAAGTAAAAAATAGATAGTCCTTTTGCACCAAACACAGTAGATATTAGTAAATTTTAAAACCCAAATGACAATTTTCTAATCTACCAAGCAATCTGTTTCAAAATAGTCTTCGACACACGTCCTGCAAAAATTTCATCAGTAGTTTTGAATTTCTCTTCATTGATTGTCCTGCAAAAAGGTTTCAAAAACTTTCCTTCTATGCTACATCCTACAAACACTATGTTAACTCCTTAAAACACATGCTACAAATCAAAAATTAGCTAAAATAAAAATAATAATGAAAAACTATAAATTAGAATTTGAACTCAAAAATTTCACTAGTCAAATGCATCGCATAGGGCAACAGATGCGTCATGGATTTTTACCATTCAATTGTGTCATGAAGAGCCATGGATCATTCATAGCACATATTTAATCTTCTTGATTCAAATTTATAACTAGGTCTGCCAGAGTTAGACCTAAAACATCAAAACTTCAAATGTATATGCAATGCACATCAAATGTATAAGAAAAAAACTTGTTAACACATAGAATTCTATTTTAGATGATATCAAGTAACTTATCTACAACTCTACAAGACAAAATAATTAATCATGAGAGAACACAAAATCTTCTAGATGAATGGACTATACAAAAACTTACTGTAGTTCTTAGAGTAGAACATTGTTACAAATATCTTTTGAATACTTTAACATATGATCACAAAACTTTGGGGTAAGATGAATCTTGTAGTCTCAAAATTTTGTACAAGGTCCTATAGAGATATCTTTCTTTGAGGTAGAATCCAAACCAAAAACCCAATGCATTGAACCAATATATAAGTGTAACATTGTTTTCTAAACTATTGGTAATTGTATCTTTCCAACCATATAACCAAGTCAACTAAAATCTTGTTAGTGGATGCAAATGATGTTGACATAGAACATAATATTAGCTTCTGATTGAATCTTACAACATAAGATAATCTAGATCAAAATACTGAATCAATAATCTTCCAATACCGGATTAACATAGCTTGAATTGGAGCAACTACTAAACTATACAAGTAATGTAAATCAATGATAATCTTCCAATTTCCATTATTGAAATCAATGAAAACCTTCTAATTTCCAACAATCTCCCACTTTTTCCAAAAATCTCCCACCTTTTCATTGATGGAAAAACATGATGTGAAAGCCAAAAAAAAACTTCTCAACTTTTCATTTCTCTCCCCCAAAACTTTTCAAAAAAAAACTTTTCACATGGTGTCATCTCTCATTTCACATGATACCTTCTCTCCCTCTTTGACATCAATGGGAAAGTATAAAAATATATTGAATTCTTTAACAATTTCCTTTACATACTTGAATACTCCCCCTACGGAGTACATCCAAAATAGTAGTTGTAAGTAATCAACTAGAGGAGGTTGTCCGTTGAAGTTTGCTAAGAGTACCTATCCAAGAGGATTTTCCTTCATCCTCTAGCTTCTTTGCTTCTAAAAAGGTTGTACATGGATAATTAAGACAAACTATAATGTCTTTTCCTTCAACTGGAGTCCCAAGAGAGACATTCAAGTTCAGAATCCTATCAACCAAAGAAAGAGCATAGTAGACAGGTGTGCACTTAATCTTTATTAGATCTTTGAGCTACCCATATTTTTCAATAATTTCTCCTTTCTCCTTATGTAATGCAAGATAGTCTTCATGAAAATTTGTTAAACCATACCAAGTTTGATCATCCATATCTAGAGCTAGATTAAAGGTGTTGGATGCATACTTTATTTGTGTCTTCAACATCCTTGAATCTTGGAATTGCATCAGACCATGTCCAACAAAATGAGAATATACTTCTAGCCTCTTTCTCACACTCTTGAACCTCTTTAAGTCTCTCAAGTGCAATGCTATGTGTAGACTTGAACTTGTCTTCAATTTCCAACAATCCTTTTCTTTGACCCAAGTGATCATTTCACTTACTGCTTCACTCTTTAGTTCTTTGAATTTGCCAGTCAATGAATTTTTTCTTTCCATAATGGACTATGAAGAATTGGTGACTACTCTAGGAACTATTTGAAGATGTACCTTTCTCCTAGCTAGCTACTTGAGTCTCCTTGGAGCTATCTCGGTTTGAGCAATTAATGCATGAACCTCAGTATCTTTTATCTTTTCTCTGGAGGCAGTCATTGATTTACCGAAGATCAACTGAGATCTTTCAAGAATTTTTTGAGATACTTTAGTATAAGTTCCTGTTGATGCCAAAAATTAGCGAGGTAACAGTGCCTTATGGGAAACTCAGTTCAAGGGGGACCCTTTGCGCCGAACTGAGTGACCTCCAGGTTTTAAAGAAGCCGGCTTCTTCTATAATGGGTTTTTGGAAAGGGAAAAGGGAGCAGATATAATAAAGCAAATATAAATCTAAGGCGATGCGCCAAAGCTTTCTGATAGGCATGATAAATCATAGACTTAAGGGCCTAAATGTTATTTCTATGTTCCAAAACGTCAGAAACTTAAAGCTATAGCATAAACAATTCATTTAATTGACATAAAAGTATCACATACATTCTTACTGCTAAGAAGAGTCATTAAGACATGGTTTAGGTAAGCAAGTTTGTATTCAATGCATAGAAGTCCCTTCAAATGAAATGCTTAAGACAATAGGAAGCACAATTTACAGTTTAAACAAAACATGAAAACAAAAAGGCCGAACAATAGGCACAGTCTGAAAGTTTCTTGTGAATAAACATGCAAAAGAGGCCCGGTGTCTCTTGCTAAAAACCAATATTCTTTCTAAAATCTTGGACCATTTTCTCCTTGACAGAGAGAGTATATATAGCTGGAGAGAAAAATTCCCACCGCTTTGGAAGCTGTAACAGAAAAGATTCCCAATCTTCCGTAATGATGCCCCAATCAGAACATTCCCAATGCTGTTATAGCAGCAACCAATTAGAACCTAGCATCTAGTTGATCGGTTGCAGGCATGCCCTTTGTAATGATGGTAGTGGTTCGAACCAAGTTACGAGGTGACAAGTGCCATCTACTGCCTCAGAGGACTATGACGACCAGCGCCCCATAACACCATCCCACCTTGCCAGCCCACAGCCTGCTTCGAAGATCAGTGAAAGGCACGCGGCAGCACATCGCGGCCCAAATGAGAATTCCTCCTTTAGCCGCCGAAAGATTGCGAAGAAGCGACACGTGTACGAAGGGTCAAGTGCTACACTGAGGTGGGGAGAAAGTTGTGCAAGCAAGATCCGAAAGACGCTTCGTAGCGTTTCGGAGCTCATTGTGTTTTACCTCCTTGTTGTATTAAAAAGGCTGTGAAATGCTGCCATGTGGCTGAAGGTAGGGCCCACCACGAAATAAAGAAGGCCAGCAGAAACATTTCGCAGCCGGCAACTGCATATTCTATCCCCGTAAGGAAAGCTTGCGATACGCCGCCATGTATCGAGATGTGGGCCCCTCTAACAATCTTAGGAGTGCGGAATCGTTGTGGAAGGCATAGCGACCCGAAGAGAATATAAGGAAACAACATAAAAATCCCCGTGGGTGAGACACGTGGATGCCCAGCGCAGCATTTCAGGATCTGAAAGGGAAGCCGCTAGCCCAAGTTGCGAAGTAAGAAATGCGCAAAGGGGAAGATCAAAATCTGCCGGGAAGCCGAACAAACTTGGAGATGTACAGGCCGGTACACGAATATCAACAAAAGGAACCCGAAGGGAGCTGTTGAATCTTTATTTAAACAGTTCCAAATCTAGGTCCATGAGGATCTTGAAGGCTATTAATTAACATTTCAATATAGCCAACAAGATAATCCTTTTCAATCTCATACCCCAATTCAATATTCCATGTGTTTCTTAGTTCAACTACCATGATAATGTAGCTATTAATGGATACTAGAAATGTTATATCTATAACATCATGAAAGCAAAGTAGAATTAAAGCAATAACAATGCAATTAAACTCGAATTGTAAACTAAAGCTAAACAACAAAGCACAAAGGAAATTATAAACATAAACAAATAATGATCTCACCCAATATCTACATCCTTCCACGAATGACCTTGATACTCCTCCATTTTTCCATGATGGTATTCTTGCCCTTAGATTTTTAGTATGTATGCAAGTATAGCCTTGATGTATGTGATAATAGAAAAATATTGAAGATTAAACAAGTGCTCTAAAAGCCATCAAATTTTGAGAGGAGAGACAATGATGAAATCCAGGTTAATTTATATAAAATTTATTGTTTGAATGATAGACCAAGATTGAAAGATGAATAGATGATTTAGATTAAAATATTTGACATGAATTAAGATAAGTGTTAGTATTGATGTTAGTGATAAAACCTAAGAATAGAGATCAAGATTAAATAATGATTTAATCTCTAGTTGAAAGTATTCAAAAATTAGAAGAATAATGTTTGCATGAAAAGGATAAAGATAGAACAAAGAAAATGATTTGTTTGAATGCATAAATGAATGAATGAATGAATTAAATATATTTAATTAATAAATGTGTACATGCATAGAATTAAAACTAGATAATTGACTAGTTATGACAAAGAGTTTATTCGTGAAAGACAATCAGACATTAAATCTAGAGATAACTAACTGATTTAAATAGATCTCGAGTCAAGTGGAAATGAATACTTAGATAACATAAACAATAGAAGAATATGTCCAAAATAGACTTTTATGAATTAAATGATTATTTAATTCAACATTCGACATTTAAGGATTAAGTTAAATAAATAAGATTTATTTAATTGACTAAAGAAAAGATTAATGAATAATTAAATAAATAAAGTACTTATTTAATTATAGTTGAAAATATAATTAGGATAAATTAAATAAGGATTTATTTCATTTTTTAAAAAAGGACAAATTTAATTAGTGACGTAATTAAATAAAGAATGTTTATTTAATTAATCAAAACTTGAATAAATATAATATGAATTAATTAAATAATTAAGTTTATTGAATTAATAGAAGAATAAATGTTAAAATGAATTAATTAAATAATTAAAATTTATTTAATTAACAGATAAGAAAGACTTTAGAAAGTAATTATTTTATTTAATAATGACTATGAAAATACAAATTATGAAGAAATTGAAGTCACAGGCTTAGACCAAAATTCAGTGTCTACAATATCATCCTTATATTTTGTGACTAATTCTCTCATCCTTATATTTTGTGACTAGTTCTCTTGGAATTCTCTATCTTATATTCATTCAAAGAATGCAGCAAGGGCATCTCCTTGTGCATCCAAATCTCCAATATTTCTCATTAATTCTATGATCTGATAAGCAACCAACTTGGTATTTACCAGGAACTTCTCTCATAAAGTAGAAGGTTTGACATAATATCAATGTTCCATATCTAAATGTGCATTTCTTCTTGATATAATTCAAATTTTTGAATAGTTGTTGCTGGAGCAACTCACAAAGATCATATTATTTTATTTTCTCAACTATTTCTAATGTTAAGACAATTACGGTAGTGGAAAAATCATTGTTACCAAAAATTAGGTGTGAAATGACCAAACTTGCATAGTGAACTACCAAATTATTTATTCTAGTACCTTGTTCTTTATTAATCCTTCTCCTTTTTCAAGATTACATTCAGTAGTATGTCCGAAGGATAATAAACTAGTAACATCTCTAATTTCCTCTCTAGATAACATATATGAATTTTCAAGCCACATAAACTGATCATGAAATCTTCTACATGCTAATCTAATACATCTCTCTTCATCGCTAAAGTCTAGAAATCAATCCCAAACATCCAATTTCATCTCTGTAAGCATGGTGTTTTCTAGTTTTAGGGTAAATTCTTCTCCACTTAATTCTTCAAACCATAATATGTGTGCTTTTCCATAAGTAGGTTCTTCTAATTTTCTATGAATACATATCACAATACCGTCAATCAGAATAATACCAAGGGGAAGTTCCAAAAATGCACCCAAGGGCTCAATTTCTAGGGTTTTAATAGGATACTTCTTAAACTATGGTTTCAATCTCTTTTAATTATCTACGACTCAAGATTTATCCATCACATTCAACAGAATTCAATGAATAATTCAAATGGAATAATGTATAGTAAAAGTGACTTACCTCTTGCCTGTACACCAAAGCCTAACACTGAAATTATACAGTATGGAAATGCTCTGGTCTCTTCAAGCTTGCTCTACACACTTCTTCTCTTCCACAAATATCTTTCATCGAGTGAATTTTCCTTAAAATACTTAAATTTATTTCTTTGATTCCAATTGCTTCATTAATAAATGCTTCAAAGAACAAGTACACGTCCTCATGATTAGTGTATACTTCCATCTTTTCAAGTTCTACAAAATTCATCCTTCACACATGTGCACTTGAAAAATTCCTTTCACTTGAAATGTCTAATTCATCACCTTGAAAAAATGCATTTATGTCATGTCATGACATCGTATATTGAAAGGGGATATTAATTTTTTTGATTATTGCTCCCCCTTAGCCACTACCTAGATTTAATTTTTGACGGGATTATCTGCACTGGAGGATGACACAGATGAAATCGGTACTTCTAATTCTCCTTCCTTTCTCCATAGCCTTTCCATTTCCTTCTTAACTTCTTTTGGATCAATCTTAATAATTGATTCATATCATTTTACTGGATAGTCTATTTTCATATTTCTACTTCTGCAGGCTCTAGCAAAGTGTCTTAGTTTGCTGCAATTATAACAAATCTTGGACACATTTTCTGAAGTCCAAATTTCACATACTTACAAAGAGGTCAATAAGTTAGCTGATAAAGTTGAAAATTTGGAATGTTATGGGAAAAATTTTGAGGTAATAGGAAATTGGGAGATTTCAAATCATTATCCTTAGTTGATCGTGTTCACAAGTGAAGATGGAAGTCAAAAAAATTCTTAATAAAAAGGGGGTGTTTTACTTGGTCTATTTCACCTAGCTGGATTGACATCTAAGTGGTTTTGATTGATCTACATTGATTAGCTGGCTTGACACCTAAGTGGGGTATTGCTTGGTCTACTTTGTCTAGCTAGCTTGATACCTAATTAGAGTGTTGGGTTATGCTCTATTCCAGGTAAGCGGTGTGATGTGGAAAAGTTTGCATAATGAGTCTAATTGGTTGTTAGAAAGATGATGCAAGCAAAAATGATTGCAACGAACATAATTAGGGAATTGGTGGATTGAAAGGAAAAAAGTTCATAGAGGCTTAGAACAAATGTTTCCTCAAGAGTACATGTGTTTCCTACATCAAAATTATGTTTAATGTTGGTGGCTTTGTAGGTACATTGCGCTATTATGTCAAGCTATGTAGCACAGAGTGTGAAGCTAGGAAATAATGTTTCACACAAGCAAATAAAAGGAAATATTGTGTTGGTGTCCACGATTACCTCTTCATCATAGATTAATATTTGTTTATTGACTATAGCATTGGAAATCACATGGTTTTATTGGCTATAAATGGAGGTGGTTTCTAAGTGGCATTTATTTGTAGTTTTTGAAATAGTTGTCTTCTAATTCCAACGTCTGGGTGAGGATAAGTAGCATAATGGATTTTGAGCCCTAGAATTTTAGAGTGTATATGGCAGTTCAACCATGGGAGATTCCTTTTGAGGAGTATATCTCACATGATTGTCTAAAGGTGGTGTTTAATTTGTCCTGTTGTACTGTCCTAGGGTTGAGGAAGTTGTTCACATTGTTCTGGGTTTGGAGGTGACAAGTCCATGAGCAAGATGAATTTTATTTACTTCGCAGGTGCTTTCTATTTTTCTCTCAAACATTATGGACCTGTTACAGTCTTATAGGGAGCTTGTCTTTATATCAGAACAGTTTGTCAAGCCTCAATTTCTCCAAAACAATGCCCTACTAATTGCAGTCCAAAAGTACAATATTTTTTCTAGGGATGGGGATATTGGTGGTGTTGGTTGTGATTTACAATGTAACTAGGTTGATCTTCTAATCTACCTATGGAATTGCCAATTCCAATCAAGGGAAGCTCGAAGGACCTGGACTAGCTAACGAGGACTTTAAAAAAGCCTCCTACACTTTGGGCTCTGCAAGACCCGGGAGGGTGATCTCTTAATGTGTTTACAACCTCTGCACTATCATTATAAACAACATTAAAAATAATAAATAATCTCACTAAGTAGCTCAACACAATAGGATAATATCTAATAGAATTGGCTATTCATTGATAATATCAACTACTTGGAGCATGAGATAACTACAACACAATCCACAACATAAGATAGTCATTGATTTACAATTTGTAGCAAGCTCTAGGAAAAGACAAACAAATACTGAACTATACGGATAAGTAAAACTTAGATTAGTGCCATATATCCATTGCAGGAGTCAAATTCATAAGCACCTAGAGGTTTATGACAGATTTAATACATAACATATAAGATCCCTAACAATATTGCATTACAAATTTATCAGGATGCATTCTAACCTAATACTACTTATCAAATCCTTATACAAAACATATCCACCTATAATCCCATTCAAGCATTTTAATTAATTCCTTGAATTAAAGCTAAAATAGAATCATACACATCACAATAGTGAGATGAATGAAACAACCCTTAGTTATTTTATTCAAAGTTTAGATATGCATGTACAATGGAGAGACATGAGCTTGAATTTCCAATTTCAACTCAAATGCTAGTACTATTATACAACATTAAATCCCCATGAACTCAAAACCTGTTATAGAATTACTCAAAACCTAAATTACATTTCTCTCTAAAACCATCTGACTTTACAATTTGCTCTGCAACTTAAAAATTATCTAACTTGCTAACATGTACTTTTGGCCTTGAAATCCTTCTTATAGAAAATGAAGGAGCAAATAAGCATCGGGCCAAAAATTACACATGTCACCAGCCAATTGGAGCACCTGGTGATATTCCAAAAATTGTTACAACCATCACCTTGGAGAATATTCTCATTCATCATGTCAGCTGAGGAAAGTTGATACAACAACAAAAATCATAAGAAACCCATGCCGAGACCGCCATCAAAGAAAAATTGGAAACCGTTGTAATCGCAACATCTAATCTGCCACCTGTTAGTAATCCATTCCTTTTACTCTTCCTCAGTCAAATTTTTAGCTACCCATTTCTAGTACTCTTCATTACTCGGCCAGTAAAAATTAATTACCTCATTCACCTTGGCATTATAAAGTGTGTATTTTACCACTACCTGATTTGCATCCCTTTCAAAAGATTCTGAAAATGAGCTGGTACTAATAATCTTATCCATACAACTTACTAACAAATCATAATCTGAGTCATCACAAATTAATTTAATTTGATCATTGATGACCTCACTTGCTTGATCTTGCCATTGTTAGAGTGACCTGATTTTCCCCTGCTCATCAATTATATCAGGTAACAATGTGTTACCCCAATCATTAAAATTCTTCACCAACTCCCTGATCTTCCTACTCAAATCATCTGGTAAGGTCTGAAAACCCTGTAATGACTTAACTAATACTTGAGTAGGCTTTAATGATTGGGGCCTATTATTTGTATCAAACCTTGAGGCCTTATACATGACATCTAGATCACTGGCCCTAGGGATCCAATTTTCAATCAATGGTATCACTACCTCTTGATCCCTATCAATATTCTTTATTGCATCTAACAACAAAGAATATAAAGAATATATAGATATTTGTTAGAATTGGCTATGGATGCCAAGATCTATGGACCAAATGGAAAGCACAAGAAAAGAGAGAGAGAATATGACATGACAAGAATAGATTGTATTCAATGCCATTGATATGATATGATTATAATTATTTACAAATGAGAGAGACCCCCTGGTTATATAGCCAAGGTGAGAACATAGAAGGGCATAAGATTATGACAAGTGTCGTAATCTTATGACATGAGACAACTATGAAGACCTATCACTCCACAAAAGGTGGAGAAATAATCACATGATGTGTCCACAAAAGGTGGAAATGATAAGGTAATGACATGTCAAGTCCACCAAAAGTGGAAATTCTCCAACAACCTCCTATGTGGTCCCTAAGTAAACTTAACTAAGGTGTAATTATGACCTAGGACATGGTACAACACATTTAATTACACCAACACCCCCCCTTAAGTGTAACTTAGGGAGTAGTGAATTATTATGCAAATGACACAAAGATGCAAAGATGGGTCCCGACTACGAGGCCATGTTAGGTACCCATGTACAAACAATGCAATCAATGCAATCTCTCACAAACGAGGAAAGGGAGAAAACCTCATGGGAAAAAACTCCCCCTCAAAAGAGAGATGAAATACAAAATATAAATACTCTCAATGAAGAATGAGAAGGTAAAAACCCCCTGTGAGGAAAAAGACCCCCCCATAAGAGAGAAATAGAAGAGAGACAAGGTAGCCCCCCTTCAATGTTGAGTCTCCTGTAATGATGGTAGAAGCTCGACATTGAATGTTGAAGATGATCCAATCTTGCTGAACAAAAGTCCTCCCCTTACGAAGAAACAAAACCAAGGATGTATGCAGGATATCAAGATGTATGATGTATGATGATGTCTCTGAAGCATGCTCAAGTGTCTCCATGTCGATGTAGAAGGCTGACACACTCGAAACAGGCGTTCTAGGCCACACTACTGAAGAGGAAAATCCAACATCTAGTAGAGAAGAATGTATAACATGATCCAAAGACAAAGATATCCCCTTTGAAGACAAAGAAGTATCCTCCAAATGTTGTCCAAAAGTATCCACACTCACGCCAATCTATGAAGAATGATCATGTAGAGAATGAACAAGAGGGTTAAAGTGTTCCCTCACAACAACTGAAGAAGGTGCATCTTCATCAAAGAGAAGATGAATGATATCAATGGTGTCCTCCAAATCTACAAGATGAGAATCCACAAACAAGTCTGAAATACCTGTTAGGAAGCCATCCAAAGTAGTCATATCTGGAAGACAATCAGGATCTTGCTACACTGAATCACAAGGAGTCAAAATTGTTGAATTGCAAGTAGCATAAAATACAATAGTAGGAGGAGGAGATGAAATGCATGGCTCAAGTACTGGATCTGATGTGAGAATGCCCAAGTTCAAAAATCCAAATGTCTCCTCTGAATCATAGTGTATGTGATCAACAGTCGAAGGAACAATGTCACCATCAGAAGCAAACTGTGCAAAGGAATACAACTGAGATGAATGATCAACCACCCCAGTAGCAATGATGTCTCTAGTCTCCAAGTCCCGAATGATAACAAAATCAGGAGTGAACTCCATAGTTCTCCCATCTCCACCATTTATAATCTGATAAATGGAAAGTAGATTGTTCGTCAAATGAGGAACACACAAGACATCCTGAAAAAGTGTTTTCCCCAATGCTAATAGATCCCTTCCCTATTACACTCATGTATGTATTGTTTCCCATCAAGATAGGAGACATAGAACAAGGTTGAAATGAAGAGAAGATAGTCTGTGAAGATGCCATATGATGTGATGCTCCTGAATCTAGAAGCCATCTCCCTGATCCTGGACTTGAATGAGCACAATGAGCTTGTCCTTTATATCCTGATGTTTGACCTTTATCCTTTTTAGACTGTTTTGAAGTAGATGGAGAAGAAGATGATTCAGACATTCTAGAAGGAAAATCAATGTGATTCTTTTTGAGAAGATTTGTCAACTCATCAATATCCTTCTTAGATTTTTCTCCTTTTGATGATGATGAGGATTCTGATTCTTTATGTGGCTTGTTCTTTTGCTTCTTTTGCTTCTTATCAAGATTCTTTGATTCTTTCTGTACCTTCGACTCATTTTCCACCAATGCTTGTGGTTTGGAAGACTTGATTAGACCCATGTTCATTAGCTTAGCTTCCTCTTGGATTAGGAGATTTGCAAAGTCATCAAACTTAGGATCAACATATGATGCTCCCATAGAAAGTCGATGGGTATGAAAGCCAAAAACAAATACTGAATACTTAGGACCAAGCTTGGATAACACATTCAAAATCGATTGTAAATCCTCTTTTTCAATAGTGCATTCTTTCAATTGTGTTCTTAGTTGCTTGAGTTTGGAGATGTAGTCTTGGATGTGGTCAAAACTTTTAGGATCAAGATTCATCAAATCATTATCAATCTGATAGCCTCTAATCTTATTTGTTTTACCATACAATTTCTCAAAAGTCTCCCATGCTTCTTTAGGTGTATCACATGATTCAATATGAAATTGCAAATCAAATGAGACTAATGAACATATGCATCCAAGTGTTTTCTCATGATCAATCTCCCACCTTGCCAATTCTTTAGCATCAGTAGGTTTTTAAATGTGTCCTTTAGATGACCTATTAGACCTTTCATCATGAGATAGTTTGATACTGATTTTCTCCATGTAGCATAATTATGTGGATTTAGGGGTTCAATTTGAGATTTCCCCATTGCAAGAACACAAACCAAGCAAAAGAATGCAAGCAATCACTGCAAGATTACCCCCCCAAATCACTCAATCAAGAAACCCCCCAAGCAATATCTAATTTGGCACTTTATATTTAGTGTGTTTACAATTGCCACTTGCAAAAAACAACAAAGTGGTCTTTGATCTTGGTACATGCAAATGCCAAAATAGGCCATAGTATCAAGTAAAATTTTTGGTACAAAATGAGATCAATCTGATCATACCACTAAGAAGTACAGGAAAAATCATGCACTTTCAAAAAAAAATGTACACAAAAATGTTACCATAGGAGAAAGATATGAGCTCCCGAAGTTCCCAAAATGAGGACGAAGTAGCAACACCTGTGAGAATCTACAAATTTTGGAAAATACATGTACCAAAACCAAAAAATGATTGCACCAGTGCGTAGAGTATGAAAAAATAGCCCAAATAAAAAAAAATTGCTCGAATAAAGGAGTCAGAATGAGCAAGTTAAGAGCCTCCAAAGTTGGACTGCAAAACTGAAAACTCAAATGGAGAGGGGTAGAAAATTTTCAAAACTGTGCTAACGTCATCACTAATGCATGATGACGTCATCTTCTTGTCAATTAAATTTGATGGTCCATTGGATATCACCCTCGCCATTCTCCTCTTGCCGGAATATACTGAGCGGCCAGAATATTCTTGGCAGAAATTTTGAAGACTGTCGGCTGCCGGTAGAGGAATATTCTCGACGAATATTCAATTTTTAACTGCTGCCGCCAATGATAATAAACTCTATCGGAATGTTTTTGATTGATTGGCCGAGATCTTAAATGAACACCGGTTGGTTTGAAAATGCCGCCAGAGGTGGGGAGAGGGGACCCGCAGGAACAGTGGCTCTAAGCCATGTGGTAGTTTGTGGACCTGCCGCGAGTACCAGCGGGTACTCCTTCAAATCAGTATGGTCTGCGGACTTTGTACAGTCCGTAGACTTGTACAATTTTTTTTTTTAAAAATTTATTTTCTAACAAAAAATTTCGAATGAAACTTTTGAAAAAGCTACGAAATTATTAAACCAAATAATTTGCAAATATTTCGCTGAAAATTAAATAATTTTTTTTAATCGTATTGTCAGTATTAATGATGACCTGGGGGGTCATACGGCTCTTTGGGAAAAAAATTTTTGCCTCACCAGATGACTTGCTCCAAAATGGACAAATTGACAGTCAATCTTAGGGTTTTTGGCCCTTCTGGACGCGATGGTAGGGTTGGATTTGACCCAAAATGCTCCAAAATATTAGCTACCTTCTAGGTCTGGCAACCACACTTTAGCTTCAAACCCTCATAGATTTGGCCTTGTATCTCCGATTTGGATGAAACAAAAGGAAAAATCGACTATCTCAAACCTTCCGGACACAATGGTGAGCTCAAATTTGCACCAACAAGCTCGGATATGAACCTGCAACAAAGAGCCATGAATGGAACCTCCTTAGATCTGGGATCTCTCTTCAGAATAAGAATCTCCAATGGCACCCAACCCACTCTAATACCATGTTAGAATTGGCTATGGATGCCAAGATTTATGGACCAAATGGAAAGCACAAGAAAAGAGAGAGAGAGTATGACATGACAAGAATATATTGTATTCAATGTCATTGATATGATATGATTATGATTATTTACAAATGAGAGAGACCCCCTCGTTATATAGCCAAGGTGAGAACATAGAAGGGCATAAGATTATGACAAGTGTCATAATCTTATGACATGAGACAACTATGAAGACCTATCACTCCACAAAAGGTGGAGAGATAATCACATGATGTGTCCACAAAAGGTGGAAATGATGAGGTAATGACATGTCAAGTCCACCAAAGTGGAAATTCTCCAACAACCTCCTATGTGGTCCCTAAGTAAACTTAACTAAGGTGTAATTATGACATAGGACAAGGTACAACACATTTAATTACACCAACAATACTAATCTACTATCAACTTTTTCATCTAAATGCCTCAAGACAGTAGTAACAATATCCTTTTGCTTTGAAAGAGATCCCTCCTCACTTACCCTCAAAGATGCCTATAATTCATCAATTCTTTGCATGAGCTGTTTCTTTGTAGGATCAACATAGCACTCTATTTCTTCATCAATTTTCTCTAAAGGAGGGGTGAGGGAAGGATTTTTATTGGGAGACCCTATTGTGGAAAAAATTAGAGAAGTAGGAGGCACTAACCTAGCTATGGAAGGTAATGTACTGGTTCCTAGAGCACTTGATGTCTTCCCAATATGTTTATACTTAAACCTTTCCACCTCAATCTGCAACTCAACATTTTTGTGCTATATCTTGTTGTATTCCCCAATCAAAAGGTTATACTTCTCCATTAGGCTCCTATTTTTATCTTCCTCCCTTTCAGTAGTCTTTTGGGCCAATTTGGCCACATTCACAGTTAAATTAGTGGCTTATGTGGTTGAGGTCTCTAAAGCTCTCTTTATTATTAATCCTCCTCTGAAATTTGGATTAATATCCGTAATATTTGGTTTTCTTCCTTGAGGAGCCAATGCCCAAATTTCCTAGGTTTCATCCTCTTCACTGAAGGTAGAGTCTTGCAAGGGATGCCTGGACTTCAAAATAGCATTAAATGCTACAACATCTGTAATGTCCCATTTAGGAAGAATCAATACACCTACCTGACTCACCAATTTCCTTCCTTCTTCAAGAGTGATGTTCTTGAATTCTTCCATTAATTCAGCTTTTACTTCCTCATCATTCTCCTAGTCTGACATGTCAGGTCTTAGTTCTCTTCTCTTCTTACATTTATCTTGATATTCTTCAAATTTCATCCTCCATACCAATTGCAAGAACACAAGAGTTTTTACAAATGTATTGTCATCTAGACACTCCTTGCATGCCTCCATTCTTGCATCTTGTACACTTTTACCTTTCATATCTAAATCAGATAAAACCAATTCAGTTGGCCTATGAGGGGAAGGCATACCAACCTGCATGTCCTGATCAATAACAATAATTTCATCCATCAGATCCTCCTATGGTTGACCAATCCTTTGCCTCTTAGGGCTTGGCTCAGATGGTGGTGATGAGGGATTGTCTTATGGTGATGATTCTAAATTAATGATTTTGATTTCCCTAGGAACTTTGAATTTTGGACTTGGTTGTGAAGGCAACTTCATTATCTGCTTCCCCTTTCTGTCCACTTCTTCCTCATCACTATTGCTATCCTTTTTCCTCCTATAAATGGGCCACCTTTCTATAGGTTGATATGTTGGCCTTGTTTCAATTTGTCTGGCACCTTGTTCTTGTACACCCAGACTCAATTTTAATTTTACCTTTTTGGTTCTCAAAGTTCCCATAATCTCTTTGAAATTCTCCATCAGAAAATCAATTTTCTTATGGTATGGTCTGAACTCCAACAATGGATCATACTTGGGATCCATTTTTTACATAATATCTAATAGCTTATCATAAGCTATCCATTTCTCCTTGTTCAACTCCTGCTTATTTTGGTCGAACTCATTTCTAATCAGGTCCTCAGGAAAGTTGAACTCATGCATAAACCTGCCAGCTTTTATTCTTTGTTTGAAAAGGGTAAAGAAACCCCCAAGAACATGTTTTTGCTTCAAACTACACCTCAAATGGTAATCATCAAAGAATTTCACAAAATGCACCCAACTTCCTTTTGAAAGGGAAAAATTAGACACCACTGTATAATCTGGGAAAAATGTTCCCTTACCCCTTCCAATGAGGTTGTCCTCATGAATACAACCTATTTGCTACATAACCTATGCAAACCCAACTCTTGGTGGTACATTGTATGGAAGTATATGAGGGGCTCCCTAAAAACCATACATCCTCAAAACAGTGTTGACTGGATATGGGATAATATCACCCCAGTTATGGGAAACCTTTAATTCTGGCTTCCTCCCCTTTGGCCTAAGAAAATCATGTAATTCCTCAGGGATCCTAGGTACATTCACCATCAATCTATCCCTCAATATGGAAGCAAAGTAATTATCAAATTGCACATAATTGGTGCTTTCCTTATTGCAAGATAAATCTACAACCCATAATTGTACTAGCAATCCTTTTCCATGAACTAATTGCCTTAATTTCATCCTTTCAGAGAAGAAATCAGCATTCTTGAATAGGAACATATGCATCAACATAGAATACCAAAAGAATTGAGTGTCGGTATCATTTTTTTGTAGCTTTGATAGCCCTTCATGTATCCTCTCAGCCAAGAAAAAAGAAAAGTCATATGTCACAAAGAAGTTAGGGTGTTGTATTTGCACTCCCATGAACATGTATGTAATGGGCATCACCGCACTAGGATTGAAACCCAAAATTTGACACAATGAATAGAAAGTAGCCAAGAAATGATTTGCAAAACAATTTAATCTGAAAGGTTCTTGGTCATTGGGGCTGATATGAAATCTTGAACCTCCTGCCCTAGCCAAATGAGGTGGAAGCAACTTAGCTCTAAAAAGAGACTTCAACTTTGCATATTCCTGCTTCATTTCCTCAAGATTGATAGGAACCAATTCTTCACTCGGTTCACTCAAGTCAAAAAATTGTTGGATATCATCTTTGTTAATGCTTAATAAAACCTTTCTATCATTATCCCTAATTACCCATGTGATAGGGTCATATCTTGTGGCCACTGCCCTAAGCAAGTCTACATCAGGGAACACATTTGGTACAACTAGCTTCCCCATGTCATACATCCAACTGTTTGAAAAGGGGTGAGGAAAATTCCTCTATCCATACCACAATTTGAACATTTCCAAGCCTGTGAGAGGAACCCTAGCATCGGCAATGTTAGAGAAATTATATACTAACCCTTCCCCCAGGATTTTCCCTTGCATTAGAACCAATCCCTTCTTTCTATCATTTCTTGACAAGGGTAGTTGATCCAAGAAATCATCATATACGTTTCTTTTTGAATAGTCAATTTGGCCAAAATGTTGCTTGGGTGGTGCCATCTCAAACAAACTAGGGCCTCTTTACAATGTTATACTTCAAATAGCTAGAACTAACCAGAGATAGAAAATTACATAACAAAATACTGCAATTTCTCACAACTATAATTAAACTATAGCCCTAACACGTTTATCAACAAGCTCAAACACAATAAATATTTTCCCAAATTCAAGAAAATAATGACCAAAAGACACAAAAATTAACTCACGGCTTTGTTCACAAAAATCCCAAATTCTGGCTGCAAAGACTTGCAATTCCACCTTCGGCTCTTAGACTACTCTGCAAAATACTTGAATGCTTTGTAATACAAATAAAGCAGGAGAATTTATTTTATTTCAATCAAATTGTGCCAGTAACTGTCTCATCTGCCATTAAACCTCACTCACGCACTGTACAAACGACTCCAACCATATTTGATGCAGATTTAAATCTTAGCCATCAATCCATCAGTTTGATCAAATCAACTAACGACTACCTTCAAAATGGGCTGACACAATTACCAACATGGAAATAAGGGGCCCACCACACCATACGCTACCAAGGAAGTCCACATGGCAGTTTCCCACGATATCGTAATCAGTAAAGATCCTGCAACTTCGGATCATGCGATGGCTGGCAACCGTAGATCTTGAGCATCAATGATCTCGTTCCTTTAACATAGTCACCAGACTTATCATTATCCATCGAGCATCTTTCCCACCAATATTATAATAGATCCATCAATTTAAAACACATGCACCTTAAGAGCACTTGAGTAACCCACCTTTTAATGAATTAAGGCCAGATTGATTTACCATACTATTTCCTTTATTCTTTCAGCTTCATTAGATGAGGCTTGTGGCTATCGCTCGTGATATCGCAATCAGTAAAGCTCTTGCAATTTTGGATCACACGATGGCAGGTGACTATTGATCTTGACAATATTTGATCGACAGTCACACAAACTTTATCCCCTTTGACCTTTCCAGATAGGACACGTGGTGCCCTCTTGTGATATCACAATCGACCAAACCAGTGTGGCGGGGTCATCACGGGATGGCGGGGAATGGTTGAGATCAAATAATAACACATCAATGGTTGCTTAAATTTCATCCTTCAGAAAGGGCACATGGCGCCTGCCCGTGATACCATGATCAATAAAGATCCTGCAATTCCTGATCACACGATGGTGGACAATCATTGATATCTAAAGGAAATTGATTAATGGTAGGGTGAAATTCATCTTTCTGCAAAATAAAACATTTATTAAAAGGACAAGAGGACATCACTAGGCCAACGGTAAACAATGACATAAGTTGTTTTTAAATGATGCAACACGGGGCCAACCAAGACTTAGGAAAATAAAACCCGCTGAGGAAATAAAAATTAAGACCAAAGGACCAAGCCTAGATGGAATGATAGGAGATAAGATGTTTTAAAACCCCTCAAAAAGTAATAACGAAATAGATCCCAACCAAGGCGTAAAATAAACACGAGTTTTACATGTAGGCAAAGATAAAACCCCAACCCTAAGAAATTTTCAACACCATGAAAGACTAGTAACACCATGTAGGGCATGGGTGGAACACAAGGAGAAAAAAATGAAGTTCCATCAGGTGGTATATTTCCAAGGGAGTTTATTTTTCACCGTCCTGGGTTTGAGGAGATTTATGAGTCTATCAAGTTGGCTTTGCAACACAAGAGTGATAGTAGGCTATTGAAAAAATTGAGGAAAATTTATCGAAGGGTTTGTGTGTGTATGGACATGGCCATAAAAGAAAAGTATTATGTTATTTCGTTCCTCTCTGCTCATAATCCCCACTCACCCATAAATTTTGCTAGACTTGGGTAGGTTGAGAATTTTCATGTCACTTGAATGTGGGTCAAGTGCATATGGTGAATGTTTATGAGAACACACCCAGCTACGGAAGGAAATTGATTGCTCGACCACATTTGGAGTGGGGAAAGGAGAAGGCGAATGTTCCTAGTGATGGCCAGGGTTCTAACAAGCATGGGTGGCAAGCATCTTGTTCTATGAATGCAATGAAAGATCTGATTGTAGGTGTTGCACCCAGTGTTTGAGGGAAAACTTAGACTTCATGTTCCATTTGCAACTGGTGATTCTATGGTTGCTCCTGTGTTTCAACCTTTTCAATTTTTTTAGTATGTAGAGGTTCCAAATAGGTAAAGATATCCAAGTTTTTTACCAATGTAACTGGGGTTCTGATATGTAGGTTGTCAGAATTTTTTGGGTGTTTGGGTAATTTTTGGAAATATTTTGATCCCCTATGTATTGTAATGTTGTATTTGCAAGATGGGGAATCTATCGAATCGTAAAAGACAATTCTATATGTTCCTATGTACAAATTTATCTTATTATATAAATATAAATATATAGGCTCTTGCCTTTGCTAAAAAAACAAGCCATATTCATTTTTTGTATTACTTATTGTATAAACAACAATATACACCAAAATTAGTTCATGCAAAATAGAATCACAGTAGCATCCCCACTGTCAAGCCAAAAAAACTCCTGTAGAACAATCTAGCCCCACCCCATATACATCATTTAGCTTACATTACAAGAAGAGATCAATACAAAATTATAAAACATGGAATGGTCATCTGCCCCACATGGCAGTTTATAAAAAGATCAACAACAAAAGAGACTTTTGTTGTTGCCACTAAATGTTAGCACCCCTACGTCCAACACCTTTCATCCTTAGTAGGGGACCTGTTGCCTCAATTTCCTCTCTGGGGAGGACCTTGGTGTTGAGAGGAGGAGGATCATCTTCACTGTGTCTATCTTTACCCACCTTCTCGTTGAATTCTTTATGAAAGGTCTCAAGGGCTTTGAGGAATATTTTTATGGTGTATTGACATCCCTATCCAAATTTTACCTCCTGAAGTTCAGTTGGTATTGTGCCATCTTTGACCAGTTTTACACGACTCAATAAGTGCATGCTTGAGGCCATTGAACTTTTCAACATTTCTCTTTCTCCAAATAAGCCAAATAATTTGGGTTGAAACAAGAATCCAGAACAACAATAAGTCTTTTCAAATATTTTTAGAAAAGAACATAGTTCTGTCAAGCCTTATATTTTTATTTTTATCCCATATGTATTGATTATGAAAAATAAGCTTCCATACTTCCCTTGCAAACATGCAATCAAACAAAATATGGTTCGTAGATTTTGGCACTCTACATAAGCTGCATATCTCGATATCCTTAGATCTACACTTGATCTGTAGTTTTTGCAATGTAAGAAGCCATCGAAAATAAGCTTTCTTTGGCTCCAACATGCTTGACCAAGAATTTTTGAAGATCTTTACCCATTCACTCTTGCCTAGATTAGCCTTCTAGATTTGGTTTAAATATGGGCATGTCTTATTGGCTGGAAAGTGTACCATACACTTTTCTTGTAGTTAGCTTAAGGAGTTTGGAGCCATCACTCCACCTGAATTCTTTGTATTGGTCAAATTCAACTACATGATTTATGTTCACAGATATCCCTTTCTAGGCTTCTTTCAAAGTGGAGTATGTTCTCCAATTGGTCTTGGGCAGCAAGAATTCACTACACAACAAGTTCCAATCTTTCAACCCCCTATCTTACAAAACATCAACAAGGTATTTAATGCCTTTATTCACCTAGGGCCTGGTAGAGTAGCCCTGCTTTAGTGCTAAAGGCTTTCCATTGTTGTAGAGATTCCACCAAATCGACCTGTGTGCAAACACTATAGAGTCCATTATAGCCTGGGTGTTATGAATATGCCCATTTATACTCTCCCAAGCCTTTCAAATACTCTTGAATATCGTAGACCCTTCCATCCTTACTGGTTGTTTGCAATAGAGGAGGTCACAAAGTGGGAGCCCCTTCCATGTGTTTGCATGTTTGGGGTCACCCCTTTCTATATTGCTCATAATTAAGACCTTCCATGGCTCATATACATCCAAAGCTTTAGAGATCCATTTGGAGGCCAAAGGTATGCCTTACAATTTTAGATCTCTTAGCCCTAGCCCACCTTCAGCCTTGCTTAAACAACACCACTCCCATTTTATGGCGTACTTCTTTTTTCCTTTCCCATCCAACCACAAGAAGCCTCTAGTTTTTTTCTGAATTTCCTCTACCTGATAACTACTAAACAACCATAAAGATGCAAAATAAAGGCTATACAAAGAAAGGCTTTTTTGACAAATTTGTAACCTTCCAGCCAAGGAGAGAAACTGTTTGTTCCATTTTCTAATCTTTTTGTCAATTTTACCATGAATCCATAGCCACATTTCTCTTAACTTTCTTATGGGGACCTCCCCACTACATGCCAAATTTCCCCAACCAATCTGAATGTTCTTCTTTCCACCCCAACATGATTGACTTGGCCAAAAAAAATTTGCACTAGATGCAATACAAAAGGTGTCCAACTTTTCCATTAGGTTGGTGATATTATTTTCCTCTTGAATTTGAAACAAAGTTTTTTCATCAATGAACTGAATGTTGAGAAGGTCCTCATCATTGGGGAGAGAGATACCTTTTATTCTGGGTGTTGCTTTCTTAGTCCTGAGGATGTAGTGTAAAGCATTTGCAACATTTACAAACAATGTGGGGGCCAATGGGAATCCCTACTTGATAGGAATTTCCAAGGAAAACTCCTCTAAAAGAGCCTCATTGACATCAACCTTAGCCATTGCATCCCTAAAGAGAGTGACCACCACTTTACAAAATACATCCCAAAAACCAAAGGCCTCTTGATTTTTCACCTTTACCCACTCCATAGCTTCCCAGCTAGTAACAACGTTCTCAAGGATATATCTACCTTTGATAAACCCATTTTGAGTGGTGCTTATAAACCTCGAAATGATGTTCACTAATCTTTTTGTCATCAACTTTGCAAGAATTTTGTAGGAGACATACAACAATGTTATTGGACTCTAGTTCTTTATTAGAGACTTGTCTCCTTTTGGCAGTAGTTTTATAATACCTTTGTTAATGCTTTTCCCTAAAGTTCCTTTTACCATAGCTTCATTATATACATCATACAAGTCCTCAACAATCCAATCACTAAAGACCTTGTAAAACTCTACTAGGAGACCGTCTCCTCCTGGTGTTTTGTCATTCTATAGTGAGCTGATTGCATCTTTAATTTCCTCCTTTGAGATGTCTTTACTCATTTTTTTCGCTTCATCCCTTGCTATTTTTTGGGGGACTATACTTTTTACCAACCCCTCACATGGAGCAATGGTCCCCTTTGCATTTAGAGGTGAAGAGTATTTTGTAAAATTTGTAGAACTACCCCCTAATATCCTCTTGTTCTATGAATGTCAACTCATCAACTTGGACCTGTTCAATATGCTCTTCAATAATCTTCTCCTTTAAAAACCTGAAGAAGAATTTGGACCCCCTGTCCCCACTCTCCAACCAGTTTAGTTTGGACCTCACTTTGAGCCCCTAAATCCTATAGTTTTGAAGACTCCTCAAAGCATCCTTAGCAAATCTGAGTCTATTTAAGAGGTCAATATCCTCAAACAATTTCTACAAGCTGGTCTCAGCTTGTAACAAATCCTCTTGTAAGAGAAGTCTCTCTTCTCCTTCTATCCAACACTTTCTTCATTCCAATCACTTGAAACAAAGCCTTCCAACCTCTAGTATTTATTTCCCACATTTTAATGGCACTCAAGCTCCTATACATACTCTGGTTGTCTTTTCTAAGAGACACCACAATGTCTAAGTAATCGTTGTCATGGAGCAGATTTGAATTTAGAATAAATCCATCCCCCTTCCTCCTTGCAGGCCTACACCTAGATTTGAGAAGAAACCTTGCTTTTATGGGGTGATGAGTGCATAAAGTGGAGGGGTGCACTTCAAATTTACACCCATCCTTTAGAGAATCTAAAATGAAGAAGTCATCATTTAGGTAGAATCTATCCAAACAACATTTTATCCTTCTCAAACCTTTTTGAAAGTTGCACTATGTGTACCAAATGTTTGAGGAGTCTTTTTTCTACCCTTCAATCGGGTCAATCAAGTTCAGTTTGGATTTCATTTTGGTCCAGAAGAACTTCTCTTTACCTTTCCATTCCATGTCAATTCCCCCAGCTTTATCTTCCTTATTTTCAATCATGTTAAAGTCCCCTCCTAGGACCCAAGATATGCTTTCTAGGTTGCAGAGCTAGCCCCAAAGCACAATCCTTTTTGAATACTCATTTGGGGCATATACAGAACACACCCCAAAGGCTTGATCATCTAAAACTAGCTTGATCCAAATCACCCTTTTGCAAGGAGAGATCCCAGAGTTGGAGACAAGGTGGCTCCACTTACTGGAGATAAGGATGTCAGCCCCACCTTTACCCTACTCATGGTGACTAACAAAGTGAGAGGCATCTTTACAGATGCACTTGAGACTATTTTCAAGGGAGAATCATGTTGATTTGAGTTCTTGAAGTAGGACCACATCTTTATTTTTGCATTGACCTATGAATCTTCTTACCACATGTTTCTTGTCGGGGGACTCAATTCCCCGCACATTCCAAGAAATAAAGTTAAGATCCATCAACACTAGACTATGAGGCAATGTCTTTTCCATGCCTAAAGGTATCAAAACATTTGGTCACCTTAGAATCAGTCTCAATCCTTTTAGCCAATGGGATTGCCATAACTGCACTCATTTTTTCCCTCTTAGTTTTCTTCATGTCTCCCTTTCCAAATGGAATTATTGTGCCTTCCTCTTTCCTTGGCCTTCCATACCTCATTTTCCTGGAGGGTTGGGGTCATCTTCCTTAGCAACCTTTGCATGGGTGAGGGAGGAAGGTCTGCTAGAAGCCTCTTTAACTTCCTCTGGGACCACTATCTCCTTATCCACTTCCCCTCTACCACCAATATGCCCCTCATCCAAACTAGCCTTAGCACCATCAGTGGATTAAAGGAAAGAGTTGATGAGGATGACCTCAACTCTTAGAGACCCCACATCGCCAAGCTAGCCTAACACCAATCCATCGGTGATACCAGGATGCACATCAATAGGTAGGATATTGGTTTCAAAAGTAGAGACAAGGTCCTTTACCTTACTTAGGCCTGCAACATCACTCATATCCTCTTTTAACTCCACTTTAGACTTAGTCAAAACAAGAACTTTCAAATTTCATGTTTGCTTTGTGGGACCCGAACTACAGGTGAACCCACTCTCATCACCCATCAACCTTATCTTGTATAGGGAGAGTTGTTGGGAATTATTCCAAATCCAAGCCATGATGTCAACATGGGGTATACTAGCATCAGAAATAGGGTTTTCAATCAACTCTTTTCCTAGTAGAGGGTTTGAGTCCCTACACTCCACTAGGATCTCACTATCAGTTTTCATAACTTTAGTGGCATCATGTTTTGCCTCCTTAGAGACTTGATAGGAGGAGTCAAAGAATCCATCCCCCATTAATGAGTCCTCATCGATGAAGTTGCCATTATCTAAAGAATCAAGTGGGGTTTCAACAGTTTTAGATAGTCCCCCCAAGTTCTTATTGTTGGAATTTGTGAATCTCCCCTCAAAGTTTAACTCATAGTTTAAAGATTCTGTGAATTTGTGTATTATTTTATTGTTTTCTAGTGCTTTGTTTGATGCTTCAATTTTTACATTAACTGGCCCTTGGGTGTTTTCCCCATTTCCAACTTTCAAATTACATGTGATATTTGAGTTGCTACAATGAAAACACAATATGGTTTTTTTGTTATCAAAACCCTCCACGACCCTAGCAGTGACATCACTGGCCATTCGACCCTTGGGTTCTGGAAGGATTTTCTCCTTGGTAATACAGATAGCCGAGGGTTTTTCTGACACATTTTTGCTTTTGATAAGTGGGAAATTTTTCCTCAAGTGTCCTTTTCTGCATAGGTAACAAGAGTTTAACCCCCCAAGAATTTCAAGAGCACAGTCTGTGAAACTCAACCCAAGGTTTATTCTTAGAATTTCTGGGATGTCAATCCTAGGGTATAAAGACACTAACACCCTTGCATCAGTGTGGGGGAGTTTCATTTTAACATTATCAATTTTTAAAGTCCACCCATAAGGCTCGAGCAATAATGGAATGAAATTCCAAATTCTTGGAGGAACGTTTTTAATGACAACCCATCTCAGGCAAGATAGAGCCAAAATTTCTTCATTGATGGCATCTGACAACCAGGCTAATGCTCTAAAAATATTTTTCTTGACGCTCCAAAATTGCTTACTCAAAACCCTAGATTACATCTTATGATTTCTAAGAAAGACCACATAGAAGCCTTTCTGGATCATTCTACAAAATGAAAAGAAGATTCCCAGTTTTTCCCCCATACATCTGACAACTAGGAACCTATGTATCTTCTCACTGAAATTTTATTAATATCGATGGCAACAAGGAAAATCCCTATGTTTTTTAATTTATTATCTTCATTAACCAAAACCATATTGAGTTCATCACTTGGAAAAAATGAGTCAATTTTAGGCTGGTTAGGGGCACACTTATCTCCTTTGCATTCCCCATTTGCAACACCCTAGCTTACCTCAACTATAAATTTAACACTAGCCCGAATCTCTACCCTCTCGCCCATGACCACTTCCTTGAAATATTTTCTTTGCACTGTGTCATTCAGATCACCATTTTGAGAAGAGGCACTACCTGGGGGCTCTGAATCCCCAAGCACCACAATCAAACAACCAATTCCTTATTGCACATGAGCGACAACCAGGTGAGGAGACCTCCTCATGCTTCAACACTTCCACCACTAGGAAATTTCTATTGGGAAAGAAAACTTGTGGAGGAGGACCAAGCCTCCCCCACGTACATGATTGAAACTTGCACCCAACCCACGGACTAAAACCCTAGGTTGAAGAGAATTTTTTACCTTTTCAAAAATCAAGCCATATTCTTCCATCCAAAATGTCCTTTATTCAATCTATATATGCATTGGTTAGCCTTGTTTCCAAATAAATTGTAGTGATGACAATAGCCTTTGAATGGATAAATCATCTTGTTCAACATCTAACTTATGCCTTCTATATCTTTATGCCCAATTCTTTTGCATTCAAAACATTGATCGGTGAATGATAAAGTAGTTTGATTCATTCCATCATTTTATTTTATTCTATTTCTAAAATATTTCACTCTATGTCCAAATCTATTGCATGAATAATAGATGTCATTAAAACATGAATACCTTTGTGCATTAGGTTGTGTTATAGGATTCCTTTTAGTGTTGCTTCTTTGATTCTTGATTTTTCTACCATTTCCTTGCTCGTCTGCTTTTGATTGTCAGCCATGTTAGGGGATTGATTTTGTTTTGAAATTTTTCCTTCTTCAAGTCCCAATCCACCTTTATCCTTATAAGGTTTGTAAAATGCAATCAAATCATCAAGCATTGTAGTACTTGTTTTGAATTTATCCTCATGGGATCTTTCTTTCTCTAGATATAATTTTAGAATTACCACTTCTTGTTCAAGCTTAACACATTCATCCATCTTTCTTTGAATTTCATCTTTCTAAGAGTCTTCAATTATCCTCTTTTCTTCCACATGATATTTTAGTCTGGTGATTTCCTCATTTTCTTTCTTTAATTGATCACTAAATTCTCTGTATCTTTCCTTGAATTTCTTGATTTTTTCTCTTTTTTTTTTAATGCACTCATTTTCTTACTTCAAGCTTCCCTTCAAATCCTTGTTTTCTTCTTCAACACTGTCAAGGTCTTCAAGAGAAATTTCAAGTTCACTATTATTATCTAGGATACAGTCTTCTTCAATATGTTCTATAGGAATATCTTTCAAAGGAATAGAAAATCTCTTATCTACCATGTGTTCAAATTCCAAGATCTTCCTAAAGTTGTTAGGCTTCTTAAGAGGAACCATGCTCTGATACCAATTGATGAACACCCAAAATACTGAGAAGGGGGGTTGAATCAGTATTCCATCAAACCATTTACATAATATCCATCCAAGAAATAACATAATTCTAACTGTAGCAATTGGTGAAAACATGGAATCAACACAAGATGACAATACACATGAACACCAATATTTTTATGAGGAAAAACGAAAATGGGAAAAACCATAGTGAGGATTAACTCATAATATATAATATATCTAGATATAGAATATTACAATACCTCACTACTAGGATGCACTAACCTTGAAGGCTCACAACTTGAAATAATTTACAAGAAAAAGTAAGGCTCACTACCAAGAGATGAATTGAGATAGAATGCACCTTCCTTGTCCTGAAGTTTAGTTCTGGTGAAACATAGTATATAAAACACTTCTCTATAATTTTAGTCAACAATTTTGTCTGTTCACATGTACAACTTAACTCATTTGCACACTCTGACTTTCATACCTTTTTATCTCTCACCTTTGCTCATCACACACACCCTTCTCAAAAAAATGTCATATATATACCATATATATTCACATTCTCTAGTTAGGTTGGCCTAATTAGAGGAATCTCATTTTAAATCAAAACCAACTCTGTCAGTATTTTCCTCAAAGTAACATTATTCTTTGCACCTAACACAAGCATGTAATATAAAAGGTATTAGTTGGCATGATTTAATCTTTTTTGATTCAAATTTATAACTAGGGTAGCTAGAGTTAGACCTAAAACATTAGAACTTCAAACATATATGAAATTCATAAAACATGTAACACAAAAACTTTTTACCACATTGAATTCTCCTTTAGATGACATCAAGTAACTTATCTACAAATTCACAAGAAAAAATAATTAAACATGAGAGAACGTGAAATCTCCCAAATGAATGAACTATACAAAAACTTATTGTAGTTCTCAGAGTAGAATGTTGTTACCCATATCTTTCTGAATGCCTTCACATATCATTAAAAAAAATTAGGGTAAGATGAATCTTGTGGTCCTGAAACTATGTACAAGGTCTCGTAGAGATATATTTCTTTGAGGTAGAATTCAGACCTTGAAAACCCACCACACTGAACCAGTATATAAGTATAACATTGTTTTCTAAACTACTGGTAATTGTATCTTTCCAACCATATAACCAAGTCAACTAAAATCTTGTTAGTGGATAAAAATGATGTCAAGATAGAACATAATATCAACTTCTAATTGAATCTTACAACATAAGATAATCCAGGTCAAAATACTGGATCAACAATCTTCTAGTACCAGATTAACATAGCTTGAACTGGAGCAACTACTAAACTATACAAGTAATGAACATCAGTGATAATCTTCCAATTTCCATTGTTGACATCAATGACAACCTTCTAATTTCCAACACTCTCTACTCTGCTTTGTTTACTTCACTAATTGTGCTACTACTATAACATACCCTTCTTTGCATTGCACACAACAAATAACTTCTTGTTGTTACACAAGACATTGTTCTCATTTTCTATTGTTGTCTTTGCACAAAATTTCATCTTATTTTCAAATTCACTTACCTGCATTAACTTCATTTCCAACTAAATAACTATTATTGCAAGCATCATAGGGAAGGAAGGGATAAAGATCTCAAAAATATATTTTTGACAAGTTGTCTAATGGGCTCATGACTAATAAATTCTAACACTCCCCAAAATTAAAAATATAGAGAACCAACCCTTGCTAAAATATTCATATATTTCTAAAAATGTAAAACTATCTAAAAAATTCCTTGATTTGTACCCTAAAAAGTAGATTTATGAGAAAACACTAGTTGACATAGATCTGATTATTTAGTCAATTTTGTGACCTCAAACATAAATCTATAAAGAAAACACCTCTATTAGAATTCTAAGAGATTTTTAATTTTTTTTTTCAAAAAATGCTAGTTTTGTGACCTAAAAACCATATTTATGAAAAATCGTAAAATGAAAATAACTCACTAAATATTGATTATCTGAGTCCAATTGCTTTATGGTAGCCTCTTGAGATGATCCTAGGCCTTTAGTAAAAATTTCTAAAAAATTCCAAGTTGTTTGAAAGATATGGTAAAATCTTTGAAAGCTAGGGTTTTGCCTACAACCTACAAAAATTAGCTCTAAAATTTTTTTTGCATAAAAAACTAGAAACCAAAAAAATAAGGTTAGAAACACTTCAAAAGTAAGAATTAAACATGGATTCGAGTTCCATTAGACATGCCATATGAGGTAAAGAAAATATTGAAGATGAATAATGTAACATGCCAACTGTTCATTGAAGTGAATTTTTCCTAAGTTTCCACTATGCGAGTAAATAACTATGTAACAAACTATTGCAATAAAAAATTTCCTTTCTTTATTGAGAATATATGAACAAAGATGCCATAAAAAAATATAGTAAGGATTCTAATTCAATATAATAATTTCACAAATTTTAATATTCCAAGAATGTACACAATTACATACATATCTCAACCGACCTTTAGAGCATAAGATATAGGTGGTCCAAGATCCACCTTTCAAAACCTTTCATTTGTCACCTATTAAGGGGGAGAAGCATCACTCAAGTGATTTTACACCAACCACAGAATCATATGTGGTCCCTCACACATCTATCAATGATAGATTTCCCTACCCTTCGATGAAGAGATTGCTTGAGTAACCACATACGATAAACCACACTGAGCTTAGTGTTGTGCCCTACATTACTAGAACTTGTAACCCTACAATATGCAACTAGCATGCATTACATGGACACAATGAACTGATAGTGGAGCCAAAGGAAATCACACTACTTTGGACAAAGTGTTCTCACTTAGTACTTCGAGTGAAGGTCAATATTCACTTACACCTCTTAAGCTCGTTTTGACTTGAGGCCACTATATTCTATGCAAATCTAATCCCTCCCATTGATAATCTAATACCCTAGGACTCCCTATCATTATTCCCACATAATCTAGGGTATTTCTACTTTTAAACACATGTAAAAATTCCCTCCCTTCTTTGGACTCACAATCCCAAAAGTATCCCACTAGCTATCTATTATAATCAAATAATTTAGCTATGAGAAACCCTTAAGCTACCCATGTTTAACCATATCTAGTATGTAATACATATGACAAACATAATCCTCCTATTATGGAGTACATACAATCATTGCACAAATAGTATATACAACTTCTAAATTCTTTTCAAAGCTATACTATTTTTCCCTAAATGAAAGTATTCACAATAAACTAATTAAATCAATCAAGAAACAATCTTTCAAAAGCCAAGACAATAAAGGAATATTACCCTCATGCCTATTTTCACTTTTCCAATCGATTGATTTCAATTCAGCTTTCTCAAACAACAACTAGCTTGACCTTGATCTCACAAGCGATGCCATAGTAAACATCTACATCTCAAGTTGATGTTATATTTTCCTCACTATGCTATACTCTCACAAATACTCAAAGTTATCACTCAAAATATAGCAGAATATTGTAGATAAGAAATGAAAAGTAAAAGTGTATAAAATGTTGATCATAATGCGTATGGAATGTGTTTCAAACAAGTGAGTTTTCTCTACTATTTATATAGAAAAGAAGAGACTTCCCATCCTACATAATAGGCATGAGTATTGATAGAAATCACCATCCATAACCACTCACTCAACTTAGCTAAAAGGTGGCACAAAAATAAGAACATACTCAGCTAAATAAAGCTACATGTTGACCTTATTAGTTAACAACAACATGAGACTATTTCAAATAAACACATGATGAAAAGGGTGAAATTCTAATTTCCTTCACAATAAAAATATATAGAAAATAGGATTCATAAGGTGACACCAAAGTAATCATAAACCTCCTACAGAGTTGGCATGACTTTTCGCTTGTTGAATCAATTAGTATCAAATATGTAACACATAGCTCATGTTGACTTAGTCTTACATGAGTCAATTAATCTCATTTATCAGTTTGACCAATTCATCGACTTGTTGTACATAATATTGCATGCATTTATTTTTTGTAGGTATTTATCCAATGATAAGGCATCTAATAGTTTACTAAACCAAAGATATATCAATGCAAAGCATTAACTAAGTCTCTATTCTTTCATCGACTTAATGCTGAAAGTTATATGGTTGTTAACTCATCCATTATGTGTTGAAAACATGTGTATCATTTGGTCTTTAATGACAACCATCATGAATTATATATTCATCATTTGTTTATGTTAACAAATTGGCCTATAATCATTGGCAATGATAATCGACTTCAGAGCATATAATGAATTTTAAATATATAACATATATTTACATATATATATATATATATGCATATTGACACACACACACACACATGTATATATATGTTGATATATATATATATATATATATATATATATATATATATATATATATATATATATATATATATATATATATATATATATATATATTCTTATACATCATATGTCAATAAAGTATGTACACATTCAATATACAAATGAATACAATCAAAATAGCAATCACATAATAATAGCAATATATCAATTGTGCACATATATATAAATATATGCCTCTATGTACATGTATATGTATGCAAACATATATCAATATATTTGTATGGGAATATTCATTTTCCATCATACATTTCTATCAATACATATATACATATGGATACACACACACATTCGATTCACACACCAAAGTCATACACAATTACTATTGTATTGATAAGAACCTATGTGCAATATATCTATACATATACATATACATGTCATTAGGTCCATATGATAATTACATGAACATAAGAAACTCATGCATTAGTGTGCATAGATACTAAAAGGTTGAATTTTTTGGGTTCTATGCTTGGGAGATAGCATAAAAATATTCACACTCTCTCATTCAAGGATAACCATAGAAATCTCAATCCTAAGTATGCAAAGGAGAAAGAGATCTTGCAATAGGGTTGTCCTAGAGTCTGATTATAAATTTAAGAGGGGTTCACCACCAAGCTAGGGCTTGGAAAGACTAATGAAATGAAAGAGCTAATGTTCAAACCTAGCGATGCTTGAAACTTGAATGAATGACCTAGAAATGCATATAAATAAAAATAGGAAGTTGTAAAATCAAAGGCATGCACCTAGAAAGTTGAAGAGGCTTGGATGAGGATTGGAAATGCTAAGAACACTAATTTTGATGTTGATTGGGACTCATATGCCAGTCTGGATGTATCAATCCTAGACTAGGGTTTTTGGGCCAAAACAAGAATCTGGCAATGTCTGATATGAAGCCACTAAAATATGGAAAATCATTGTAATGGCACTCATATGCCACAAGTGGCATATAAGTCTTAGTAGGCCTTTTTGAAGGGTTAAGATCTGAATCGGGCCTCCAATCTCATATAATTTTGCCATACCTTTTTTCCAAATTTGAAACCTTGATTTCAAACATGTAGATGACTTTTTTGTGAAGATAGCAACCTTGCAAATGAGGGGACAACTCCAACAAATTTCTCCAATCTTGTAACCTAATCTTCAAGGGATCTTTGGGCTCCAAGACACCTAGATCTATAATCACATGTCAAAGAGAAGAAAGATTTGTTGTTTATTAGAGGATATGGGTTTGCTTAGGTCAAACCCTTTTAGGTAATTAAACCAAATGATGAGATAATGAAATAAGGAAATGGAACATGAAACATGAACAATGATACCTTGAATAATGTCTTGTAAATCTACAATCTAACATGAAATGGCCATGAAGGATGTAGATCTAGATCTTGAGATAAGTGTAGAAAAATGCTTGATCTTAGATCTTAAATGCAACATTACAACACTAGCTCAATAACATGCTTGATGCTTGATAATCTTGAAATAATTATGGATCTTGAATTGTTGCAATAATTGATGAAGAAATTTGCCCTTAAATGCCTTAAAAATGCTCTTGAATGCTCTCTTGATGATCTTGTAAAGTCTTGGAATGCTTAACTCTTGAGTGTTTGACTTGATATCATGTAGAATTAATGAAGTAATGATTTGAGACCTCATTTATATAGGCAATCTATCTAATATCCTATTTATTAGATCTCACAGGACAACATTCATCAAATTTGAACTTAAAACCTATATTTCCTGCTCAAAACCCTAAAAAGGAGCCAAATGGGGCTCATACACCACACCTAGCATATGGGTCCCAGTTAGGTGGGACTCATATGCCCAAGGTGGCGTATGGGTCCCACAAGGCCTTTTTAGGTGGCAAAAGTGTCAAGGTGTTAAGAAATTAAGTTTACTTGATGATATTGTTGAAATTTTGGTTGAAATATACCTTGGGATGCATAATATAGGGTCTTAGGGGCCTAATAATGATGATATTAAGGTCATAAATGCAAGAGGGCCCAAAATCCAACATGAAAGTGTAAATAAATACACTTTAGAACACTAAATTAAGGAAAAATTGGGTCTATTCAGCTAAAAAGGGCCTCAAATCCAATGTGAAAGGGTTCAACACATTACAACACTAGATTAGGTCCATTTAATTTACAAGCCTCCAAAATTTAATGTGAAGGTGTGAATAAATACACTTTGTGTGTGAACCCTGATTCCAAACTTGCATGAACAAAGAAAACAATCACATTATTAGATCAAAATGCAAGGTTAGAATAATAATTCCCCATAAAATCCATTTGCATTGTTAAAGAACAAGGAAAAAAGATGAAATAATTGAGCAAATACGAACAAAGATAACTATTCCTATTCTAAAACAAAGCAAACACTTGATCTTATGGGGGGATTGGTGCTTTTTTTATGTGGAAAATAGCCCTTTCCCAACCCCTTTTGATAAGCTAAATGATGAAACTACTTTGAAAATGATATGGATTCAAATGATTGAGATTATGGAGAAGATTGTGGAGTTGTGGAGGATTAAATCAATGGATATTATCTCTATTTATAGAATAGAATGATAGAAGAATGCCAAACATTGAGGTTGTGGGACTAAAAATCCACAAATGACAAGATGCCACTTGTCAACATGTGAGAGGTTGAGGAATGAGCACATTTTGGTCAATGTGCCAAAGAGGGGGAGATTTGAAATTTGAATTTGATGACAAGATGAGTTAAATGCTAAGTTTGACCTTTGCAAGAGACATGTAAGAGCTTTTAAATGCTTTGTTGGATGTACATGTCAATTTGGGGGGAGATTTCAAACTTGGAGAATATTCTCAAAGATGCCAAGTTGAAAATAAATAAAGATTTTAATAAATCATTTAAATGCATTTTCATGTGCAAGTGGAAAAATCTAGAGAATACAAGTGATTAGGATTAAATTAATCAGGATTTGATTAATTTAGTGAGGGCTTAGGTGATTTTTACTTTTGACAAAGATTTATGGATTAAAATAAATCAAAAAGAGATGAAAAGTGATTTAGACTTAGTTAAATAAATGTTTTGGTTTATTTAGCTAAAGGGAATGATGTTAGTGGTTTAATTAAATAAGTTCGATTTATTTAATTAAATGAAGAACTTTAGAAGACTAAGTAAATAAACTTGATTTATTTAATTAAAGAGATAACTTAGGAGATTAATTAAATAAACTTGATTTATTTAACTAAAGAGATGAATATGATAATAAAGAGACGATTAACGATGCCATGGAATTAGTGAATATGGATTAGATGCATGATGCCAATTTTGCATGTCTACATTTTTCCACTCTTTGAAGTAATGTACTTACTGCGTTGGTTCAAAGGATAAAATTTCCACGATCAAAATTCAAAAAAAAATTATTTTTTTGGATGCTCCAGAGGAAAGAAGAACACTAGTACATTGCCCCCTCAAGAGATCAAGAGAAAATATTCTATTTGAGGGTCGATCTTGCGATAAAGAGGTTCAAGATGGACATATGGATGGTTATGATGATGATGCAAATGAGATGATTTTAACATGCTTATAATAACCAATCTTCATTATCCTAAACAACTTAAAATGATGATGTAATGCATGTGAGATGGATGATATGGATGATGTGATATGCTATGATTATGAGATTTATGTATGCTAATGGTTTGTGGATGCAAGATGGATGCAAGATGGATGCATTGGTGATGTTATGTTAGTGTGGAGAGAAGAAAGAAGAAATGAGATGATGACAAGAGGATCCAACAAGTCCATGATTTGACGAGACTTTATTAGAGATGATGATGATGATAGATGATGTTTCTCTTATCAAGGATTGGGATTTTAAAAGGGCTACTTATTTTATGTTTGATAATACACATAGATACGATGCATCAAGGTATAAAGAACCAAGATGGTGTTGTACCTAGTGCAATGGACTTTGACTCGACAAATAGATAGGAGTATTCTTGTTCACACTTGACATACATAGACCTTGCTAGGACGTACCTGACAAAGCAAGTATTCACCAAGTTATATTACAAGAACGTCCAACAAGAACAATAGAAAAAAGGATAACGGTCAATGCCCCATTCCTTTCTCTCTAAATCACTTTGATTAGACATCATCGAGAGGTCATTGGAATGAGTGCAATAAGATAAATCAAAAGAAAAGATCAAGTACACAAACAAGTCAATGTTCTTCATACCTCTAGCCAAAGGGATTTGTTTTTTTTAGGATAAGAACATAAATGATTGCCAATAGATAATGCCCATTGTAGGAAGGATACATCCTAGGACATGTTAGTGGATGGCAGCATCTCATTTTGTTTATCCAAAGTGTTTTGCCAAAACATAATGCCCATTGTAGGAAGGATGCTTCCTAGGACATTTTAGTGGATGGTGGCAAGTTGATAGGTTTGTTCGAAAGGCTATTGATACAAGGTCAATTGACATGTTTGTGAATGATGAAGGTTTTATTTTGTGTATAAAGGTTTTTTGTTTTGATTTTGATTTTGTGTTTGGAGTGTTCTTTTATCGATTGTTGTGATTGATTTTGTTTGTGTTGCCAAAGGGTGAGTGTGATGATCATTTTATTATGGATGATTGATTATTTCAAGTGAAAGCAAGATGAGATAGATGGATTTTTTCAAATATTTGGATGTTTTTAATGTTTTTGAAATGTTTTGAGGTTGTTTCTGGTATTTTCAAGATGTTTTACAAATATTTTGATTTTTGATTTTTTCCAATGTTTTGGGGTTTTCTGAGATTTTATGAATGTTTTTGGATTTTGTGCTTTTTGAATGTTTTTAGATTTTGATGTCTTGGGGGCTGATCAAAGATTAGCCTTGCCTACATTTAAGCTCAGAGACGACATAGTTCGGATTCATGTTTTTTTTTACGTTTTTTGACTTTTGACCTATTTTTGGATTTTGATATGTTTTAGATGTTTATGGATTTTCACGTGATTTTGACGATTTGGATAAGGATGTGTGTCAAAATCAGTGATCTATTTTGGAATTTTGTTGAAAAACCAAGCTAAGATTGATTGATTGGATTGATGGATTGATGATGATAACATTCTTGAGGATACACAACAATGCAAGGATAGTGTTTAAGCAACACAAGGATTAGGATGGATATCCCAAGATGATGAGGGATTGATTGGATTTGATTGATTGATGATTGATGATGATAACATTGTTGAGGATATAAAACAATGCAAGGATAGTGTTAAGCAACACAAGGATTGGGAAGGATATCCCGAGGTGATGATGAATTGATTGGATTTGATTGATCAGGATTTTGAAGCTTGATTTTGGAACAAAAGTTGTTTTGAATGATTTGATGTGACTTTGGAAGTTAAAACTAGATGCGACTAATAGTGATTGTTTGGATTGATGTTCGATGAAAGATGAAGATTGATAAGGAATTCCCTCTTTGTCAAAATATGCCATGGGCTAGTGATTTGGAATTTTGCTCACAAGTGGTTTGACCAATTTGATTCTATGTTTCCCAATGTTTGGATCACCACATAAGTTGGAGGATATAGGCCAATATTTATTCCTGAAGCAAGATGTAAATATCTTCCCCCAGTGTCTAGCAATGTATGGAATGTCATGGGTGGATGCCTGGATAGGTGTATGGATGGATGTAAGTATGCAAAGGATGCCAAGGATTATCTTGCGATAAGATAAGGTGCTAAAATAAAGAATGTTCATTTGGATAATGCTTCATGGCTCAGATAATGTTAGGTAGGATAGGATCAATGAAAATAAATCATTTCAAGATGTTTACCATAAGTAAGTGCAAAGTGTACACCAAAATTTGATCAAGATTAAGATAACTTGGGCTATGAATGTAGATGGATGAAAATGGATTGGATAAATGGTTCATGGATGAATGGATTTATTCTGGATAAGATGGATGGAATGTTGGATTTATTATGGATGGGATGAGATGCTTTCATCTGACTGGCACACGTAGATGCTCGATTCTACTCATGATGCCTATTTTCCATGTTTTCGTCATGGTACCTACCCAAAGCGCCACCATAGTGGTTTTCACTAGAGGACGATTTTTTTCTTTACTATTTTCAATCCTTTTTCTGATTTTTTTGGATTTTTATATTTTTTGGTTATTTTGGATTTTTCTGAAAGATTTTAAACTCATGTTGAACCATTTGGTGGTGTCGATGTATATTCTTCTATCATGATGTGCCATCGATAGCTTGCTTGAAGAAGTTGCTTTGCTAAGATGTGTGCACTTGAATACAAATTTTGAGATTCCTGATCTGCTTTGTTGATACTAGAGTTAACTTTGTCTTTGTGTGTACATCATGATAGAGTGCCTTCTGAATCCTTATGATGAAGGGTCACTGCCAATACTTGGTCAATGTGAGTATTGGATATCATGTGTGGAGGCATGGATGGAGTGTTTTTAGGAATAAAATATAGATTGGTTTACAACTTGGAATTTTTGACTCTCCAAACTTAGGAAGATGAGTGATGATGGGTGGATATGAAAGTGTGTGTGGAATTAGAATCAACTATTTGATACACTTTGTACATCACTTCAAAAGCCTGATTTTTCTTGTACGAACATCTTTGATGGATACTCTTTCCTTCTTTATTTTTCCCTATAATTTCTTTGATTGGTGGAGTTTGATAAGGATAATATTTCTTTGTATTCTTTGGTATCCATTTGTATTTGATTTGTTTGATATGTTTCTTAGCTTCTTTTTCTTTGATGACGTTCTTTGTACTTTGATTCAAATATTTCTTTTGATGTTGGTTCCAATTCGTGGATGGGGTGATGGGTGGATGAAGATTCATGACATGGCTAGTTGTAGTATTGGCATCAGTTTAATCATAAGGATTCTTCGTGCTCCCTATGTTGATGTTTTCTTGAGACAAATTTACCCCTAGTATGGTGGTAGTAGCACCTTTGTTCCTTGATTCTACTTGTTTTGATATGTCTTGTTTAGTAAGCATGCTCTGATAAATGACCACTTCATATGATGCTATTTCAATTTTTTGCTCTACTAACTCCGAAATATCCTTTTTTGTCTTATCAGCTTCCTTGGGTGGATAATGTTGGATATCTTTATTCATGATTTCCTCAGTCTGAGTTTGGGATATATTTGATCCTAATGTTGACAAATCAGTTTGACTGTAGGAATCAATAACCTTCTCTTTTTGTGTAATAATTTTAGGAGTAAAGGATTCTTGTTTTGAATGAAGATCATCTATGTGTCCATCCAAAGGAAGCATCCCATGGGTAGATGAAGGAGTATGTGCTATGTGGATGTGATCATATGTTGCAACTTCTTGTATAGATAGGAGAGTGTCCATTAGATCATTATAGTAGCTCGAAGATACAAATTCTTGATCTTGAATGATTTCAGAATTGCTTTTGACATGCTTTGGATCAAGTTCTTGACATGGGTTAGTTTCAAAGGATGGATTTCTCACAAAGGGTTCTTGTATGTCTTCATTAGGCATGGGAAATGGCTCAATATCCTCTTGATCTTTGAGTGGACTTGGATCAAGTGTTGAGTTGGGGATTCCTTTAGTATCTGTAACCATGAGGTCAAAAGGGGTCAATATGTCTTGGAAAGGACCATTGCTAGACCTTGGTGAAATATTTTGGTCTTGCTTTTGAATAAATTCTTGAGATATGTCCTCTAACTCATAAGGCGATGTAGAGACATTTTCAATATGATCATTGGTTGATGGATCATGGATTATGTCAATAGGAACAAATAATTCTAACACTCCTTGAAATAGATCACTAAAAAGTGGCTCTTGATGTATGGTGAGTTGATCATCAGATGGGGTAGAAACATCTTCAATGTGCTCATTGACGGATAGATCTTGATCATCATTTTCAATAATTGTGGTGGAAATATTGTGAATGTCTTCAACCATAGGGTCAAGTGATGTTGACATTTCTTGAATTGGATTATTGTTGGGTATTGTTTGTGTATTTTGATCATGATTGAAAAGTGTTCTTTGATGTATGTTGTTTTGATCATTGGATGAGGTAGAAACATCTTCATTGATGGATAGATCTTGATCATTTTTTTCAACAATTGCGGTAGAGAGATTGTGAATGCTATCACTAGTGGTTGAATCTTCACCATTGTCCCCAACAGTGATTATCTTTTGAACAATGAGGTCTTGGATGAGATTGTTGAGTTGAATACAACTTGATGTTGTGTGTCCCTTTATTTTGTGAAAATCACAATGGTGCTCATCATTATACCCTGGTGGTTTAACTAGGGGCTCTTGATAATTCTTATAGATAGGGATTTCAATTATATTTTCATGCACCAACTGTTGCATGACCAATTCAATTAGTTTCCCAAGTGGTGTGTATTTCCGCTTGTTATCTTGTGATATTTGTGCTTTAAATTGATCTTTTGGTGATTGATTTTGGAGATGTGGTGATTGATTCTTGAGATGGGGTGATTGATTCTTGAGATGGGGTGATTGATCTTCAAAATTGAGGGGTTGGATTTGTTGATGTGGTTGATCTTGATATCTAACTTCTTGACATTGGAGATATTGTTCTTGGCGTGCTTGTGGACACACCTCAGTGCTTTGATGACATGATTCAACCAAAGGAAGAGCATAATGATTTTGGAGTGAAGATGTCTATTGGCTCAATAAGTCAATTAGTTTGGCAAGTGAAGCAAGTTAATCTAGCGAATTTTGATCTTGATTTTGATTTTGACTCCCTTGATATGGTTGATTTGACTTTTGTTCAAGAAAATTTGGAATGTACACTTGTGTTGTTTGAATGGGATCATGGACAAACTAATTTTGGATAATGTTCTGATTTGGGATGATATTTAGATTTGGGATGATAGGTTGAATTTGAACATTGTTGTGGTTGGTAATCACATTGCCTTGATTTAGGTAACTCTGATTTTGTATGGTATTATCTTGACTTGGATCAATACATGGAGTCGTTATCATCATGTTTGGACTTTGAAAAAAATTTGTGTGATTCACAAACATATCTATCCCAAAGTTTGCCAAGTTTGGATTCAAAATTTTCATGTTTGGTAAAGTTGTACTTGGTATATTTACATTTGGCATGTAGGGATTTGATGGGATGATGTTCATTTGAAGGCTCATGCATTGGATGTTTGGTTGATAGATTTGTAGTTTTGGACTTGGATTTAAATCTACCATCGAGAAAGGTTTTCCAAACTCTTGACTAGGAATACTCACATTTGTTGTACCATTGAGGTTTGTAGGAGATAATGATCCCATGTATGGATTGTATGAATGTAAGTTTTGAAAATCACTCAACATTGGAAGGCTTTGATAGTTTGGTTGACTTGGATTACTCATGATGCATGGATCAACTTTATATTCCATGTTCTTTTTCTTTTACCTTGTTGACCTCTAAAGGATTTAGGACCAATGATGAGATGATGGATGAAAAGGGGTGAATGATATGGGTGTCAAAATTTTTAGGAACCTTGGATCAATGCTAGACTTTAGGGTTTGATTTTGATTGGTTTGATTTGGATAATGAACTTGTAAACCCTAAGATGTTAGATGTAATCTTAGGATGAACTCATTCAAAGGGGTGATAATTTAACTAAGTGTGTGTGGAAGGATTCATCCAAACACACCTAATTAAACAAGTGATTTTGATTTGGTTCAGGGATGTACCCAAGTCTAGACAATGATGTTTCCCAAAGCTCTAAAGTTGCTTGTGAGATGGATTTTGATAGATGTTTGGGATGGATGAAGTGTTTGATTTTGATCCTAAATGAATCTAGGAAGGACTTGTTTACTAGACCAAGATAGTGAAGAACATGCTTTTCTCTAAGAGTAATTGAAAACCAAAAAACCAATGTTTGCATGAAAAACATATGACCAAAAGAGACCAAGCATATGTGTGGGGTTGAATTTGAGTTAACTTTTCTTAATGAGTTCTTTTTATCACAAACACTTCTTGATTAGGTTTTCAAACTAGATGTCTAATTTTTTAATTTCTTCCCATCCCATAGAGTGTATCATGTGGAAATTGAGGAAATCAAAGTAAGAGTTACCTAAATTTTTACTTTAGTAGGAGCAAATTGAGATAAAATTCAAATGCCTAGAAACCTCTAAGGATATGAATCCCAAGGGAAAGCAAGGGCATGTGGATTCGTTCAAGGATATTTTCTTCTCCTAAAGGGTTCAAGATTTGATGCTCATGTTAAATGTTTGTTTTCCAAATGTTTTCAAACAAGCAAAGTGTTTTGATTTCAAGAACAATCACAACCCAATGGATATTTTAGACAATATTTGTTAAGTCCCCACTTGGACAAGTCCAACTATGCTTATTTTTAGCGAATGGTTAGATGCTTGATCCCACTGGCTCCCCTCCATGGAACTCACTTCTTGGGGTAGCCAAGCATCAGTACCCATGAAACTCCCATGGAATACTTTCCATTTCTACTAAAAACTATAAAAGTGTGGGGCAGCTTCAAAATGACTGTTCTTGTACCAACAAATAGATAGGGATTTTGGCCTTTTTACAACATGGGTTTTAATTTAGACTTTCTATTCATAGGAGTTGACCCATGCGGCGAGAGTCCCTTTCGATCCATATCATTGGAGCCAACTACGTGATACTGGCCTTTGTTCCAGTACCCACTTTTATATCCCGGCTAGAAATACTCTTTGGTTTTAGAGTGTTACCGGTTAGGTCATTCCCTTGGGTGAGTACTTTTTCCCACAAGGAAGGCCCTCTAAGATAAACAATAGCGAGTAAACATATTCATAGTTCGATCAACCTTTGTTTAGAAACAAAGGGAGAACACATGCAATAGGTTCCACTCACACTCGCAAAGTTTGTTGTTCAATTTTAGCCCAAAATGAAATGTGGAGGTAATTACTTTATCCTAACCTAAGACCACCAAAAAGCCTTTTGATTCTCAAGATCGTCGTGAAGCGCGAGAGAAGCACACATGTCTTTTCAATGGTATTAGTTTGAGTAAGCAATTACAAGACAAAGTAGCACAAGTTTTTTTTAAACCCACAAAGCAATGATTTTGATTCGTTTTAAAGCACCAAAATGAGATATGAAAAAATATGACAAACCAACTCTAGTAAGTTTGTCCTAAAGTTCATTTTAAGTTCCTTATCGCAAAAATGGAAGCTTTCGAGAGTTGTTCTTTTTAGAATTCAAAAAGTAAGCTAGTTCAAAACGAAAAACTAAAGCATAGAATGGAAGCTCTAGATCATCACAATAAGTGTTAAAAAATGCTTTTGTAAATTTTAAATTTTATGTTTAATTCTTTAACTCCAATCTTGCTTTGTCTTCGCTTGACTCCAATGCTTGATTCAAATGCCAACCCTCCTCTATAATGGGAGAAGTCATGATCGAATTCCTTTTCTTGTGCTTCTTGCGCCACTCTCAAATCACATCAATCAGTATATACATTTTTTTTTAAAATGTACAGAACTATGGCATCTATGATATTTGTTTTTCTAATCATACACTAGTCACAAGTTTCTAATCCTACAAAACCATTATTAATGGAGGCTACTTTCTATCAATGCACTTTAATGGGACTTTTTGCAAAAAAAAATAAAAAATTGAGTGTAAAGATTAATAAATACACATCAGTTAGTAGATAGGATGTAAAAGGATTTGAGAAAATGATTTGAAAAAATATAATGATAATAAAGAGGATAGGTGTGTAGATATATTCGTCACAAACTTTGTAGCTGCACTTCTATGTTTAATTTCTCCACTTTGAAAATATTCAGAACCATTTCAACATCCACACTACCTGAGGAGGACTACTGGCCTTTCTCGACCAATGGTGAGACATCATCTCACATATCTATCTTTGATTTTCTATATGACACAAGCCTTCCTGCAAACATCTTTATAAGCCAGTTTTTTCATCCGCAGTTTGAAGATGAAGGAGCTTTGAACCAAAAAAATTTAAAGACAAGTCATCCTGCGAACCAGCTGTACAAGTTCAAGCCCCATTTGGGACGAATACAAAGGAGAATATATGTATGAGCAATGTGAAGATTATCGAACAAGTATCATTATCTCATGCTTGTAAATAATGACAAGCATGTTAGGCATCAAAATAAAAAAGATTAGGATTTTGTAAATTGATCTCTATACATTTTCCATTAAAGAATGTAAGATCACAGAGAGACCAACTAGATGGGTAGTAATGACAATAAATGAGGTGAAATCAATGCAAAAAACAAACCAGCTTATATTTCCACCCTTGCTGCTATGATGGGTACTTAATGCCCCGCAAGTGTCCACTTCAACGACGTATGTAAATCTTCTCCCTCTATTCAATGGATTTTCCTCCAACAAAGTCAAATGCATACACCTAGCCACTCATACTATTTTATTTTCATGCCCTCTATTAATGACGCGACCTATAAAAGCATATCAATGGCTATCTTGTGTATACAATCAGTGATGGAACTACTATCATAGCTTGTGAGATATTAAATCAGCCAATATTTTGATTGACAAAAACTACCATAGCAGCCCTCCTTCTAGCCTGTAGATAATCAAATGTTTATAGTTGTCACTAAATTGCAATCTAGCTACATACGATAAATGGAATTTTGATTAAATTTTGTAGCTCAGTTAAAATAGCAAAAGAGCATAATACGACTACACTTTTAGCTTTGCTTTATGACATATCAATTCTTGACACTTTATTATCAATCAAAAATAAAAGAAAAGAAAAAGCAAAGCAGATTTAATTAGGCTTTAAATGATCTTTGACTGGTTGTGCTTTCCCTTCTAATGAGCTCTTCCTACACAAAATAGTGAATGCAGTTTGTGCAAAAATATATAACAGTGGGTGCGGCCAGAGTGGACAAGGCCTTAAATTTAAAATATGATAGATTTTGATTCAAATTGATTCCAATTTGAAGGAATTTTTTAAGCCACTATGTTAAGAACAAATCTGCTAGAAAATCAATTCTAAGGACAAAAAACTATATTGTTGTAGTTTACTCAAGCCTTTTGCCTCTAGTGCATTGGAGAGAAACTGTACATAGCAATAAAGCTTTTAAAATATAAAATACAGAAGCACAGACAAGGCACGCGGACTAAGCAATTGGCAAACATAAAGCCAAATTCCTTCGAACAGGATATGGGCGATGGACACCCAACAACGCATAATGAAAGGGAGATCTTTGTCAGATTCTTGAAAGATAAATGTGTATAGGCTCCATAAACTTTCATGCATTGCTATAAGGCATAAATCAAACAACGAATGAAAACTTATGAGAAAATTCATTTGGCAGGCATACAACCAATAGACCCACACAAAAGAGGACAAGGCGCAAGAAACTTTCAAGAAAAATCTAATTGGCTGGTGAAAGGCTGAATTCCATGACCTTTGACTGGCATAATCTTCTCTTCTACCCCATTAACATTGCAGTGCACATTCAGTGTCTATTATGCTCCATCACACCATAACATTGATTCAATGGTGGGTGCCAAATGTGTGAACCCTGATTCCAAACTTGCATGAACAAAGAAAACAATCACATTATTAGATCAAAATGCAAGGTTAGAATAAGAATTCCCCATAAAATCCATTTGCATTGTTAAAGAACAAGGAAAAAATATGAAATAATTGAGAAAATACAATCAAAGATAACTATTCCTATTCTAAAACAAAGAAAACACTTGATCTTATGGGGGGATTGGTGTTATTTTGATGTGGAAAATAGCCCTTTCCCAACCCCTTTTGATAAGCTAAATGATGAAACTGCTTTGAAAATGATATGGATTCAAATGATTGAGATTATGGAGAAGATTGTGGAGTTGTGGAGGATTAAATCAATGGAGATGATCTCTATTTATAGAATAGAATGATAGAAGAATGCCAAACATGGAGGATGTGTGACTAAAAATCCACAAATGACAAGATGCCACTTGTCAACATGTGATAGGTTGAGGAATGAGCACATTTTGGTCAATGTGCCAAAGAGGGGGAGATTTGAAATTTGAATTTGATAACAAGATGAGTTAAATGCTAAGTTTGACCTTTGCAAGAGACATGTAAGAGCTCTTAAATGTTTTGTTGGATGTACATGTCAATTTGGGGGGAGATTTCAAACTTGGAGAGTATTCTCAAAGATTCCAAGTTGAAAATAAATAAAGATTTTAATAAATCATTTAAATGCATTTTCATGTGCAAGTGGAAAAATCTAGAGAATACAAGTGATTAGGATTAAATTAATTAGGATTTGATTAATTTAATGAGAGATTTGGTGATTTTGACTTTTGACTTAGATTTATGGATTAAAATAAATCAAAAAGAGATGAAAAGTGATTTAGACTTAGTTAAATAAATGTTTTGATTTATTTAGCTAAAGGGAATGATGTTAGTGGTTTAATTAAATAAGTTTGATTTATTTAATTAAATGAAGAACTTTAGAAGACTAATTAGTAAACTTGATTTATTTATTTAAAGAGATAACTTAGGAGATTAATTAAATAAACTTGATTTATTTAATTAAAGAGACAAATATGATGATAAAGAGATGACTAACAACACCATGGAATTAGTGAATATGGATTAGATGCATGATGTCAATTTTGCATGTCTACACTTTGCAACACTAAATTAAGGAAAAGTTAGGTTTATTTGGTTTTAAAAGGGCCCAAAACCTAATGTGGATGTGTAAAACACATCACAACACTAGATCATGGTGATATAAAGTCCAATTTATCATTAATTATTCCTAGATAAGTGTGAAAATGTGAACAACGACATTTTTCTACACTACAGATACATCTAAGCATAGTAATAAAGAAAGAACTCACAAGCTCAAATAGATAAACATCATCCAATAATGCATTCAATAGTAAGCAAGACCCTTACTAATGCAAAAATATTAACTAAGGATGACTTACCAACTTCCCACATAATATTCTCAGGAATCCCATGTAACCTAAATACTTCTTGCACAAATTTTCTTGCTATGACAAGTGCTCCATTAGTTAGATTCTCAGGTATGAAATGTGCTACTTTGGTAAGATTATCTACAACCACAAGAATGGAATTGTGCTTATTTCTTGATATAGGAAATCCTTGCACAAAGTCCATACTTATGACTTGTCACTTCCTCTTTGGTATATCATGGGGGTATAACAAGCTTGTAGGATGATGATGCTCTACTTTCACCCTTTTGACACTTAAGAAACCTAGCCACAAACCTAGCAGTATCTCCTTTCATCCCCTTCCAAAAATATAATGGCTTCACATCTACCATCATTTTTGTCACTCTAGGGTTTCCAGAGTAAGGTACTTCATGTACTTCCTTCCATACCATATTTATTAACTCATCTATGTTAGGTACATGCATTCTCTCTTTATATCTAAGTAATCCATTAGGTTTGAAATGAAACCCTACATACCTAGAATCTTGTAGATTGCTAGTGAGTGATTGATTGACTTGCAAGTAGTACTCATCCTCTTTGTATTAGTGCAACACTTGTCCTTTAAAGTTAGTTTGAATAATCGCTATTTAAGAAACATGACATCTAAGACTCAAGGAATCAACAACTTGATTTTATTTCCCTTTTACATAAATGATATTGAAGTCATAATCAGCTATTAACTCTAACCATATTCTTTGTCTATCATTCAGATTAGGTTGAGTGAAAAGGTACTTTAACCCATTATGATTAGTTTTCATCTCAAAGGGTTTCCCTAACAATTAATTCCTCCACATTTGCAATGCATGAACCACAACTACTAACTCCAAATCATGTGACACATAGTTTTGCTCATAAAGTTTTAGCTTTCTAAATTCATCGACAATTACTGTCCCATCTTTCATTAACACACCCCATAACTCATCTTGAAAAACATCTAAAAAATTTCTCAATATAGGATACCTCTCCATGTCCGACATTCCAGTTTCATCCATTTCACCATCTTCCATCTCTTGGAAATTTTGTGAACTAAAGTCATCAATGTTCTCTTCAAGTTCTTCAATCTTGACTGCAAAGAGTTTGCACCCTTTCTTCTTATCCCTTAATATTTGCATTGTAGATATTTGAAAAATCTTGACCTCTCTAGGTATCCTTTGAAACTTCACTTGGTTACCAAGATCATCTAGGCATTCTATGGTTTTAGCATGACAATCTACCTTAGCCTGGTATCTCCACAACCAATTCATACCTAATATAACATCATAGGACCCTAAATGCATGACATATAGGTTTACTTCTATATAAAAACAAGGTAGCTCTATCCTACCCTTGAACAAGCATTGCTTTTCCTTTGCTTTTGTCTGGTTTGCATACCCTACATCCCAAGATGTTGCCATGTGTCTAGCCTTTCTAGATAATTGCTTAGTTACTCTAGGTGAAATGAAATTCTCAATTGCACCAGTATCAATAAGAAAAAAAATGGGTAAGCCAAATAAAGTACTCAGAGTTTCAATTGGAGTCACTTGATACTCTACCTGACGATCATCCATAGCTGCATGTATCTTTTGTTAGGACATCGCTTGTTGGGTAGGTAGTGGATTACTATAAGATCATGACCTGGAAGACTTATTGGGACATTCTCTAGAAAAGTGGTATCCTCCACATGTAAAGTATCCCAAGTATGGTACACTCTTCCTTGTGGGTTCTCCAGATTTACTAGCGTTTCCACTAGCATTGTTAGTATTCCCACCACTAGAACCATTTTTCTTTCATTCCCTTTTTGAATTTTTTCCACCATTGTTGGATCCTTTTTCCCCTTAATTGGGTATGTTTTTCACAACTTCCACCTTCTTTGGAGTTGGCTTGTCAGGAACTTCCACAACCTTCTTATGGTCTTTATTTTCCTAACAGTTGGAGATAGCCTTAAGCTTTTTCTCCTGCTTAACCACTTTCTCATATACAAGATCCATAGTTTTTGGACCATGCATATCCACCTCTCCTCTGATTTGACTGTTAATTCCCACAATAAACTTTCTCATGTAGAAACATTCATCTTTATGATATATAGGTACATAATGCAGAAGTCGGGTAAACTTCTCCCAATGCTCATTGACTAACATATTACCTTGTCTCAAACTATGGAAATTCATGAATTTTTGGTCATAGTAGAGTTGGGGAAACCATCTCTTATAGAAAATCTCAAAAAAAATCTCCCCATGTCAGCTTCCATGAGTTAATATTGAGTTCCATATTTTTATTCACCCACCAGTTAGAGGCTTCTCCTACTAACTGGTATGCACCCGATGCGACTTTAGTGACCTTTGTGTAATTTTGAATTTCAAAATGCTTTTTTAGTTGGACTAACCAAGCCTCAACTTCCTCTCTGTTGGAACTTCCCTCAAACTTAAATGGGGTAATCTTCTTTATAACTCTGGAAAGTTCAAAAGCCATACACTTTTTATTTCTTTCCTCAATTGGCATAGGTGATTTTTCCCTCTCATGATCATGAGTTTCATCATGCCCATGAGAATATTTTTCTCCCTCATGCTCATTAATGAGAACTTCCTTCTCAACCCTAGATTTTACCCTTTCTTGCTCAAGGTGTTCCAACCTTGCTAATATCTAGTCAAGTCTAGCTTCAACTCTTGCAGGTCCTTTCCCAACTTCGTAGCTTCTGCTAGGATTGGTTCATGTCCTAACCATCTTCACAAGAACATATTTTACCTAAATGTGTATCCATGTTAGATTAAATCATGTTATTTACTATCTTATGGAAAACATTTAAAATGGAATACATGCACACATAAATAATTCCACATAAGATTAAGCACACACTTTTGATAAACATATGATTTTATTCATTTCTTAAGGATTTCAATATCCTTTTGATTACATGGAGTGACTATTCAGATAGTCAAGTGGAGTGTATCCCTTAGATTCACTCTCTGACACATAACTTAATGGAGTATATCCTACAAATTGAGATTGTTACTCATCTCTCATTTCTTCATACCTATCCAAAAATGGATAGTAGCCTTTGAATTTGTCATCCAATACATAGTTATGAGGAACATATCCCTCAAACTCATTACTTGAGAAAATTACAATTACTCCTGCCATTGGAAGAACTCTAGTGTCCCTAAAGATCAATGTCAGACTGACACTTCCTTCTGAAGGTATATCCCTAGAAAGTGATAATGACTCATACTTCTCTTGTGAGATGGAAGGTAGGTAATTGGACTTGGCTTCCATCTTCATCTTTCTCTTTACATCACTGATACAAGAGAGAGTGTGACTGAATGTTTCAGTGTCACTTAACCAAATGGCATCATCAAAATAGGTACCCTCAATTATTCCAATAATGGATTCTCTTTCCTTCTTGGCCTTAAGGTATCTCTCATTTCCAATTACCGATTTTTGAGTCATTAATCTAAGACACACCATCTTGGCACAAGAATTTCCAAACATTAGATAACATTGGATGGAAAGAATGATGACCTCATAGGGTTTAGAGCTAAACTTGGTAGCTCTGATACCACATGTAACATGCCAACAGTTCACTGACATAAATTCTCCCTAAGTTTCCATTGTGCAAGTAAATAACTATGTAACAAACCATTGCAATAAAAAAATTCTTTTTCTTATTGAGAATATATGAACAAAGATGTCTTAACAAACTATAGTAAGGATTCCAATTCAATATAATAATTTGACAAATTACAATATTCCAAGAATGTACACAATTACATACATAGCTCAACCAAGCTTTAGAGCATAAGATATAGATGGTCCAGGATCCACCTTCCAAAAATTTTGATTATGTCACCTGTTGAGGTGGAGAAGCATCACTCAAGCACTTTTTTTCCAACCACAGACTCATATGCGGTCCCCTGCACATCTATCAATGATAGATGTCCCTACCCTTAGACGAAGTGATTGGTTGAGTAACCTTATATGAAAAACCACACTAATCTTAGTGTTACATGCCCTACATGAATATAACTTCTAACCCTACAATCTGCAACTAGCATGCAATACATGGACATGGTGAACTAACAGTGGAGCCAAAGGAAATCACACTACTTTGGCCAAAGTGTTCTCACTTTGTACTTTGAGTGAAGGTCAATATTCACTTACACCTCTTAAGCTCATTTTGACTTAAGGCCACTATATTCTATGCAAAGGTAATCCCTCCCATGGATAATCTCTTACCCCAGGACTCCTTATCATTATTCCCACATACTCTAGGGTATTTCTACTTTTAAACACATCTAAAAGTTCCCTCCCTTCTTTAGACTTACAATCTTAGAAGTAACCCACTAGCTATCTATTATAATAAAATAATTTGGCTACTAGAAACCCTTAAGCTACCCATGTTTAACCATATCTAGTATCTAATATATATTAAAAACATAATCCTTCTATTATGAAGTACATACAATCATTGCACAAACAATATATAGAACTTCTATCTTCTTTTCAAAGCTATACTATTTTTCCCTAAACACAAGTATTCACAATAAACTAATTTAAGCAATCAATAAAAGTTATTTCAAAATCCAAGACAATAAAGGAAGATTATCCTCATGCATATTTTCACTTATCCAATCGATTGAATGAATTTCAGCTTTCCCAAACAACAACTAGCTTGACCTTGATCTCACAAGTGATGCCACAATAAACCTCTACCTCTCAAGTTGATGTTATACTTTACTCACTATGCTATACTTTCACAAATACTCAAAGTTCTCACTTAAAATATAGCAGAATATTGCAGGTAAGAAAAGTGTATAAAATGCTAAGCACAATGTGTATGGAATGTGTTTCAAACAAGTGAATTTTCTCTACTATTTATATAGAAAAAAAGATACTTCTCATCCTACATAATAGACATGAGTATTGACAACAATCACCATCCATAACCACTCACTCAATTTAGCTAAAAGGTGAAACAAAAATAAGAACATACTCAGCTAAATAAAGCTACAAGTCAACCTTATTAGTTGATAGCAGCATGAGACTATTTCAAATTAGCACATGATGAAAAAGGTGTAATTTGAATTTCCTTCACAATGAACATCTACATAAAATAGGATTCATATGGTGGCACCAAAGTAATCATAAACCTCCTACAAAAATGGCGTAGCTTTTCACTTGTTCAATCAACCAATATCAAATATGTAACACATAGCTCATGTTGACTTAGTCTTACATGAGTCGATTCATCTCATTGATCAGTTTGACCAATTCATCAACTTGTTGTACATAATCTTGCATGCATTTATCTATTGTAGATATTTATCCAATGACAAGGCATCTAATAGTTTACTAAGTCAAAGATATATCAATACAAAGTGCCGACTAACTCTCTATTCTTTCATTGACTTAATGCTACAAGTTATTGTTGGTATGTGGCGACTGATCATTCTATATTGTACACTCTCCATGTATCCTACCTTTTCGTGTCATCACTGAAAAAGGAAAAAATTGACTTTGTAGAACCCTAATCTAGAAGCTTCTAAAAATCTTGTTATAAGGGGTTGGGATGGGAGTTGCATGAATGTGATTATTTGCAAGATTGTAATAAGTTTTGCACTAGATAATAAAATCATTGGATGGTTGTGGTTTTGTGGATGTAGCCTAGATTGGGTGAACCATGTTAAATTGTTTGTGTTGATTTTTCTATATGTGTTTTATTTCTCTGTTTATTGATCAAATCTGTATTTAATTGTTAGATTTCTGCCTTCTAACCCTAACAGTTATATGGTTGTTAACTTGTCCATTATGCTTGGACAACATGTGTATCATTCAATCTTTAATGACAACCATCACGAATTATATATTTAGCCTTTGTTTAAGTAAAAATATTGGACCATAATCATTGCCAATGATAATCAAATTCAAAGTGTATAATCAATTTTAAATATATAACATATATTTACATACTCACATATATATATGCATATCGGCACACATATATATGTATATGTATATATGTTGATATATATATTCTTATACATCATGTATGTCAATAAAGTATGTACACATTCGATATACAAATGAATACAATCAAAATAGCAATTACATAATAATAGCAATATATCGATTGTCTACGCATTATATATAAATATATGTCTCTATGTACATGTATACGTATGCATACATATATTAATGCATTCGTATGGGTGTATCCATTTTCCATCATATGCATATATTGATACATATTTACATATGAATATATGTATATACTATATATATACACGCATTTGATTTACACAACAAATTCATACACAATTACTATTGTATTGATAAGCACCTATGTTTGATATACTTATATATTTATATATATATATATATGTATGTCATTAGGTGGACCCATGTGATAATTCTATGCACATAAGAAACTCGTGCATTAGTGTGCATAGATGCATCTACCTATGTACCCTCATGTACCCTTTCCTTCATGTGTATGGTCTATCATCAACATGCATGTGTGTACATATACAGATTCCATGTATGTCCTACTCATCGATACAAGCATAGTAATAAGGAAAGAACTCACAAGCTCAAACAGATAAACATCACCCAATAATACATTCAATAGTAAACAAGACCCTTACTAATGCAGAGATATTAACTAAGGATGAATTACCAACTTCCCACATAATAACTTGACTCAATTATTCTACTGTGGTGTGTGTAAGCTCAAATAGGTTACGTTATTGGTTACCCGACCAAGATCTTCTCCTGAGTGATACTTCCCCTCCACTTGGAGGAATTGAACATATACCTGAATCCACTAACATATTCCCAAGGTATTCAACTATTCAACAAAATAGGCATTACACATAATACATCTCCAAAGTTACAATATCAAATCAATATCCATCCATTCACATATATGCATTTCTTCACATAACACTTAAATGAGATAACATTCATTCATAATGCATTGATAACAAGGTACAAGCATAATTTATTCATCTTCAGAATTCACATTGGGTAAAAGCACAAAGTTGTGTCACACTTTCAGCCAACTTATTAGCACAACTGAATTTAAGTATTTCTAACTAAAAATCAATTTTGGTCAAACATATGATCTAGTAAGATTCATTCTAGCTAAGTTAGATACTTCCACAACTTTTTCAACCAAAATTGTTGGCTAAAAATATATGGAGCACCAATTTGAGTCCAATTTACCAAAAATGTAAAATTATTTGAAAAACTTGAAGTTTCAATAACTCCTACCAATGTAAATAACATTTTTTTAAAAATATATAAAAATACCCTTTTGTAGATACATAAGTGTAGTTTTCAAAAATATATTTAGTTTAATGGTTTAATTATTTTTTATATTTTATTTTTTATTTTTACTAAAATTAGGTTATTAGCACAAAATATTAGGTCAATTACTATGCCAAGGAAAAATACTAAATTTTTTTAAAAAATTGAAAAAAAATGATGCACTAGATAAAAGAATCTATTTTAAGATGGTATAATTTTTTTCCATTTTAGATAAATATTTAATATGAAAGTTGACGTTCAATGAAAACAGCGGTTTTTTTATTCATGCACATTTTAATATTTATTTAAAAATATATATTTATCAAAATTGAAAAAAATATATATCCATGCACTAAAATTTCAAGTTATAAATACACACAATTTTTGAATGAAAAAAATTAAAATTTACTATAAAAAGTTTGACGTCCTAGGCAACTTCATTTTTTAGCATTTTAATTTATTAAAAACTAGTTTAAAATAAATTTTTAAATTTTTTAAAAAATACAAACATAAAATATACTAAAAAATACATATTTTACTAGTTTACATCATTTCAAAATTCAAAACATATATGCCACTTATTAGTGATTCAAGTTTTAAAATTGGATCAGCGTTGGTTGCTTCTTTTATAAAGTGTGACAGAACTTTGTACTTTTACCCCATTACATTCACATTTACCCTACATAGTAATAGTAAATAGTAATTACACAATTGGGGTGTAACAAATAAACTAGAAGATAATGCAATATACACACACACTACCTTCACCTAAAACACTTCTTTCTCCTCAAATAGAGCTTGAAGTAGAGTGCACCCTAGCTCCACTTGATTTTCTCTTTTGATGTGTTGATGGAGTAACATAGTGTTGATATGATGGATGATCAAATGGATGGAATGAGTCTAAGATAATGGAAGATTAAATAGAAAATAAGAGAAATAGATAGAAAATGCAATAGCATAATAGTAGCATGAGAAGTGATTTAATAGAGATTTTAGCAACATAACAACAGGATGAGAGAAGATGATAAAATGAGATGATAGACCTCTCATTGATAGAATTTCCACAAGAGATATCAAGGGACATGATGGATTGGTTAATGGATGAATAAGATTGAATGAGGATTAGTGTTTTGATCAAAGTTTTTAGTCATGTGGATAAGGGCTTGGCTTAAGACTTGACTAGGAAAACATCCTTATGTGAATGGATAGGACTTGGAGATGTAGTATGAAATGGATGGATGAGATAAAAAATTAGTTTGAATTTTGTAAAATAAATGAATCTAGACAAGTTCTTAGTTGGTCATGTAAGAGGGACACTTGTCACATGATGACAAGTTTAGATTGTGATCCATGTGAATGAATCTAATGGCTAGGATTAAATGGGCAAGTATTGAAGAGTAAAGTTGAATTACATATTGGAGGAAAGGGTAATGGGGATTAATTAACTTAAATTAATTACTTAATAATTTGGAGGATTTTGGGATAAAGGATAATGGATAAATTAATCGAATAAATAATAAATATTTAATTAATTAATTGGCTAGGACAAGGTGGGATGAAGGTGATGGATAAATTAATTAAATAAATAATAAATATTTATTTAATTAAAGTGGGGGATAAAGGTGAAGGATAAATTGATTAATTAAATGATAATTATTTATTTAATTAAAATGGGGGATAAATATGAAGTTTAAATTAATGAAATAAATAATTATTTTTTAAAATCAATAGTTAAGATAGGGTAAAGTGTGGTTAAGGTATAGTCAATTCTTAGGTGTCTACACAAATCATACTAGAAAATTCTTAGAATATTATGTTGATATTACAAGTGAATTTTAATTTTACCAACATGTAGTTGCATTTATTTCTAGTTGGATTCTCATAAGCAATATTTTCAAGTATTAACATTCCTTATTATATTCCATATTGGGTTTCATCATTTTTTTTAAGTATTGGGTGTGTGTAGAAATATGGGAAACCAAAATGTTGTCACAACCTCTTCTTGGTCTAACCAAGACATAACATGAGTGTGTTATAATGCACTCATGTTATTTCTAAGACAAAAAAATAAAAATGCAAAGAGGTCAAGCTCTTTTGAACTTGGCCTCTTAGCTTTCCAATAGAAAATTATGAGTGACAAAAAAAGTGTCATAAATTGTGGAGTTGATCAAACCACCATCAAAATGTTTCCATGATGTTTGTGAGGTTAAGAAGGTAGGATTTATCAAATTTTTAGAGTAAAAAATTAAATTAAATAGCAATTTTAAAAATATATATATTTAATGTTGTTTCATTTTTTAAGAATTGAAAATCCCTCATTAATTGACAATTTAAACCCTAAATCACCAATTTATGAAAAACTTGATGAGGAACAACCTCAAAAAAATCCTCCAAAAATCCATTTCCATCCTTTTAAGATGTAAGAAAACCTCCTAGGATAAATTGAAACCAATAAAAATAACTTTAAACATTGATCAAAAGGTTGAGAAATTTGAGTGGAACTAATTTTGATTGTTCGACACTTGACACTTCATTGGAATATATCATCTCTCACATAGATTTTGCGAGTGACCAAATTAACATGTGGACAAGTAAGAGGGATAAATCATGTAAATATTATTCTACCAAATTATCTTGCCAACAATTAAAATAAAAAATATTGAAACTTGATTTGTGTACAATTTTTATTGATCCATGAACTAATGCACCCCTATGTAGTAGTTACATAAGGTTCCATATCCATTGGTGTCAACAACAAGGGATAAAGGATACCTTTTGGGAGAGGCGGTCGACAATTTCTAACCATCCTCCATGCAAAAAAAAAGAGGTCCCACAATATTTTTTTAGAAAATTATATTATGAGTTTCTCCTCAATGAGATCACAAACTACTTTAACATGCATGAGTTCGAAGGTAGAGGTGTGGGTTATACACATGAAAGAGAGGGATCACATTGTGCCTAGGAATAGGAACAAAGACCCCTTTGTAGGCTAAACATTGAGCATGCCATGATCCCTTTTGTTGTGAAAGAGAGTAATGAGGTGGAGACCCTAGATTCTATCAACTTTGTCACACAAACCTTGTTACAAAACACTAGGCCTTTAGCATAGGGTGATGAGGGTGAGGCTTATAGGTCATGACCTACAACTCACTTTTATCGAAACTAAGGGTATATTTTTTATTGGGGGTCTAAGGATGCTTAGAATGAACATGGCCAACATCAGGAAACATCCATAATGGATGAAATAGTGTTCATAGATGAGATGCTAGATACGACATTTAGAATTCAAAAATAGGTAAATTTGAATAAGGTTAGATTCAATTTACTATATTATATTGTGAAATTAATATTAACTATATTCATCTATGATAGTTGAACATTAATCTAAATTGATTGTAATAAAATTTTAGGGTTAGAGTGTCCACTCTACATATAAAATCCCTTCAAGTTCTGATTAGATGACCATGTCGAGTCCACATGTACTTAGTTAGTAAGGATATATTAAATACAATATATGTAGATATTTTTACTCTATATGAATGGTAATATTAATTTTCATATTGTATGTTGAGTAGGTGAATGTTGGGAATTAAACATCAAGACCTACCAATGGGAGTGGTCATACAACTTTCATTGAGGTAAGCTTGACTATTTTTAATCATTATTTTTATAAATAACATTAGGTAGATTTGTGTAAAATAAAATTATTTTATTTTCAATTGATGGCATAAGTTCAAACTCCTAATATTCATGACATAATGGAGGTGGGTGTTGCTACAATAGTTTTGTCTTTGATGCCTTTGGGACAGGTCAGATAATAGTAAATTTCATATTCCATTCTTTGTTTTATATCCCATGTTTATTAGTGCAAATTTAAATTTGATATTCATCTATAGTTTAATTTTTTTCTTGATGCTTGTCATAGGGGCCACAACTCTAGTTTGTGCACTTTCCCCTTAATGACCTATCATCATGTATCATAATTTAATCGATTAGTTACAATGTTGACTAGGGTAGTGTTCAATGCTATTTGCAAAAGGACTTCAATAATTCTCTCCTACACTAAATTGAAATCAAGGTGCTTATACTATAAAGAAACACTGGCTAGAAAGTGTTGAAAAATTATAATCTATGAAAGCATTGGAAATACAATTATTTGAAGCACACAAGAGGTAATTCAAAAATAGTTATTGAAACTTAAATACATAGGTTGTAATAAGGTAAACTAGTTAGACATACTAGTAATAAGATTTAAATGATTTGAATCTTTCTTTGTTTCTCTAAGAGTAACTAAACTCAAATTTGAAGTAATGGACAACCTATAGAAGTAATTTAAACTTTTGTAGCCATTAATTTCATAACACACTCATAGAATCAAAGACAAACATAACTATTATTACAACATTAATGAAATAAATAGAAACAATAAAGATAATGGTGATTATATAAATATCATACAACACACTAATCCTACAAGATGAGCCTAATATAAGCACTATTATTCACAAATAGATTGAATGCAAAACTAAATTATTTATCTCTATTTTTATGCTCCAACTCTTCCATTGAGTCGCCATCTCAATAGAGGCTAGATATTTTATAAAATTACCAATAACATGTAATAATACTCCTTGAAAGAAACATTCACAAATTTTCATGGAAAGAAATATTCTATATTATAAAAAGTGTTAATATGTGAAAATGAAAATTGGATTTTTTTTTTAATAATAGAGGGTATACATGGCTATAACCTAGTCCCTAAATTGTGGGCATCATGGTGATATGCCTTGATGCATAAAAAAATGTTGCATGAATTACATAATAAAAAGTATTAGTTGCATTAATTAAAAAAAAAAAACTATTTCAAATAAATATTTAAGAATGAAGATTAACTTTTTTAGAGTTTTAGGAGCTAGCTAACATTGATAGGTTTGGGTAGAGTACAAGACATGAGTTTCCATAATTTCTTTTATAGAGACTCGGTGTGTGTTAGTTCTAGAGCTACTCCATAAACTTTGGAGCTCCATAAAAGGGTAAATGCACAAAGTTTAGTCCACTTCTTGTTGAAGTTTTAGACTTAGGAAAAAATGCCTAATCGGATAGAGAAAAATGAGGTCCCATTTTTAAGGAATTGAGATCCTATTTCACATCGAGATCTTAAGCTAAAATTTAAAATCCGATCCTATTTAGTACGAAAAGGGGCCACATTTTCTAAGAAATGAGATATTGTTATCTACAAAAGGAATCCCATTTAGAAAATGTTTTTTTTTTTAAATGACTATGAGCTCACTTTTACCAGCATCAATTGTGAGAGGAACAAGATCTCGATTTATAGAGCTACCATTGTGACCACCACAAAGTCTAGGTTAGTTTTTTTTTTCCTTTTTTTTTTACTATTTTTTGTATTTTGTATTTTGTATTTATATTTATTTATATTATTTTGTATTTCAAGCATTTATATTTGATATAGATGGATATGGTTTAGGGTTTAGGAATTTGTTTATCTGTAGTAATCAATTAGTTCAACTTAACTACCAACTCTACCTCTATCTACACTTACTAAAACCACAAGAATTATATAATATGAATTTCAATTACGTGACCATTGAAATCAATCAGGAACTAACTATTTGTACCCATACTATTTGAAGAAATAGCTAGATTCGTGCCTATTGTCACATTCTATATATCATTGAAAGGTAGATTTTAAGACATACTAGGATTAGTTTCTATAATCATATTATCTTCCACATTCACCTCTTACAAATATGCATCATCTACATCCATCCCATCCTCCATGGTCTCTTCATTTTTTTTTCTCTTTAATAGTCATGGAACCAGATGCTTCAATATTATTCATTTTGTGAATCTTCATTCTTCTATCTCTTTGTCATTTTTCCTCCTTCTCTCTCCTTGCTTCAATTTCTTTAGGGGTCATGACCTTCCTATATTTCCTGTTTTGATGATGTCTTCATCCAATGATTACCAAATTCTGAAGTACAAATGAATTTGAATAATAAAAGTCTTTTTTATTCCTCCTCAAAATGACTAGGTAATGAACACAATTCCACTCCAAAATTGTCTCAATGGTTGAATCCTTCCAAAATTGAATATAAATTGCATGTAAAGTGCATGTAGAAGACAAGAATCAATAAAATATTCAGAAAAAGTCATTGTTGGCCATACAGTAAAAAATGTCATGTTGCAGGAAATCACTAGTAATTCATTATCAATATATTTTTTAAAACAATCCAAAATAAAATGGGATCCTATTTATGAAATGGGATCCTGTATCCCAAACGAGATCCCATTTTATTTTGTACCCATTTGAAATATTAAAAAAGGTAAACATGATCCCATTTAGGATACGAGATCTCGTTTCTAGAATGAGATCTTGTTTCTTAAAATTTAAATTTATGGCATGGTTTATGCTATGGTTTTCATGTTGTAAAAAGGCTTGGGGACCCGATCCTTAGCTTTGGACTTGCAACTTGAAGGTCATGTCAATGCCACTAGAAAAGAGTGACTTTGGACATATGTCTACAGATGTTTTTTGCAAAAAAAAATTAAAGAAATTAAAACTCACTATAGATGAGACAGTGTAGATTTCAAATATGCACTTTTTTACAATTCAATTTTTTTTTGTATTTTTCAAATAATTTTTATGAAACTAGTCCATAAACTTGAAATAACATGTTTTCTTATTTTTTAATAACTTTTTATTTTTTACATTTTTTTGAAAAGAATTATGTGTGGCCAATCTTTAGATAATCATTTTCAATTTGAAAAAAATAAAAATTATAAGTTTAGGTCTACTTATGCTTGATGTACATGAGGGATTTTCAAAACAGTAATTAGAACCAATAAAAAATTAATAAAAAAAGAAATATTTAGAAAAAAATTATCAAAAATATCGTGCACAATCTTTAGTGTCATATATCTTTTCCCAAAAGGATTTAAAAAAATTACTCTTATTTAGGTCAAAATATGGTTGATGTAAACATGCATGGTATGGTCTTGAAAAAGTGACTTTTAAATAGTTATTTCTAGACATGCCTATTGAAAATCAATTGGTATCATCTGGGTATTTAAAAAGATACATATTTAGAAACTAGACTCTAAGTACTACATTTCATATTACTGATGTTTTTACGAATCAATCTTTAGGTTCTCCAAGTTTTAAGGTCAAAAATGACAAATTCTAAAAATTAGGAAAAACACTTCCACTCTTTCGCCAAAAAGTGGACTCAGCTTCTTGAACACAACCAAAAGTAGTGTTTGTGTCCTTATACCCCTCTATGGAAGTGGAAAACATTTTTTTCTTCATAAATAAATTTGTCTAATGAATGTTGAGGTTGTGTCACCACAGGAATTTGAATGTCTATTGATGAGGATTAGTTGTAATGAAGAGAGGTTTGTTTGATCTCTTTCTTTAGTGTCACTCCACTTACCATTTTTATTTTATATTCTCTAACCCTCATCTCTCTTCTTAAATACTATACCTTCTCCTTTTCTTTTCTTTTAACAAATTTTTGACTATTTTTAGTTTAGACAAACTTAGCCTTCCTTGTAGGTTACTTGCACATCTAAAAGTTGTGTATGAGTGTCCCTAATTTTACTACTCTCAAAATTGGTATCTTTGGCCTTTTAGGTCCTAGAATATCTATTTAGAGTAAGCCAACAAAGTTATGACATACAATGAATAAGTTTTACTAACCATAAAACATAGATAATATTTAACTCCCTCTCATTTCACTTTAAGTACATGTCTAATTATAGCCTTATTTTCACTTTAAGTGTAAATTCATGTGCTTTAATTTTTACTATTATTCTTGAATTTATTTCCCCTTGATCTCATTATTTCATCTAGAATTTGGCTCAAATTAGTTTATTTTCACCTTTCAAATCCCCTCATTTGGTGCTTCATTGTTATCTTCCTCATTTGAAATGATATTTTTGTTATCTTCAAAATTTTAGCTATGTTTTTTTCTTGTAAAATAGCTAAATGATATTAGTTCTTTGGCATTTAGGTATAAATTAAGCTTTTTTTCTTTATATCAGAACCCAAATAATTCCCCCTAATTTGATTTCAAAATACATTTGGTGTTTGTCTCTTTATGCCCCTCGATGGAAGTGGAAATTAAATTTGTTCTTAATAAATATATTTGTGTATTGTTCATTGAGGTAGTACCACCATAGGAATTTGCATGATCATTGGCAAGCATTAGTTATGTGTTGAAGAGAGTTTTGATTGATTTCTTCCTTTAGTTTCCCTCCACCTACCATTTTTTTTTTATATTCTATTAACCCTTATCTGTCTTTTTGAACTCTATACCTTCTCCTTTGCTATTTCCTCACAAATATTTGACTAGTTTTAGTTTAGACATAGAGTTAGCCTTCCAAGTAAGTTACTTGCACATCTAAAAGTTGTTTGTGATCATCCCTAATTGCACTACCCTTGAAATTAGCATATTTGGCCTTTCAATCCATAGGCTATCCATTTAGAGTATCCAACAAACTTATGGTCATACAATGAATAACTTTTATTCTATCAAAATTATGTAATCAAATTCCCTCACATTTTAATTTCAACACATGTATAATTATAGTCTTATTTAATCATACATAAATTGCTAAATATCTATAAGTTTGTAAATTGTATTTAATTTATATACTTCAAATATTTTGAAGTTTCATTTTGGTAGACCCTTATAGCTTATATACCTAACCATTAAGGTTACATTTTTTACTTTTCTAGATTCAAATTTGTAAATTTATGTGCTTTAATTTTACCATTATTCTCCAAATTTGTTTGTTCCTTACTCTTGTTGTTTCATCTAGAGTTTGGATCAAATTAGTTGATTGTCACCTTTCAAATCCCCCCATTTTTGTGCTTCACTATTAAATATCTAGCCATGGATTTAATTGTTCATATTATCTCTAGCCGCTATTTATATATACCTCAAGGATCTTAAAATAGTGTCATGAGTTGTTACATATAACTCTTTAAATTTTCAAGGAATCATATGCATTTATGAAAAACAGGATACTCATGAGTGTAAGCTAATATCTGCTAAAACTAACATTAAAGCAATAATTTTCTTAGGAAATATAGATACTTGTATTCAAAGTGGTGAATCGAGGTACTTTAAATACTATATAAAGATATTGTGAGAATATGAAATGTAGCATTTTGTTTCTAGTTTTTAAATATTCAATTTACTTTATTATGCAAATTATAAAAGTTGATCAAATAATATATACAAAAGTGGCATTTATAAGATGATCACAAAAGAAAGGAAAAAATCTATATTTAAAAGAAACAATTTAAACATGATGCACTTTGAATCAATTCAAACAAATATAAAGAAACAATACATATCAATCTTGTAACATAAATACAAAAAACACATATAAAAAATCCATGACTAAAAAATGGGTAAATATAGAAAAGATTAAGTATTATTAAGTTCTAAAATACATTGATCTACATAAAAATCCATCATTTTTTTGAAGAGTCTTATTTTTTTATCATATCTACAACCATAATGTCGACCTAATCGAGGGATCAACTCAACACTTATGATCCTGCAACTTCCCTAAGGTATTTTTAAATATTGCTAGTCATTGACAATCATTGCATAACAAAGGACATGAAAAACTAAGGAAAATATGTGTATAATTTATTAGATCAAATATGGAGGTTACATGACTAATCCACAATTGTGATGGTGACCTATAACAATAAGATTTATCAATAGAAATTTTCAAGTCTATACAAAATCTAGAAATAAAAAACATCTCAATATTATCACTATTCCAAACCATAACAAATTGATATGATGAAATATCAATATTTCTATGAGCTATTCTAATAAAAAATTAACAACTACTGTGCACATGAAAATGTGTTCAATGTGAATGAAATTACAATAAGATCAAGCAAAACACAAAATCAAACAAACACTCAAGATTATGTTAAGAAATCTGAAGATGTATAAAATTGAACCAAACTAAAGTATGCTAGACTCCTTGTTGTGTAGATGTGCCTGTGATAGTTGATTTAATGTGTTTGATGTGTGCTTACTAGTAATTTTGATAGTATATTGACGCTTGAAGTGAAAATGAGTGAGATTCTTTGATAAAATAGCTAGGTGCGAGTATTATAGGATTTTGAAGAAAATGGATGAAAGACTAGGATTGCTTGATGGAGATCAAGGGTTGAGACAAGAGTTGATCCCTCAACTCATGAGATTGTGCCAAGTGGCACAATGAGATGAGTTGAGAGGGATAAGAGTACTATGAGGGGACAAGGCCCATTCGACGTGGTACCAAAGTCATATGACATGTACAAAGAGCCATGTGCATGATGTGATTGGGAGGGTTGACTCACTTAATTATGGATTAAGTGTGTGCACATCATTAAGGAGTGAATTAGGTGGCGATTAAGATTAAATTATGATTAGAGAGCAAGTGAGAGAGTTGGAGGATGAAACATGTGAGGGGAATCAAATATTTTTTTTATGAAAGGGATAAAAGATGGGGATAAATAATTAAAGGCAATTATTTACATTAGACTAGGATTTAAGGATAATAGAAGAATAAATTAGAATGAAAGTTGAAATAATTGAATATTAATTAAGATAAAATATTATTTAATTAATATAAAAAATAAGAAATTGGTTGAATTAAAGATAAATTGACTAAATGTGGTCGATTTTAGATGTCTACAACTACACCAAACAAAAATGTTTTTTCCTCAAAATTATTTTTTTCTAGATTATCTAAACCGAAAGAAATGAACAAACATTTGTTTAGTCTATTTTATGCATTTTACTTTATTAGCTGGAGTAAGCACAAGGAAAGTGTAGGAATTTTACATTCGAAGTAATGGGAACGCAGTGGACTGTCGTAGCGAATAAAACGTACGAGACAGAATTTCTCTGCAGGAGCAGGCGATAATGGTAATCAAGAATAAAATCAAGCATAAAGGAAAGTGTATTCTTCGACCATAATAATTGGCACAGGCAAGTGGGCTGTTTTGGAATGGCGGCTAGGGTTTGCTTGCATTGCCATGGGTAGTCGTAATGAAGGAAAGGATCTTTAAGAGATTGCCATATCATTGCTCTGCATCAGAGTAGAGGCAACCACCCCTTGGCTCCCCACGAACTTCATTAGACTTTGAATTCTGTTCGGACAATAGAAGACTATTTTGCTGCCGGAAAATTTGGTGATCCTGATTTTGTCTAGGGGATGCCATTGACTGTTTTCAAGATCAGACTTAGAATTCTGTTTGGACAAATAGAAGGCACCGTTAGTGCTGGAAAAATGGGCGATCCTGGTTTTATCTCTGGGATGATTGGTTTTGCTATTCAAGCGGCGGCGAACCAAATTATTGATCGGATCAACATTGCTATCCATTGCAGGAAGGAGTTGGATGTTCTCAAACATCTGCTCCATAAAGCTCTTTCCATTAATGCGGATATGCAGGAATACAGAAAGGCTTTGAACGCTGGCAGAATCAGTGCTCCACCTCACCCTCCTTTGCCGTCTGCAGTAAATAGCTGGTTAATCGAATTGGATGACCTTCTTCAGGAAGGATCTCATTTGGCTCAACACTGCACTGTACCATCTTCCTACCGCCTTATTTCTCGCTACACAGTGAGCAGAAAGATCAGTCGCCTCATTTCACGTATGCAGAATCATGTAGCTTCCACTTCTCTCATTGCTTTCCTCCACGAGCTTCAGCAAGATGTGGCAAATCGGGAAGCACTTGAGCAGATCAGACAGAGAATCGATTCTCTTAGGAGGAGTACTTATGTACTTACTGGCACATCCGGAGATCCCTTGGCATCCACTTCTTCAGCCGCTCCCAACACGGGGTATATTGAGGAGGCGCTCATTGTCGGGCAAGATACTGCAACAAAAAGACTTGAGGAGCTAATTGGTTCAGAGCAGCACAAAATAGTGTCTCGTTTCGGTCTAGTTGGGAAGGGCGGGACCGGTAAGACCCTGCTACTTAAACGAGTCTTCAACAGTAACCAGGTACAGAGTCTCTTTTGCAATGACTTGATGCTTTGGGTTACTGTTTCACAAAATCCATCTTTCAATGCTCTCAGAAGTGACGTTGTAAATCAAATAACTCTTCAAGCAAATGAAACATCGAACAGTAGAGAGGAAAACCGTGTGAAAACTTGGTTGAATGAAAGACTGAGTGAGCACAAGTTTGCCCTGTTTTTAGACGATGTTTGGGAAAAGAGTGCAAGCTGCTTGTTAGAGGAGCTTTGTGTGCCTCACTCTCCACACCACAATTCCAACATCATCATTGCGACTTCCAGAAGTAAGAGTGTGCTCTCACAGTTGGGGGTACCAACTCCTTCAATAATCCAAATGCAAGATTTGAATGAGGCTGACAGTTGGAGATTGTTCTCTTCGCATGCGTTTCCACACAGCGATGGAGTTTTGCCCATGAGCATTGACCAACAAATAGCGAGGCATGTCTGCAAGCAATGCGGAGGGCTTCCATTAGCCCTCAAAGTAATCGGGAAGGCAATGGCGGGCATCACTCAATCAAATGAATGGGAATTTGCACTTCAAAGGTTGCAGAAGGATGTTAAAGGCTCGCTTTATAGCAGTTTGAGATTAAGCTACGATGCCTTGGCCGAAGTGGCCGATTATGGCATTTCCTTGCAGTTGTGCTTCCTCTGCCTCGCTGCTTTCAAGGAAGACGAAGTCATCTATTCTGCAACTGCTACAAAGTACTGGATTGGAGAAGGGTTACTGGCCGGGCCAAATTATTATCAAAAAGGACAGAGCTACGTCAATTTCTTAGCCGACCGTTGTCTTATTGAACCGGTCTTGAAGGATCACCACGGAGGTGTGCGCGCTTTCAGGGTGCATGACGTTTTGCACGATTTGGCACATCAAATTGCTAAGAAAGAAGAGAAATGCTTCTTTCGGACAGGCAGAGATTTACGAGAGTTTCCAGATGATGACTGGTCGGGACACATGAGAATTTCCTTGAGGAACAATAATTTGACTAGAGTTCCTAAGGCATTTCGAGCTCCCCATATCCGCTCCTTGCTACTTACTGGTAATACTTCTTTGACAGAAATTCCAAAAGAGGTGATTGGGAGTATGACCGCTCTCAGGGTCCTGGATTTGTCGCGGACTGCCCTCGGGTCGTTGCCAAAAAACATGGGATGTTTGAAGCATTTAGTTTGCCTAAGGTTACGCTCTGTGCCAATCAAAACACTGCCCAACTCTATCGGTGCTCTCAAAAACCTTGAAATATTAGATCTTTCTAAATCTAATATTACACAACTCCCATCCAGCATTTCTGGGATGACTTCCTTACAAGATTTGCACGTTGGCTCTTGTGAACATCTGCAGTCCATGCCTTTTGGGGTCTCACACCTTAAATCTCTTGAGTACCTGAATGTATATGGTAGTCCAAATGCATTGGCAAAGATAGGACGGAATAAGTTCAGAAGAGATCTGCTTTCAATTAATGATTTGGGCGCCCTAAAACAACTTACAAAGTTGACTCTTGCTAATTATGGTAAAATATTTCGGGAAGGAATTCTGGGAATGATGGAGCAGATGAAGTATCTAACTCTCTATCTCACAGATATGGAAGGGCTACCCCATGACATGACTGCCATGTCGAAATTGAGGAATTACACTCTCACATGTCCTCAATTACTCCAAATAAAAATTTCATTTTGTGGGTTTCAACATCTTAGCTACATTTGTTTGTTCAACTGTGACAAGTTGAAACAACTACCTGACTTACACAAACTTCCTAATCTAAAGCACCTGAATATTATTGAGTGCCCCAGCATTGAGAAGTTCCCAGAGGAATTTGGCAAGGGGGGAGCATTTCCCAAGCTCGAGGAATTTTCTATAGTGGAGCTGGGGAAGCTAGAGCAGATTCCAATGGTGGAAGAAGGAGCACTGCCTTCACTGAAAACACTGACAATAATGAAGTGTGAAGTGTTGCAGATTTTGCCAGAGTGTTACTGGAATTTGAAGAGTGTAGAAAAGATAAGAGTATATGGCTGCTCAACAGTTCTTAGTGCCATGGAAGATAACTTTATTGAGGCAAACATCAAAGTACAATTAGTTAGACTATCTGCCACAGACACTCAAGCATTCCAAGAGCGCTTCAATGAGATGGTAAGGGGAAATGAGTATTTTCATTACAGTGAATTTTGGGGTAACGAACTCTTTCAGTTTTTGTACGAAACTTATAACTTCAAAATAAATTTGTGAAGGAGAAAAGTGAATAGGTATTTCATTTGTATCTTTTTAAAATTAATTAATTTGTATATATGTTTTCTAAATTAGTTTATAAGTTATATGTTTTTATGAAAACGAATATTTTATTTATTTATTTAACTAATTTATTTGTATATATGTTTCTTTTTAATTAATTTCAAGTTTTAAGAAATTTTAAGTTATATGTTTGGAGTTATGTATTTAAAGATATTAATTTAATTTATTTGAATTTGTTATAAGAATTGTAAATTTAATATATCAATTATTTAGGGTTTGATTAGACATTAGATAGATGTTTTGATCTTTAAAACTTGCATAACAGACCCAACAATGCTTCTTAATAACACCTAATTTTTTTTTACAGAAGATCTATTTTAGATTTTATCTTCATCTTCCAATACATTTATTTTTTAAAAATTGAGTTACAATTATAAAAGCTATGATCATAGAATGAATAACTTTCTACTAACCATCAAAATTATGTAAGTCCTCATTCCCTCTCATTTGAACTTTAGCACATGTCTAACTACAATCTTAGTTAGTCATTCTCAAATCTCCAAATATCTAGAAGTTTTTAAAGTGCATTATTTTATATAATTTTTTATATATTTTAAAGAGGTCATTTTTATCTCTTTATTTTGACAAACCAATAACTTACATGCCTGTCCCTTAATTTTTTTATGTTTTTTTTTCATTTCTTAGATTCAAATATATGTGTTATAATTTTTACCGTTATTCTTTAGATTTATTCTCTCCTTGTTTTCATGATTGCATCAAGAGTTTGGTCATTAGTTGATTGTCACATTTTGGATCTCCACATTTATGCTTTATTGTTAAATTTATAATTGTGGATTCTAATCAGCCATTGTATTTGGCCTCTATTCCTACATACCTCAAATATCTTATCATAATTTCACAAGTTGCTACATGAAACACTTCAACTTTGAGGAGATCATATAGTTTTATCAATAAGAGACCACTCATGAATGTAAGTTAATGGAAGCTAAAATTAACACTAAAGTGGCAATATTCTTTTTGAAAATATAGATATTCATATTTGATGTAGTGATTCCAAATATTTATAAATATAATATGAATATAGTGTAAAAATATGAAATGTAGTATTGTTTTTCTAAGGTTTAAATATTTAATTTATTTTTATACCTAAATGATAAAAGTTAATTAAGTAAAAGATGTAAAGAATCAAAACTCCAATTAAAATATTTAGTAGATTTAAATCTTAGCTAGTTTATAGTTTTCTATATCATGATATAACAATGAGGGTGAGTGATTCAAAAGACATATGTGGTGAAATTATATGAAAAAAATGCTTCGTGTTACATTAGATTGCATCTTTACAAATGAGAGTTGTTTACAACAATTTCAAGAAAGGGAAAATGGATGGAGAATCACAAATGAGCAAACCATGGGTTTGATCTTTTTAAGTTCTGAGAAGCTCTTCCTAATGCAAAATGATATAGATTTCTTAGCTTCCCCATATTTCAAAGCAAACCCACAGCCTGCCAATACTTCATTGTTGAAGTACATCAGATGAAAGGGAAGGAAGAGTAGGCAGACCAACCTCCAAAATAGTGGCTCCCAAATAGAAAATAACTCAATTTACATATTTGAAAGTAGAAGAACAAGGAAAAGTGCAGTCAGGGCAACCTCTAATTGACCTTATTTTGTGGTCTTAAAAGTGCTTTTACAGATTTAAAGAGAGAGGAAGTAATGGCTTCTTTCACATGCCCTTTCCTTGGGTTGTTTCTCCCTATTGATGGACTTAAATTGCCTTACCCATTTGATTTCATAGATATTACACAGATTGAACTTGTAAACACATGCTTACCCACAACCACACTAATTTGGATATGTTACTAGATTAACATGAGGATACATTTGAAGAAACGATTTGGGGGCTCATGGAATAAAGTTTACTGTGTGGGACAACAAGTTTTAATTCTAAAAAATAGAAGGTATGTATAGCCATCCTTACCATATTGAGCACGTTTCTATCAAAGGACACCATATACTTTATTTGTGATAAAAAAAATGTATTATAATATTAATACATATGAATTGATGAGTTGGGTGAATGATTGCCACTTTTCCATCATAGGCTTTAAAGTAAATAGAGCAGCATATTTTGGGATTTGAAAATGGAGTGGTCCATACATCTTATACCATCAATATGTAAAATATGATGATTAGTGTCATTCACTTAAAGAGGAGGAAGCACTTAACTTTGAGGACATCATATACTTTTATCATTGGTTGATTGTCATATTTTAAGGCATGAAATATATAGGGAAAAGGTAGCTCGGCATGTGAATGGCTTACGGTTTAACATTCAAGATAAAATGAGTATGCTAAAAATTATTTTGATGGAGGAAGCATACTAATATGCATTAAAAGATGAGGAGAAATTAATAAAAGGAAATTAAACAATTTCAAAAGTCGAGAAAGATTTGCAACTAAAAAGGGACAAGTGAGCAGCAGGAAAGGAAAGCAAATTGAAGAAGAATTCAAGCCCAAATGGAGTAAAGAGATGGGCCAAAACACAAAAGAAAAGGAGGTGTCAGCAAGAGGACGTGGTAGTAGCAACAGAGGTTTTCTAGGTAGATGTTACCAATGTGGAGAAGTTGGTCATCATGCTTTTGAGGGTCCTCAAGTACAAGAAGGCAGAAAAAAGAGTGTAGTAAGAAACCATTTGGCACAAGAGGATGAGGAAGGTGATGCATCATCGAAAGATGAAGACCCAAAAGAAGGAAAATCTCTCATGATCAGAAGAGTGTTGGTGAGCCCAAAGGCGATGGAGGAGGAAACATCCCAAAGAAGGAGTCTCTTTCAAACTGTGTGCAAGGTTGGAGGTAAGTGCTGCAAATTTATAGTAGATAATGGTAGTACAAATAACCTAGTTTTAGAGGAGATGGTAGAAAATAGGTTTGAAAATTTGTAAGCATCCTAGTCCATACAAAGTTTCTTGGTTACAAAAGGAACACAAAATGATTGTGAGTGAGCAGTGTTTAGGTAATTTTTAGATTGACACTTATAGAGATGAGGTGTTGTGCGACGTGATGCCTATGACTGCTTGTCATGTGTTGTTGGTTAGGCTATGGCAGTTTGACAGGGAGACCATCTATGATGGTAGAAAGAATTTTTATACCATCCGGAAAGATAGACAAAAGTATATGTTGAATTCTTTGAAAGAGAAAGAGATGCATATGAAAGAATCTAGCTCTATTGTTTGTTGTAGCACACAAAAAAGAAGCAAATAGAGGAAGAGAAATAAACCAAATAAAGTGATTTGCAAACAATTAAGGGGAAGATTTCAAGAGGAAAGGGCGTATTAGATTCCAATTTATTGCAACAACACAATGAAGGAACAAAGTAAAGTAGCCCAAAAGAATGTGGTGGTCACAAATGTTGACTTATGGTAGGAATTTATTTAGAGAAACAAAATAACATCAGTGGAGGTGGCTTGAATGTGGAGGTTGAGTAGAATAGTCAAAGAGGGAAAGCTCTCGTAGACAAGGAGCAACTATCGATCAAAAATAAACATGGGATTATCATCCCATGTGTAGTGCCTCTCCATGATTCACCCTTTTCTGATGTTTATGTCTGATGCTTGTGGATTCATTTTGTGTCTTGGGTACTCTTTGCTTGTGGTTAGAACCTTGTATTATGACACTTGTTTAGTATTTTATCTATTTACAAATGACCTTTATTGTTGTTGATATTTGGCTTGTCTCTGACTTGCAAATAGCTGACTTTATGCTATAAGTTTTGGAATTCCATATTTCAACAGTGTGCTTTGAATCATTGTTGTGAAATTGAAATTTACTAAAACTGCAAAATACTTGAAGTAAAAATAATTATAATTTTAATTGATATTTTAGCATTAAATAGAAGAATTAATGAAAATAACTATTGTAAATTAATACGATGAAAATTATTGCACATCAATAAATGCAATGAAGTGCATGTTGCATGCAAAAAGATTTGGATAGTAGTTACACTCATTAAAAAGGAACTTAACAGAGAGGAACATGGGAAGTAGTGGAGCCCTTATTTTAGAAACAAAACTAATGAATAGCAAGTTAAGAAGAAAAAATGGAAAAATTAAAAAGGTAATTTTCTTCATAAGAAAACTAAAGTACGAATCTGAGCACTGACATCCAGAGGTTGGCATGTTTAAAAAAGGGAGAAGAAATCTATGGTGGAAAAACTGTCTACAAGAAGAGATTTCTTTTAAAAAGACCTATGAATGCCATAATGGTCGCGGAGGATTTAGGGAAAGGATTGAAGAATTCAATGTCAAATGGTTTGGGCAGTGTTGTATATTCTAGCATGAGTTTGAAATGTCGATGCAAGTGGCGATGGGAATGACTAGCTCGAACTTCCTACTATGAGTACTCTAGGGTGTGGATAGGATGATGAAGGTTCTTGGTCTATTGGAGATTATCATGACAAAAAAATCAACTTGTGTTGCACCCAATTAAGGATGAAGGAGAGAAAATTGATGGGGGTTCACCTCAAGGATATGCATAGTTAGTGCTTCTTTCTCTTAGCAGCATTTTCAAGTTATAAACATTGAGGCATCTCAGTTTGTCCATAGTTGGAAGCTTGTTGATCTCATGACATGTATCATTTGTTTCTTGCTTGGTTTCTCGACCTATTCAATGCATCCTTGAGCACCATTTCTTACATATTTAGAGGACCATCTCACCGCCTCTATGATTTTACACCACTGTCTTGCCGAAGGGAATCAGGTATAGTGTCCTTGTAGGCATGGCGATTTTGTTCCAGCCTTGATCATTACATCTCACCACCAAGGGTCAACCAAATATTTCCACAAATGAAACCGTTCTTCATAGTCTAAAATTTCTAGATTGCAAGATTGCACAGCCACCTTGGTTCATAAACTCAATGGGAATGTTGAAAAGATGCATGCTACAGGGGACATAGTATTCACTATAACACACCTTTCATGCGGGAGGATGTTATGAATGCATTTCATCAGATAAGTACATCCATCACTTGTTTTATATTTTTTTTAACAGTATTGAAATCTTTAAAAGAAAATTGATTTACAACTTTTAGAAAGGGAATATGCAAATATGGAAGATTTCTAGAGCTTGTGTAGGTAAATAAATTGTTAAATAATTGCATGTATAGTTGTCGTGTATAGTTGTATCTTGTAAAGGTGTTTGATATTTGCACAAAAAAATGTGATATCATGTTTATGTATAAGAGTGAATTTGCACCCCTTCTGCAAATTCCCATTTTGCCTTTCTCCACTTTAGAAAACCAAGTTTGAAGGCTTAATTCCACCTAAGCCCACTGGTTTCATCTCACTTGGCACTTGCTTTGAGCATTGACAGAGGAGTTTCTATCAGGTACAATAGCGCAGCATGCAAACATCTGCATGAGCCACTTACATCCCTGGTAGATTCCTATGGCTAAAACTGCAAAGGTGTTACACTTCTCTTTGGGAGTCAAGTTGTAACACCCTCTTCGACTGACCAACCTAAATATGGCCATTTTTCATCTCCTCTTCAAATTCACTCCTTCAACAAGCATTTCATCCTCTAAGCATTCAATTGAACTTTTTCTTTTCATTCACAAGCTCACTTTCATACTCTTACACTCACTCTAAGCATTTCAAGCACTCCATTGCAACAAAGGCTTGAGTGTTCTCATTTTCTCCCCCAAGCAGCCTTGAGTGCTCTTGGTGGAGGTGGTAAGCTTCCCTTTCCTCTCCTCTATCACTTCCTTTTATTATACTTGCTTTCTTGGCTTTCCATGGAGGTGGAAGCACCTAATTGGGGTTCTGACTGAGGTAAGCCCCTATATAGCCACCCAACATTTTCCTCCTCTTTTTGTGTAGGTGAACATTTGATCCAGGTGGATCTCCTGAACCTAAAAATTGAAGTTTTCCCATTTCTCCCAGAAGCAATTCCATGGTGTAGAGCTCAGAATACTAAATCTGGCACAACTTGAATGGGAAAAAAAGGAGTCTGTTTGCTCAAGTTACGCACAGTCAAAGTTGGGTCAACCCTTGGACCAGGAGGCCGTCAGAAAGTGAAAAGTTGATGGAGTCAGAATCAACCCGAAGCAATGTCACTTTAAAGGGCTCGATGACATGAACCTAATGATGTTCGTTTCATCAAAATTTGAGTCCGTATGTGTGAGATATCACCGGTAAAACTTTGGTCAAAGGCCGGTCAACTCAGCTACCGAGAATGAGAAAAAAGATGAAATTTTGACATCATCAAAAATGATTGAAGGTGGCATCATCATGAAGGTCTCATCGCCATGATTCGAATGGCATTCGTTTTGCGCAAATCAGAGCTTGTATGTGCGAGATATGGCCAGTCAAAGCTTGCAGTTGACCAAGGTACCATGTGGTACGGTTGTTGACATCATCATGTTGACTTAACAGACAGATCATCATATGGATGTCGAGTTGGACCAATCAGATGCTAACACGTGTTAGTCCATACAAGTAACGTGGCATGGTGACATGGCATATGACGTCATCAGGGTCAGCGAATCATGCAACGACACGTGTCCTCTTGATGACATGTTTGGAGATGGACGTACATGTGACGTGGATGTTGAGATGGCAGGTGACTCAGTGATGGTGTGGATGGATCTAGCGAATTGTTCTATGACATGTGGCAACCCTGAGCAAGAGACACGGCCAGCCTCATCCTTCGTTGGTTTCGAGTTTGTTAAAAGGTTTAGCAAGCAGTTGGAACTCGCGACATCTAGCAGACAATGCGTCAACCAGACCGTTATGCCATGCATAATGTCCCTAACCGGAAACAGGTGAGGATTTGTTTTGTTATGCGTTTGTTGAGGTATGGCTTGTAAAAGACAACAGTGGGCGTTGAAACCAGGACCATCTGTCGACCACAAGGCTTATGCACCGTTGCACCACGCATGCTATTTGATTTATGAATAGCATGGGTTTTTAATAACCTATTGGAAATCTTGAAACATAAACTAAATAACCATTTTGGTTATTAGTTGTGTTTTAAAATTAAATAAAAACAAACCCCTAACAATGAATTAGGCCGAATGTAAACAAGATAGAGGGCTTGTTAAAAACAAATTTTAAATTGTTAGGGGAGTTATTATTTTATTTTTCCTTAGGAGGAAAATGCTGGAATGGAGGTTTATGGCCCTATATGTGAACTCTATGTATAAAAGGAGGAGTCTTAGGAGCCATTTCATCATCACCTCCTGAGTTGTATCATCACTTCCTCAATTGTTCATTCCCTTCTCTTGGCCTTTGAGAGCCTTTTGTGAGAGATTTTTAGTAGGAATTAGGAGGATTTTTAAAGTAATGTTCTGAGTCTTGTAGTGGATCCTTTAGGCAGAGTCAGTTTCCTTACTCTTTGTTAATCATCCCTAGCCTTGAGAGCTTTTTGAGAGGGGTGTGAGTGAGAGACTTTTTGTATGACTTTGTGGAAAGGCTACAAGATATTGTAAAGCAGTGTTGCAAGAGGCTCCAATGGAGATTGTACTACCATTTCAGAACATTTCAATAGATTGGTCACTCAATTGAGCTCAGCCCAGAGACATAGTCACATTTGTGGCGAACTCCATAATCAAATTGGTGTTTTCTTTTCTCTCTTGGTTCTATGATTTGAATTCTCTCTGATTAATGTTCCTACTACTCCACTGTTGATGTCTTTATGCCTTTGTTCATAATCACTTAAGCAACGTTTTTCATAGATCCCTTCCGCTTTACGGATCAACATTCCTTCAAGAAGCTAGCTAGAGAATGAATTTCTCTATGAGATCATCCTTGCCACCCTAACTCTTGCGTAAATATACTTTATCACATTAGAGAGTATTATGATTACTTAATCATGTTATTCTGTCCTTTTAATAGTAGATAGCTAGGCCATTACCTTGTTTTCTTAGGTTTGACCTTGTCTCTATAGTTGTCTGGTTGTATGGACGCCAGCGCACTTTAGAGATGCCAACACACCGCGCTATCGTCCCAGGACTGTACTTTCATCCTCGAGCAGAGAGCTTCCTGAGGCATAATGTTGAACCTGAAAACTAGCTCGCTTGACCTCGTTCTGTATTTCAAGTTTGTAGGGTGACTGAAGGACCTTATAGTCATTATCATTCTTGTCCCACATATCCTAACACTCTGTTAAGCTGAGGTAAGTTATGGCATCCTTCCACATCTTGGCCCTGTATGACTTGGGGCCTTGCACGTGGTGTTCCCCCTCTCTTACATTTTTGGTGAACTAGTTTATGTGAACCAACATCTATTCATCCATTTGTGTTGAGACCTCTCTCGTGTACTTTGTGACTATTGTGTTCCTAAGTGTTGTGAAGGTTTATGAGCATCACAACCCAGTCTATGAATTTTGGGTATATTGTTAGGAGAAGTGTATGACACCTCCTGATGGAAATGACAAAGGTCTCTACTAAGTTATCTACAGGCCTTTTCTCTAGCCTCGTCATTGGTCTAGTTGCATAGGAGCAGTTCTCGAGGAACAAGATGGGATTCCTTGACGAAATCAATCACGTTCCTACTCCCCCTATGTCTCCTACACCATCATCGGTAGACGAGTATGAGGTCATTCAAATCCCTTCAAAATATTTCTCCACCCTTGCTAAAGGATTGGACAACTTGGGGTGATCCCACAAAGTGGTTTACAATTTCTCGGAGGAACTGATTTTTGCTGAAATCACATATTTTTAGAAAATATAATGATTTAAGCCTTAAAATATTCCATTTAAAGAATTCCAATTGAAGATGGTTTGATCAAACTACCCAAACTTGGATATAACCCCACTATTTTTAAACCATACTTATAACAAAGTCTCCTTTATACCTATCAAAATGTTGATAAAAAACCACTTTTGATTTACCTTTTGGGGGATTAAATGAATTAATTTAAAATATATTTTTGTAAGTATGTAGTCCTTATTATAAGCTTCCCAAAAAGTATAATTTTAAATAAATTTAATTTTATTATTATATTTATTTTTTATTTCTCATGAATGTATGTTTTTCACTGAAAATCAAGCTCTCTATTCTGCACATGTGGAAAAATAATAGATTATTAAAATAAAAAATAAAAAATATTAGTGCACTAGATATTGAAGTTCTTGATCCAACAAAAAAAAAAATTTGAATTTTGATACATACAAAAAACGTTACGCGTTATACAGTCACGCTATGTCTGAATTATAATTGGTTTGAATTCGAAACTTGATTAAAGAAAAACTATTTAGTAAAAAACTACCTAAACAAGTGGAAGCACTTAATATAAGAGTTACAAATCTAAATTCAAAATAATTAGAATTTTATCCTTGATGGAAAAAATTAATGCGTTATACGGTGAGGGTCACTTTTTAAAAATGTTGTTTTTTGAAAAAAACTAGTTTTTGAGGGAGATGGAAAAAGAAGTGTAATCTAATTCCAAAATTTTTGAAAAAAATATATTTAGAATCTATAGACAAAATGTCAAAAAACTCTAGTTTTCATCATCTTCAAATTCCTCACAGTTTAGCCGCTATAGGTGCCCAAAAGTGAAGATTTAGTTAAAAAAAAATATTTCAGCACTTGTCCAGTTTGGCCAAAAATTGTAAACCACTATTATGGGATCACCCCTTGGAAAATCACTTGGAAAGAAATCTAAAGATGGCTAGAGCTGCTCAAGTTTTTAGCAAGTTAAAACATATGATGGATAAAGATCGAACAGGCATAGAGCTTCTAACTAGCCTCCTCGATCTTGCCGAAGAGTGTGCTCCTTCGAACAATCCTGGCTTTGTACGAGGAGCCGCTTTTAAAGAGCGTGAGCGACAGTTAGGAGTATTGATGCCTCCCACGGCCATTTACATGGCCAACACGGTCCCCTCTATCAATATCCCTTTTGTCTTTGAACAACCCAAAACTATCAAAGTAAACAGGGTCCCTTTGGGCTTTAGCTCCCCATCACCTCTAGTGGTGGAGGTTTTGGCAGGATGAGTGGTAGGGGCTTTGGTAGCTATGGTGGATTCGGTAGCGGAGGGGGTGCTGGTGGAGGTGGTTTCGGTGGTGGCTTTAGTAGTGGTTCTAGCGAAGGTCACACTGGTGGCGATTCTGGAGGTGTCTTTAGTGGTGGTTCTAGAGGAGGTTCCTCTAGCCCTCTACTTCTAATGACCCCATTCTGAACACTCTTCTTCAAAATATCAATAAGATGTAGAACTAGTTAGCAATTCTTTCCCAAGCCTTTGCCTAGCCTATCTTGCAACCCTTCTTCTGGCATAGCCCATTGTCAGTTGCGATCTTAAACACTCCCTTACCCTAAGGAATGGAGATCCCTAAATTTGAAACTTATGGCAGTAAAGGAGATCCACATATGCATGTGTCTACCTTTAATGCCCTATGCATGGACTTCTTCCATCATGACACATGTCGAGATGCAAAATTAGCATTATGCATTCAATTAGGTCCATTCATCAAGTAAACTAGGTTTCACATTCATCCACTCATCAAATTAATCAAATTCACCTTCATCCATTCATTAGGTAAACTCAATAATTTCAATCTCCTAAGGTCATTAAGTTAAAATTAAATAAACTTTATCATCAACCTTTTAATTAAATAAATCAAACATTCATTTAATTAAATCCAAATGCATATTCCATCCTTTTCTAATTTAAATAAATCAGATATTTAAGTCAAAAAAAGGTCAAACTCACCTAATCATCATTAAGCAGAATCTAATCCTACTTAGCCTAACCTAACCACCCATCACATCCTCTAGATATTCCCACTTGCACAAATAAATCAATTTATTGATTTATTAAAATCCTTATTTTCCATCAACTTGGCATAAAACAGAATATTCCTTCAAGTTTGAAAATGATGACAAGTTGACTTGTCCCCTCCAACATTTCATTAACTTCTCCATTTTCATGTCCCCCTCTAAACATTTATTTCACAATTTTGAATTTCAAACTCCCTCTCTTGGGCACATTTCCAAAATCTTGCACATCCCTCAACCTATGGCAAGTTGACAAGTGGCCTCTTTTTATTGGTCTATTTTTAGTCCCACATTCATCAATTTGGCCATTCTCTCATCAAAATATTCTATAAATAGAGGGCTTAATATTCATCAACTCATCTACATCTCCATGCAAAGTTACTCTCTTGGTTTGAGAACTAATTTTTCTCTTCATCTCCATTGCATCTCATCATTTTAGTTTTTGAGCAAGGATTGGGAAAGGGTCATTTGCACGTTTGACACCAATCCAATATGGAATAGGTACTTTGTTTTGCTTCTATAGGTTTATTTGATCTTTTTAGTTGTTTTTTTGCATCTTTGAAGCATGGCATTGTTATTTCATAGAGGTATTTGTAGATTTGCATGTGTAAACTAACCCTCCTAATGAGTGTTTGAGATGTTCATTTGCAGATTTTTAGGTACTTCATACGTACATAGGTACATGTTGTTACTCTATCATTTGAATAAAGATACAATTTCTGGTTTGCGCCAAGGAGCACTCTCAAATTCCCTTTACAAAGATAATGAATATTGCTTTTATCACTGACTAAAAATTGGGTAAAGTTGTCATGCCATCATCACTCAGTATGGAGAGTTTCGGTTGCCATGTATGATGATTCCCAACAATATATTTGCCACGCTGAAAAATAAACTCATTATATCTCTTCAATACTAATTCAATGCATGTGGGTAAATGAAATGACAGTATGCGTGCCTGGCAGCCTATGATTTAACCTTTTGCATTTCGGAAGATGTGATATTCATATCTAGATCTATTTCTACTTAATTTTCCTTGGTCAAGTCAAGCTATAGATTATGGTATTAAATACCACATCCTACCCTCCTCTGCTCATTATTTTCAGTTGACCTTTTATTCTCCTTGATGTTTCAATTGTGCTGGGTCTCTGCTATGTTGTGATAAGTCTGACGTGATCCTTTTCATCTTCCTTTTAAATGTTTCTTGATTTTGATAAATGATATATACAAACATGCTGCAGGTGGCATTTTGATTTGATGTGATTTAAATGTTATTAAATTTTCTATAGGATACTAATTCTCATAAAAAAATGAATAGAAGGCACTTTCATGGACAACAGCCAGCATATAAAGTATAGGCAGATCTTGCAATCATTATAGGGGACGGCTTTACATCTACTAAATCGTGTTGAAGTCTCTTTGTTCACCAGTACATTGTTTCAAATAAAATCTATTTGATAGTAATGTCATCTTATCAAAATCATCAGGAAGTGTGATAGGAATATATCTGACCTTTTTATGAAGATGTTGGCAATAGGTTTTTGTCTTTGACATAGGGAATATCAACTAGCAAATTTGAAATTAAAAGCAACTAGGGAATATCAACTAGCAAGCTTTTAATTGTATATGTTCTTAATGAAGGTTATTAGCAATTGATTTGATTTGATTGAGTGCAGTTTTAGTGACTCATAATTCAATATTCTATCATATTATATACTTAGTAATCTTATAATAAATGTCATAATTTTATATTATCAGATTTATTATGATGATAACCCACATTTGAGATGATTATCACATTTGAGATTATGATTGTCATATTAGGGATTATGAGGATGCTTTTGAGAAATTTATTCGTTGTAATTGATTTATTGACTCAATATCTCTAGTGATGAAGAATATGCTAAGGGAGAGAATGGATCTAACAAGTGTGGTACCTTCTCCATGCAATCAATATCAAAGCATGATCCTTTTATAAATCATTTGTTCTTTCAAATAGAAATCATGTTGTCGTTTGATCAAAATGAATTTAATTTTTTAATCTCACATGATTGTCTTTTTGTTTAATAGGCTAATGAAGGACAAAGAAGGTACAAACGAAGGAAAGAAAAGAAGGTACAAAGGATAACAAAGGTACAAGGAAATAAAAGTTGAAAACAAAGGAGAAGCGAAGAAGGAAAACAACAAAAGCGAAAGGATAACGAAGGACAACGAAGGTTAAAGAAGGAAAATGAAAGGAGGAGAAATGAAGATGATGTTTTGGAAGATTAAAGTGTTTTTTTAAACACTTTTCATGAAATTGTTATCTTTTTGGGCACTAATTTTTATTTGGTTTTAAAAAGGAATTTTTTAATTTCTTCTTGCAAAGGCTAAAATGAACTTTAAGATCACAACTTAATATATTTTGTTTCTTGGATTAACAATTGAACAAAGTGTCTCTCACTCGTATTTTGGTGCTCAAAAAGAACTCACATTTTGCTTTGTGGATCTAAAAAGAACAAGTGCAAGTGTGTTTTTCGTGAAGGCTTACTTAAACTAAAGGCATTGAAAAAGGACATATGCGCTTCTCTCGCACTTTATAGTGATCTTGAGAATCAAAAGGCCTTTTTCATGACTTTAGGGTGAGATAAAGCAATCACCTCCACACTTCAATTTGGGTTTAAAAATGAACAAGATATTGTGTGAGTGTGAGTTAGGTATATTGCATGTGTTCTCCCTTGGTTTCTAAACGAAGGTCGATCAAACCACGAATGTGCTTGTTCACTATTGTTTACCTTTAGAGGGGCCTGCCTAAGAGACACATCCAAAAGGAGAACTCGAAGGTGACTCCAACCGGTTTTTCATTCGGGCTGGTATATAAATGGATAAGACTAAACTATCAAGTCCTCATGGTATGTAGGCCTTAGCCGTACAGTGTCTTTCAGAATGGGGTACTACTGTAAAACATATAAGAGCCCCTATTAGGATTGATTAAAGCCTTTAGTGGCTTACTGGACACTCGCAAGGTGCCATGTCCACGATGTCTTGTCATTAAGAACCTTGTTTGTAGAAGCTAACCAGTCCATCCAACGAGTTTATCAAAGTGGTGCATTGGAACTTAGATTCCAAGAAGTTACTTGCCATGTCTGATCTTGGTTGAAATATAGAGGTTAAGACTTCATTCTTAACATACCTTTATATTTTATCCTTGGTTGCATGTAAAATCATGTCTTCTACTACGAAGGGCATGAGGCAAGCCCATTAAGAAAAATGTACCAATTGAGCTAGGATGTTACATTGCTTGTAAACACATTTCTTGTTCGAAAACATCTTAGAAACAAACACTCAACATGATCATCCAAATTTCTAACCCTTTAGGAGGCAAATACCATTGACCAAATTCTCGTGTTATTGCTTGCCCTTGGGATTACATCCTTAGAGGTTTCTAAGAACTTGAATTTACATCTCAATTTTCCCACTAAAGTTAAATAATAGGTAACCCTTGCCTTAAATTCATCAAATTTTCACATAATATACCTTGTGAAATAAGACGAAGTTGAGACATTGGACATTTAGTTTGAAAGCTAATCAAGAGTGTGTTTGTGGTAAAAACAATCCATTAAACAAAGATTAAAAACTAGTGAACCCCACACATGTGTCTCCAATGATTTCACACAAAGTCTTAGTTTGTATTCATTCTATTACTGCCAAAACCCAAATCTTTTCAGAGAGTTTGAACGTTTTGTTTAAAGAAAAGCTTGTTCTTCAATACCTAGGTCTAGGAAAACAAAGTCTCTCTTTTAGGTTCATCTTAGGATCAAAGAAAATCAAAATATTTTTCATCCATCATTCAAACATTAAAACAAACATCATCTCACAATCACCTTTTGGAAAATCTTGAAATCATCCTTAATACTAGGCTTTTTGGCAAAATCAAAATCATCAAAATCATTGAGACTAAATCCTTGAAAACATTATCAAAATCACCTTTGGCTAAGTATGTGTAGATGCATCCTTTTTCATATGCTTAGTAAAAATCATCTCATTTAGCTTAGTATATATAGATGAATCCTTCTTCATATGCTTAGTGAAACTATCATCTTGTTTGGATAGATGTGGGTAGATTCATCCTTCTCCCTGCACATATTCCAATTATCATCCTTTGATCGAATCTATCCCTTAGATAATCATCCAAACATCTTAGGGTTTACTTGTTCAAAATGAAAATCAAAATCAAAATCAAAATCAATCAAGGGAAAATCAAAATAAAAATCCGAAACATATCCGAAAGTCCCAAAAGCCTAGTATCTCCTTCAAGATTTACCAAAAGATCATAACATCCACATCATCCATCACTTACACAATCATCATCATATCACCTTTTGATCCTCAAGATATCCTAAAATTTTCTACTTTGGGCATAAAGTAAAGGTCAATCCAAAGAATCAAGAGATTAATCTCCCATTTCTTAAAAATTGATCCTTGTTTTATGGTTCAAACTAGATCTCAATACAAGAAGAGCATGGAAGCCAACAAAGAAACACCTGCTTCAAGTGATCTTAGTCAAACCAGTCCTGAAATGAATCCCATTGGGTTTGGAAATCTCACAGTTAACCTTCTGACATCATCGCAAAATCTACAAGAAGAAAACCAAGGAGAAGATCTCACCTTTGGGATGTCCCACGAAAAAATAACTGAAATACTCCAAAATCCAGACAACCATAGAATCATCAACATCATGATGAGGATTAACCCTTCATTATACATGCTTGAATTAGTGAAACAAGGGGCCAAACTACCTTCGGATTTTGATATGAGTACCATAGTGGAGACATCATTTCCTCCAATATCATCCACCATTCCCATCTCATCTACACCCCCATCCCAAAACATCACGCAAAACATTCCGCAAATCATGACATCTTTTTCTCCAACCCAACCTAACGTTAACAAGGGAAATGCACTTCTCAAAGCTATTCAAGCACACCCCCTTGTTAATAATCAAAACTTGGATGCAAACACAATCTTGGAACAAAATATACTTTAAAAACCATTACATAAAAATGCTCCTCTCACTTTCCATCGTGATCTATCATCAATAATTTTTTGCGCAACACCTCAAATTCCTCTCCTCACAAATTCGCAAGAGGAAGGAGACATGTTCAGACCAGGGGGCATCTTTGACACCACAACATTTTCACAAAAACTTGCGCCCCTCACATTTCCACCTCTTCCACCATTACCATCATCATCCACATCACTTCTTGGTTTAGGGCCTCCCCCTCTACCAAATATCAATCAAACCACCATCCCAAATATCAATCAAAACATTATGCCAAACACTCAAAATTTGTCGTTGATATCGCAACAATAGATGAAAAATGCACAAGCAATTGCAACATCATCAAACACCCCCTTGAAATTGCAAAGCATGGTCTCTCAAGGACCAACCACACCAACAACACCATCCACCAATCAAACAATCAGCACGACATCACTGCTCACCACAACCACAAATGCCATTCCAAATTCACCACCACCCCCACCACCACCAACTTCCACCACATCAATTCAATACAACGCAGCATTGCAAGCCACTTTTCAAAGGGGATTCCAACAAGTGCAAAAACAAAAAGTCGTATACCTAGTTGCTCAACAAGCCGCTCAAGCTCCGCAAGCCGCCCAAGCAGCCCAAGCCACACTGCATTACAAGCACAAAATATGGCTCAAGCACAAGCTTTATTACAACAACAAGTGGCACAAGCACAAGCACAGGCACAACTTCTTGCATAAAGACAAGCAGCGCAATTGCAAGCATATCAGCGAGCAATAAAGCAATATCAAGAACAACAAGAAGCAGCAGAATTGGAAGCCCAAAAACAAGTGTTGTTGGAACAACAACAAGCACAACAACAAGCATTGTTGGAACAACAACAAATGCAACAACAAGCACAAATCTTAGCATAGCAACAACAAGATCAACAACAAGCGTTGTTCATACAAAATCAGGTGGAAGCCTACCTTACTTGGAAAAACATACAGATACCATCGAATAACACACCAACCAACGCACCCATCCAACCCACAATTAAAATGTATCCCAAAACACTTTCATCCCACCCCCTGATCCACAAAATGATGTGACGACACAAATCAGGTTGCTCTCTCAACAGGTGCTCAACCTTCAATCAGGACAAACAATGAAGACACCAAGCAACTTGTGTCCCTATCCATTTGATAGGAGCCTGGTAATGAAACCATTCTCTAAGGGATTTGAAATCCCTAAATTTGAAAAATATCGAGGGACGAGAAACCCTGAAGATCACATCAAGGAATTCCAGGTTCATTGCATGGAAGTTGCATATGATGATACTTATCTGATGTGGTTGTTCCCTAGGAGTTTGGTAAGCCATGCCATGGAATGGTTCTCTCACTTACCTTTAGGAATTAGAACATTCCAAGAAATTATGGATGCATTCATTAAGAACTATGCATGCAACATTGCAATGGATGTTAGTCTAGAAGAACTATATGCTCTAAAACAAGGAAAGGGTGAGTCATTTTCCTCATTTCTAAAATGATGGCGATCCAAGGCCAATCGGAGCAAGTAGACCATGCTAGAATAACAACAAGTTTGCACCATCATAGCCAACCTTGAAGGTTGCTTGGCATTTCATCTCAAGGTTCAGGGCATCACCACAAACGATCAACTAATTCCCAAAGTGCTCGGCATCGAAAGAGCCCTCATAACTCAACCCACGAAATCAACATCATACCCCAAACAAAACAATCACCCACCATCCAATTACAATGATAAACCTCACATGTGGGCAAGGAACAAAAACATTACTAATAATGGTGTCTTCGACGCCAAGGTGGTCATTAGTGCTCCTCGCCAACACACACCTGCACCACAAATCCAAACACAACACCACAATAATCATCACATGACACACCAACCAAACCACAATCCAACCATCAATAATCTCAATGAGCAAAGAGGACCACCCCAATGTAAAATTTATCCCAAACAAAAATACACCACTTTGGGGGAACCACTTGAGGACATAATGAAAAAATTGATAGACGAAAAACTCATCAAACCTCCTACATTTGAGAATTACCAAGAACCAGATGTCAAACCTCCTTGGTATAATGAGAATAAACTATGAGAATACAATAAAATCATAGGCCACACCACAAACAGTTGCATGAGACTCAAAAAAATCATCCAAGATCTCATCAATAAGAAAATCATAAACATGGAACAACCTATAGGAAATCAAGATCTTAAGATCTATACAAATCCGATGCCGAATCATGGCAGCAAGGGGAATAAAAATGATAAAGGGAAAGGAACCCAATAAAATGTAAATCATGTGTATGAAACAGTCGTCGCCTCCCTAGATGAAAACTGCATGGTCATTACTATCAAGGGCACCTATGTCGAAGATTGTGGAGTCACCACAAGAGGTGGCAAAGTAACCATCGTAGGATCATCCCAGCCAAACAAAGCCCCTGCATCTAGATCCATTCCTAATGGCTACAATTTCTTAGATCAACTCAAGAGAACTCCAGCGCAAATTTCCATCATGGAGTTGCTAAAAATCTCATCTTCCCATCAAAAATTTTTGGAAGAAGCGTTGGCCTCATCCACTGTCCCTGCAGATCTTGATGCGGAGCAATTCCAAGCTATGGTTAGATATATCATTACACCTAATCTTCTTACATTCTCTGACCAAGATTTCCCTACCCAACCATCTCACCAAGGTGCACTTCACTTGGAAGCCATAGTACATAAGAGAAAAATCAAAAGGGTCTTGGTGGATGGAGGTGTAGGTTTGAATATCTGTTCTCTTGGCCTCATCAAGTAGTTGAAAATATCAGAAGATTCTATCGACAAAGGGAAAGGTATCACAATAAGAGCATATGACAATCAAGAAATAGTGTCCCAAGGCACGATTTAGCTCCCTATTCAAGTAGGGTCGGCTCTCATGGAAACCACTTGTCAGGTTTTGGACCTTGACTTACCATATAATATTCTCCTAGGATGCCCATGGATTCATGTGATGAAAGCAGTAGCATCAACTTTCAACCAATGTGTGAAATTTACACATAATAGACAATAACTTACCATCCATGGAGATCCTAAACCTTTCTCATACTGTAAAAATCTTGAAGCAAAGTATTAAAAAATCCCCCAAGTACCAAAAAATGATGAGGTCCCATCCACACAATATATCGATCCCGCCACCCTTGCATCCACTTTTGTGACAAAGGAACTTGCCACTCCCACCATTCCCACCATTTTTGACATTAAGCTCATCATCCAAGATGACGGTTGTGGAAACTACAAGCTCCCTAACAATGCTTTTGTGGTAGGAGAGTTACCATAATCTCCTAGATCACGGGGTCGTCCACAAGAAAATCAAGCTTCAACATCACAAACATCTCCTGAAGACTATCCCAAATTCACAAGTTGGGGAGACCTTGGCCAGGAGGTTATTGAGGAAGATCCTTCACATATGCTTTATCAAGATGAAATACTAGCACCTGAATTACCAATGGATGACAGAAGAAAGGGTCTACAAATGATGCTTATAATGGGCTACGACAGAAACCAATGACTTGGACAAAATGACAATGGGCTTATAATACCTATCATGCCAGAGACACGACCAATAAAAAATCTTGGCCTTGGATGTACTCCTCTGAGTATAACAATATTTGGCCAAAGTCCTCTGGTTAGAGCGGTTAATAAACCTTGTCAACCAACTGCAGCAGAACTACTATTACCAGTATCCATAGGTTGTGTTCTAGATAACTATATCTTTGATATAATCGATGTCTATAGTAGTAGCGATGATGAAGACCCCATATCCAATCTACCTAGGCTATTCAAAGATACCACTCTTTGCATGATTAGCACCCTTTCCTTTGAAACATACCATCAAAATCATGAGATCCTCCTAGTTTATCCCCAACTCATCGACTACGACCAACGAGGACAACTGATTCTTGATACATTTGAAAATGATGAGGCACTCTCAAAATTCATGGGATTGTGGGACAACATTCCAAATGGGGATCACAAAGTAGGGTTTATAATGGAGTTGGACACACATTCCTATTATGGGGAAATGATTGAATCCTTCAGTCGCAAAAGTGAGAAATTAAGAATAATATCCAAGTCCTTGAGTGAAAACCACATTGTGGCACTCTTCGACAAGAAAAAAGTAAAAAGAAAGGATGCATCCAACGGTGAAAACCTCTCTAAGGCACCTAAGGATGAGGGATTCAATCTTCCTTTAAAATCTATTCATCACGAAAAGTCAGCAGTCTTGGCCGAAAAATGCAATCCAGTCAACTTAGGAACAGAGGCAACCCCACATATCACATTCTACGTAGAATCACTACTATCATAAGAGCAAGAGCTCCTAACAGCCTTCCTAAGGGAAAGACAAATAAACTTCACATGGAGTTATGCTGACATGCCAGGGCTTGATCCAGAGACTGTGGTTCACCACTTAGTAGTGTATCCAGAAGCAAAGCTTGTCAGACAAAAGCTTCAAAAAATGCACCCTCAGATTGCCTTATTGGTCAACATGGAGCTCAAAAAGCTATTAGATGTAGGATTCATACGACCAATAGATTATCCAGAGTGGGTATCAAACTTAGTACCTATTTCAAAGTCTGACAGAGCCATTAGAATTTGTACAGACTTCAGAGATTTGAACAAGGCATGTCCAAAAGATGACTTCCCACTTCCTAACATTGACATGATAGTGGACATGATAGCATGACATGAGATGTTATCACTAATGGATGGATTTTTAGGATACAATCAAATCGTGATAGCAAAAGAAGACAAACATAAGACAACCTTCACTTTTCCATGGGGGACTTACTACTGGAACATGATGCCATTCAGCCTAAAGAATGTAGGAGCAACATATCAAAGGGCTATGACATTGATCTTCCATGATATGATCCATAAAAAAATTGAGGACTATGTTGACGACATCCTAGCTAATTCCAGAAAGAGACAAGATCACATAGCGACCCTAAGTGCCATCTTTGACAGACTGGAGGAATACAAAGTCAGACTAAATCCCAAGAAGTGCGTCTTCGGTGTACAATCAGGTAAACTGCTAGGATATATAGTATCAATGAGGGGTATCGAGGTGGATCTAGCAAAGGTGAAAGAAATCCTCAAAATTGAAGCACCAAAGACATTAAAACAATTGAGAAGCCTCCAAGGTAGACTCCAATCCATTAGAAGATTCATAGCACAATTGGCAAACAAATACAACCCATACTCTCACCTACTCCACAAGGGAGTAGTGTATAAATGGGATACCAAGTGTGAAGAAGCATTCAGCAAGATCAAGGAATACTTACTAACACCGCCAGTCTTAATGCCACCTATCCCAAAGAAGCTATTGATCTTATATGTGTCAACAATAACAACAGCCCTTGGAGCTCTCCTAGCTCAGCATGACAAAAATAGAACAGAGAGGGCTATCTACTATATCAGCAAAACAATGGTTGGGCATGAGCTAAACTATTCATTCATCGAGAAAGCATGCCTTGTAGTAGTGTTTGCATCACAAAAATTCAGACATTACATGTTGGCACACAAGATAAAGCTCATCGCCAAAATTGATCCTCTCAAGTATCTACTATCAAAGGAAATTCTCATGAGAAGAATGGCCAAATGGGTGATGATATTGTTAGAGTACGACATTGAGTATGTCAAACAAAAAGCAATCAAGGGTTAGGTTATTGCAAATCAACTGACAGAGGCACCAATCTATTTAGAGATCCCTCTCATCTCAGAATTTTTTGATGAATCCATTTTTAATCTCAATATAGCTGACCATTAGAAACTATACTTTGATGGTTCATACACACAACATGGATAAGGAGTTGGTGTCTTATTCATCACCCCACAAGGGGATTGCATACCAAGGTCATACAAATTGGCATTTCCCTACACTAATAACATCGAAGAATACCAGGCTTTGACTATAGGTCTCAGGATAGCAGTGCAATGGAACATCATAGCTCTCAAAGTGTATGGGGATTCTCAATTGATCATAAATCAAGTCAATGATGAATATCAGACCAAGGATTATGAGCTCACTCCATACAAGAAATTGGTGGAGACTCTCAAAGAATCCTTCGTCGAAATTACATTTGAGCAGATTCCTAGAACCAACAATAGAGCAATAGATGCCATGGCGACAATTGGGTCCCTACTGGACATCCCCAATAAGGTTCCAAAATATGAATTCCTGATTGAGTAGCTTCTTGTACCTGCATTCGGGGTACCAAAATCAAAATATGTGTGTGAAATCGTTGGTCCTGGCGATCCTTAGTATCATGACATTTACACATACCTTCGAATAGGAGTCATACCCGCCAACCTACCTTCAAACTTAAAATGAACCTTTGTCAAAAAGGCATCCAAATTTGTTATCCTAGGGGATACCCTATATTGTAGGAGCATAGAAGTTACCTTACTGCGCTGCTTAAATGCTAAGGAGGCATTAACCACTCTAACTGAAGTACATAATAGTATCTGTGGTTTACACTCAAGTAGGATGACCATAGCTATTTACACTCGAGTGGGATGACCATAGCTAAGAAACTGCTGAGGATGGGGTATTATTGGCCCACAATGGAACGAGAAGCACATGATCATGCCAGAAAGTATCTACAATGTCAACAGCATGGGGACCTCATCCATGCTTCCATGCTTTAGCTCAAGAGCTTCATCCTATTGTCACACCATGGCCCTTTTTGCAGTGGGGACTCGATCTCATTGGGAAAATCACACCCACCTCATCTAATGGCCACAAATTCATCATAACCGCAATAGAGTACTTTACTAAGTGGGTGGAAGCCATATGCATGACGTACATAACTGGGAAGCAGATTTCAAAGTTTATCCTGAACTATCTCATATGCGGCTATGGTGTTCCACAAGCCATTATCTCAGATAATAGGACACCATTCAAAAATCAGGAGTTCCGTGACTTATGCGAGAAATTCAAAATCCAACATTGCTTCTCCACCCCATACTATCCCCAAGGCAATGGCCAAGCAGAAGCTACAAACAAAATCATTTTGAAAATCCTTAAGAATACAGTCAATGATGTAGGTCATGACTAGCATTTGTAGCTTAATCCTACCCTCTGGGCCTATCGAACCAGCATCCGCACACCCACCGGTGCCACCCCCTTCTCCTTGGTCTGTGGATCAGAAGTCATACTCCCCATTAAGATCAAGCTCCCATCCCTTAGGATATCACTGCAAAATCTCATCACAGATGAAGAGTATTGGGTATCAAGACTAAATGAGCTAGAGCTACTGGATGAAAGACATATGGATGCTTTGAATCATTTGCAAGTCTATCAGAATAGACTCAAACGAAACTACAATAAGAAAATCAGAAGCAGGACTTTCCAAGTCAGAGAACTGGTCTTAAAAGAGAATCAAAAGAATGTCCCAAACCCAAGCAACAAAGGAAAGTTTGAACCCAATTGGCTAGGACCATTCATCATCACAGCAAGTTACAAATTAGGGGCATATCAACAATCAACACTCGAAGGAGAACCCCTGCAGGAGCCCATGAATAGCTCCCATCTCAAAAAAATTTATGCCTAAATCTTTCCAGGTATAGAACCAAAAAATCCAAGAAATCAAAAAATGTCTTGAAAAAATGGTTACCTTGGCGAAAACCTGGAAAACAGGCATCTTGGTGACAACAAAAAAATCAAAAAATAAAAAAAAATCAGAACAAGGAACAAAAAAATAGTAAAGAGAAAAATCGTCCTCTAGTGAAAACCACTTCGGTGGCACTTTGGACAAGTACATGGTGAAAACCTGGCAAACAGGCGTCTTGTGTAAATAAGCACTTTCCATCCACCAAGATTTGTATGGCTTGTTCTACATCATCCATCCATTTCGTTTCCATCATCCATCGCATTCAGGTCTCCATCCATCACTCATCCACTCGCATCTACACTATAGCTTGCTCCTGTGTTCGTATCATGATCCCTCCTAGTACTACTCGACCCATCCTTAAGGTCAGTTTGTCCTGCCTTTATTAGAGTATTCTATTGCATCATGCTAGGGGAATGTTCTTATCGGATCAGATTTGTGTATATTATTAAAGTCCTCAAATCAGAAAATCCAAAAACAACAAAAAATCATAAAATCCAAAAACATCAGAAAATCCAAAAAATCATAAAAATCTAAAAACATCAAAACATATCAAAATCCCAAAATCAAGTCAAAAAGTCAAAAGCAGAGTCATCTAGTTGAACTACATCATCTCTGAGCTTGAACGTAGGCAAGGTTGATCTTTGATCATCCCCTGAGAAACTTAGGTCAGTCCTTTAGGATTCTGTCATAATAAACTGACAGTTCATCATGTATATCGTCATCTATAAATCGGTCAAGTTGTCAGTCGAACTACGTGGTCTCTGCGTGTATAACATAGGCAAGGCTAATCTTTTGATCAGCCCCCGAGGCCCCTAGGATAGGTCTTTAGGTTAGTCTCTTGGTCAAAATCTCAAAAAACCCCAAAAACATTGGAAAAATAAAAAATAAAAATATTTGAAAATCTTGAAAATACCAAAAACAACCTCAAAACATTGCAAAACGTGAAAAACATCCAAATATTTGAAAAAATCCATCTCCCTCATCTCACTTGCACCCACAATAACACCATCCATAATAAATTGATCGTCATCCTCAACCTTTGGTGAAACAGTTAGAAACAAGTCTACCAGGTTAAAAGTGAAAACTCAAAAATGCCAAATCTCAAGTCTAAGTCAGTACATAAACAAGTTGGTCAATTCTTTGTGTCGATAGTCCATCATCCAAATATTCCCATATCAATCATCTGATAACATCGTGTCCTAGGATGAATCCTTCCTACAATGGGTATTATTTTTCAGAAGGAACACCTTTGGATAAACGAAATCACGTGCCGCCATCCACTAACATGTCCTAGGATGTATCCTTCCTACAATGGGAATTATCTTTTGGCAATAAATTTTGGTTCTTATCCTCAAAAACATATTCCCTTTTGGTTAGTAGTATTGAAGAACATCAACTTGTTTCTATGCTGTATCTTTATCTTTTGACTTATCTTATTGCACTCAGTCCAAGGACCTCTCGATGATATCCGAACAAAGGAATTTAGAGAGATAGGAATGGGGCAATGATCATTATCCTTTTGTTTTCTATGCTTGTGGGATGTTTCTTGTAAAATAACCTTGGCAAATACTTTCTTTGTTAGATATGTATAGAGGATGTTTTGGATAGCTTGTTGACTATTGCATTGATTGGTTATACCTTTCCGTGTTTTGGTCCGAGGTGTTTGAAACTTCTAAAGTGCATCCTAGCAAGGTTTCCGTATGTCAGGTATGAACAAGAATACTCCTATCTATTTGTCGAGTCAAATTCCATCACACTAAGTACAATGCCATCCTGGTCCTTCATACCTTGATGCATCATGCTTAGGCATGTTATCAAACATAAGGTAAGTGACCCTTTTAAAATCCCAATCCTTGATAAGCAAATCATCCATCTATCATCATCATTTCTCATCATCATCTCTCATAAAGTTTGCTTGTTGGATCATCTTGTCATCATCTAATTTATTCTTTTTCGCACTAACATCATGCCATGAATAGTTAATCATCATCGCCGGTGCATCCATTCTGCATCCACAAACCATCAGCATCCTACATATCATCTAACATGCATGTTCTTCATCATAATATAGGTCTATTAGTCTAAGCATCTCATAAATCATCACATTTGCATAAATCATACATTTGCATAATCACAACATATCATTATCATAATATAGATTTGTTAGTCTAAGAATCTCTTAAATCATCCATTGCATAATCATGGCATATCACATCATCCATCTCATCCATCTCACATCATATCATCATTTAATTTGTTTAAGATAATATAGATTTGTTATTCTAAGCATCTTAAAATCATTTCATTTGCATCATCATCCATAACCATCCATTTTTTAATCTCTTTATCGTGAGATCGACCCTCAAATCGAATCTTTCCACTCGATCTCTCAAGGGGGTGATGTACTGATGTACTTCTTTCCACTAGGGCATCCAAAAAAATTAGAAATTTTTTTAATTTTAATTGCGGCAAGTTTATTCTTTGAACCAGCACAACAAGTACATTGCTTCAAAGAGAAGCAAAATGTAGACATGCAAAATTAACATTATGCATTCAATTAGGTCCATTCATCAAGTAAACCAGGTTTCACATTCATTCACTCATCAAATTAATCAAGTTCACCTTCATCCATTCATCAGGTAAACTCATTAATTTCAATCTCCTGAGGTCATTAAGTTAAAATTAAATAAACTTTATCATCAACCTTTTAATTAAATAAATCAAACATTCATTTAATTAAATCCAAATGCATATTCCATCCTTTTCTAATTTAAATAAATTAGATATTTAAGTCAAAAAAGTTCAAACTCACCTAATCATCATTAACCTAATCTAATCCCACTTAGCCTAACCTAACCACCCATCACATCCTCTAGATATTCCCACTTGCACAAATAAATCAATTTATTCATTTATTAAAATCCTTCTTTTCCATCAACTTGGCATAAAACAGAATATTCCTTCAAGTTTGAAAATGATGACAAGTTGACTTGTCCCCTCCAACATTTCATTAACTTCTTCATTTTCATGTCCCCCTCTAAACATTTATTTCACAAATTTGAATTTGAAACTCCCTCTCTTGGGAACATTTCGCAAATCTTGCACATCCCTCAACCTATGGCAAGTTGACAAGTGGCCTCTTTTCATTGGTCTATTTTTAGTCCCACATTCATCAATTTGGCCATTCTCTCATCAAAATATTCTATAAATAGAGGGCTTAATCTTCATCAAATCATCTACATCTCCATGCAAAGTTACTCTCTTGGTTTGAGAACTAATTTTTCTCTTCATCTCCATTGCATCTCATCATTTTAGTTTTTGAGCAAGGATTGGGAAAGGGTCATTTGCACATTTGACACCAATCCAATATGGAATAGGTACTTTGTTTTGCTTCTATAGGTTTATTTGATCTTCTTAGTTGTTTGTTTGCATCTTTGAAGCATGGCATTGTTATTTCATAGAGGTATTTGTAGATTTGCATGTGTAAACTAACCCTCCTAATGAGTGTTTGAGATGTTCATTTGCAGATTTTTAGGTACTTCAACACATATATGGCCAAATTGTTTCCTTGATATTTCAAGGAAACAACACTCAAGTGGTACTATTCCTTTCCTGACAACTCTTTCTTCTCATTTACCAACTTGTAAATCAGTTCCTTAGACAATTTCAAGTGAACATCAGGCTGAAGATGACCTTTTCAGATCTCGTCCGATATAAACAAGGAGATAACGAAAAAATTACTGATTTCATAGCACACTACTAAGCACTCCTTTCAAAAATCTCATATTAGATGCCTGATTCTGACGTGCAAGAGGTATTCATAGGGAACTTACAAAGGCCTTGGCAAGAGAAGTTTTCCCTTATGAAATACCCTTCTTTCACGCACTTGTGTGCAACCTTACAAGGGTACCAACAAACAATTGTTCAATTTGGGGGATCCTCCTCGCACTCCCGTACTGAGGGAAAGTCCATCATATCAATCTCTGGGAAAGATAAGACTGTTATGAATGTAGTTGCCATTGTTGATAACAACAGCCTTAGACATAACCAAAAGTTCACAAAGTTATCAGAAGATCTTGTTCTTCTATCTTGCAGAAGTTGTTGAAGGATAAGATCGTAACCTTGCCAAATCCTAAGCCTGTTAAGGAGCCTTACCCTAATAGGTATGATGGGAGCACCTATTGTCAGTACCATCGAGCTAATGGACATGATACCGAATGTTGTATATGGTTGTGTCATGAGATATAGGACTCCATCGAGGATGGTACCATTTTCCTGGATGGGAGTAAAAAAAATGCTAACAAATCAATCATGAAAGCTAATAGTGAATTGCAGATATACATGGACCCGTTTTCGTTGCACTTTGCTAACATGATTATAGATCCCATTGATTTTGTTACTCAACCCAAAGCCCATGTTAACATGGTCATAGTGACTTCTACTGCTCTACTTGCACCCGGTTTGCTAGACATTACATTCACATCACAAGATTTTCCCTTAAACAATAAACCCTCACCTCTCTACATTCTCACTCACATCAATGTTAACATTGTGATAGGAGTCTTGGTAGACCCCGCAAGTCATGTGAATGTTATCATAGAGGAAACATTAGTATTAAATTCATTATAGTGGAAATAATATGAGGAAATGAAATCTACCATCCGTACGCATGATGGTATGTGTCTCAAACTGTATGGCTCGATAACCTTGACTATCCTAGTAGGACCTAGGGTTGTTGACATAGTTTTTGATATTATTCTAGAATCATATTTTTTCAAGCTTAAGCTAGGCATACCTTAGCTAGCTTCCATGAATGGAATCACCTCTGTTATTCACAAATGTTTAAAATTTTGCCATGAAGGTGTCGTGCATGTAGTGCATGACATTGGATATCACCCATTGGTGTCCCATGGTGGATATTTGTTAGATCAGTTTTATCCCTCCCCAATTGGTTTGCTTCCTCCGAGAATAGACCTACTCTACAAGAATTATGTAAAGGATGAAACTGGGGGCCAAGGATAGCCAAAACTAACACTTCCTATGATAAAACAATCAGTTTCCTCCTCTTCTCAAGAGGAGAAGGAGAAGCCTGTACCAACTGCTCTCTCTTCCCAAAAAGGAAAGGAGAATTCCACACTGGCTCCCTCCCCTTCCCATAAAGGTAAAGAGAAGGTTGCCTTCTCCTAGACTACCTCGTCCTCTCCCCTTTCTTGGGAAGAGTATTGGATGAGTCAGCTCGGTGGCTATCCACTAAGTCCAATGATTCCTCCTTGGCGTAGGCCCAAGTTTAGGATCTCGGATCTCCCTAATGAATACCCCAGACCATGGTACTACTTATATGATAGAAAGAAAGGTTCCTAAAGGGAATTCGATCCCCAGCTTCCTACCGCTCCTGCTCCCAAGGTAGTGAATGGGAAGAGGCCCATTGTCGAGGCTCTTGAGCCAACTCCCCCTGCTGCTTCTCAACTTGTGCCTCCTGCTCCCATTCGGGAATTTGTTCCTTCATCAGAAATAGGAGTGGGTGTTCCCATGGTTGAGTAGGATCCTTTTGTTCCTTCACAGCCTCTGACTTGCAACTCAAAGAGTCGTAGAAACTACCTTGCATGCAAGTGCAAGCATCGACGAAAGACTCTCTTGGCTAAGCATGTCACCTCACAAAGGAAGGAGCAAGAAGACACCACCCCTACTTCAAGACCTCTTGTAGTGTCATCCTCTTCCCTTCCTTTTTCCTCTCTTCAGTCTAGTCACGTGCTGCTTCCGGTTGTGTTCATTGTGGATATTTCCTCCTCTACCTCCACACCTCTAGCCTTGTCTGTGGGGAATTAATCTCCTTCGACAAGGGAAAAGATGGAGTGTGGCGCTTCTTGCAGCAAAGGACATAAGAGGAGCTTTCCTTCTCTGCAAGGTGGCCCTATGTTGACTTGTTCTATCTTAGTGACGAAACTGGTCCCAACTTCCCCTGAGTTTGTCACCGCTCCCGAGTTATTCGGTGAGCCTAGTGGTGAATCTAAAGTGCAGCCCACCCCATCTACTAAAGTTAGACAAGGTGCTCCTATAGGGTGCATGTTTAACTTCATGGATGAAGTTCTGACCTTTTCAGCAATCTTCGCAAAATTGTTGACCCTAGCTCCATAAGAGTTCAATGAAGAAGACCTTGCAGGGCCTTCTTCCTTGGCCCTTGTTGCAAGAGGGTCAAATGCTCCTCCTCTTAACATCCCACCATTGTAGGCTCATCCTCCTTCCCCTTATGATGATCTAGAGTGGGAAGTGGATAACCTCTTGGTTGATCAATGTTAGGGGGAGGCCTCTTCTTGATCTTTTGTGTGTGTATGTATGTTTTATGATGTGTTCCCTCGTGATCATGTTGGATGACCCTCGTCACCCCTGGTTGTGCTTGGATACAAGAGTGGTTTTTTTTGTCATGAACCTTCTTCTATTTGTATCATCATTCTTCCATGTTTGTGCTTGATTTTTGACAAATTAGGGATGATGTAAAGTGTTGGGGGCATTTAGCTTTCCCTTCCATGTTGACCCAATTTTTTATATTTTTTACTTTGTTTTCCATGAATTCTTCCTGATCTAGTTGGCGATTGATGATATTTCACCTTGCACCATAGTTACTTATTATTTATATGAGAATGGATAGATCTAACCCCGCTAAACCAGATCCCCTTGTGTAATTTATTCATGTTGTCTTCACTATTTTGCTTTCTCTTTATCTTTCTCTTCTCTTTGTTTGAGTTGTCCCTCTCATGTGTGACAATGCTTCTCTTCAACATTTTGATTTTCAGCAAAAAAATTTGTTGCCAAAAAATATTTTCTTGAAGATCTCCACAAACTTTACTTCAGAATCACACTCTCAACTTGGAGCCCTAACGGAACATGTTTCCTTCATCATGGGTTCATAAAGAAAGGAGTTGAAAAGTTTCCTCTGAAGTGGAAACAACTTTGGCTTTCACCTCACATGGGGACATATTCTTCCTTTTGAATTCCTTGATGAAGTGAACATCTTTCAAAAGGATCCCTTGATGATGGATCAATTTGAGAAAGAAAATGTCTACTTTTTAACTATGCATCCCTTGAGTGGACCCCCTCTTCATGTCAAGTCCCCAAGGGACCCCTTTGAAATTCTTTCAAATTGTCGATGTTTTTCACAACTGTCTGCTTACTTTCCTACATGGCCACTTCTTGACTCTGTGGAGCCCACTTTCCTAGGTTTCCTCCATGTGAGAGATCTTGGAGGATACCTCCCTGTAGGATTGATAGCCTATAGGGCGCTTCCTTTGAGCTTCCTCCATGTGAGATATCTTGGGGGTGCCTCCCCTATAGGTATGTGGGTTTGTAGGGCACTTTCTTGGGTTTCCTCCATGCAAGAGATCTTGGGGGTTACCTTCCCTATAGGTCTATGGATCTGTAGGGTGCTTCCTTGGGTATTCTTCATGCGAGAGATTTGGGAGAATAACTTCCCTATGGGTCCATGGTTCTATAGGGTACTTTCCTAGCTTCCTCCATGTGAGAGATCTTGAAGGATGTTTCTCAAGTATCCTCCATGTGAGAGTTCCTGGGGGACACATTCTTTGCAGGTCTACGGGCATGTAAGGTGCTTTCTTCGCGAGGCTTCCTTCGTGTGAGAGATCTTTGGGGTCGCCTCCTTGTAGGCCCATGGGCCTGTAAGGTACTTTCTTTCTTTAACTTCATAGATCTGAGAAGCTATGAAGTCCCTCGCTTTCCCTGCACCTTCAAGTTCGCTAGACCATGGCCTATTTCCTTGATGGTTTAGGTATACATTTCTAACCTTACTCCTTCCTTGATCTACTTTACCAAGCACTCATCAATACTTGTGCTTGCTAAAGTGGGGGAAAAATGTATAAGAGTGAATTTTCACCCCTTATGCAAATTCCCCTTTTTCCCTTCTCCACTTTAGAAAACCAAGTTCAGAGGCTTAATTCCACCTAAGCTAGCTGCTTTCATCACACTTGGCGCCTGTTTTAAGCGTCATCAGAGGAGTTTCTATCAGGGACACTCGTGTAGTGTGCAAACGTCCCTGGCAGATTCCTGTAGCTGAACTTGTAGAGGTGTTACACTTCTCATTGGGAGTCAAGTTGTAATGCCCTCTTTGACTGACCGACCCGAATATGGTCATTTTTCTTCATCTCCTCTTCAAATTCACTTCTTCAACAAGAATTTCATCCTCTAATCATTCAGTTGAACTTCTTCACTTCATTCACAAGCTCACTTTCATAGTCTTACACTCACTCCAAGAATTTCAAGCATTTTTTTGCAGCAACAACTGCACTCCATCACTTCAATAGAGCAAGTTGGGGACAACACCATTGTAGCAGAAGGCTCAAGTACTCTCATTTTATTGCCCAAGAAGCCTTGAGTTCTCTTGGTGGAGCTGGTAAGCTTCCCTTTCCTCTCCTCTATCACTTGGTTGAGTAAGCAAACTTACTATTTTGTAGTGTTTTTGGTGTTCTTTATTATATTACTTCCTTTATCATAATTGCTTTCTTGGTTGTCCATGGAAGTGGAAACACCTAAACGAGGGTCTAATTGAGGCATGCCCCTATACAACCACCCAACATTTTCCTCCTCTTTGTGTGTAGGTGAACATGCTTTCAAGAAGCTAGCTGGTGAATGAGTTTCTTTGTGAGATCATCCCTGCCACCTTAACTCTTTTGTTTTTACTTTATCACATTAGAGAGTATTTTGTTTACTTAATCACATTATTTTGGCCCTTTGGTAGTAGATAGTTGGGAAATTATCTTTTTTTCTTAGGTTTGACCTTGTCTCTATAGTTGTTTGGTCATAAGAACGCCAGCACACTTTAGAGACACCAACGCGTTGCACTGTCATCCCAAGACTACACTTTCGTCCTTGGGTAGAGAGCTTCCTGAGGCACAATGTTGAACCTGAAAATTGGATCGCCTAGCCCCGTTTTGTATTTTGGGTCTATAGGGTGACTAAAGTGTTGGAAATTGTGCCTCAACTTACTAGCTTGTATCTCTGTTCAAGTCTTCATTGTCGGTCGATCACTGGAGTTCCTAAGTTTGTAACCTTGTCATAGAGTTTGGAAGTTTCGTGATTCCCTGACTAACCAACTTCCTTAGTTGTCATGGCATTTGGGAACTTTCTAACCAACAATGGGAGTTACGAAGTTTGTGTTTTCTCTGATTGAGTGACAAGTCGACGGATGTGGGGACCACTTGGAATTTCGGGAGACTTGTTGAGAATATTGTAGATTCCCAACTTGATTCTCCATAAATGCACAAACAGTGAATGCGTGTCATGGTGGAGACCACAAGGAATGACCAATAGTTCAGTGCAATGGTCAAATGCAGTGTATCTATAAGTTGGTAATAAAAGGACTAACTTGTGGATACCTAAAGTCTTCGAGATTTTATTTATAAACTAATGACTACTAATATTTCGCGTCAATGTGGGATATTTCCAATGGGTTTTTCTCTCGCTGCTAGGCTAGTTCATTTGGTATGACTCTTGTTGATGGTGGTGACTCTTGCTGATGGATAGTTGGTTTTCCTGTGATATCGAGGATACTTAATATGTTATCAATCTAACTTCTTAGAGTGTTGCCGATACCTTTGGTCTTTTTGATAGCTATGTGATTGGGTATTTTGGCATTCGGGAGACATGGTCTAGTGTCTCACTGACATGCGATATAGTTGAAAACTTTGACCGAATGTCTGTCCTTCATGGTGTGTTCTAAGCCAATGAGAGAAGCAGAATGTGAACCATTGTAAATTGAACAGTTGCGACCATTCCTATGTGGAAGATCAACAAACAATGAACAAAATGAGATATACTCTGTAACAGATGACAATGATCGGTTTGGGTAATAGAGATTTATGTTCAATATTGAACACAGATTGATCTGAGTGGATTCATAGTATGCATCTGAGTGCATTGTGATATTAATGTTATGTACAAGATTGATCAGTGAATGTTGCTGCTATAAATTGACATCAGAAAGTTAAGTCTGAACTCTATATGTAATTTTGCTTACTGTAATTGTTGTCAATAGTTTTGCACCCTGCTGAATGTAATATTCAGCAAACTACTGAAACATAGAAACCTTCTTCAGATGTGGGTGATCTTAACAAAGAAGGAATCTCCAGAGTGAGCTGGTTCTCCGAATGATAAATCTTATTCTAAAACTTCAGAGGGAAAGGGATAAAAGATGACTGAACATAAAAACCTATTTCTAGCATATGACTTTAAAAACCTGATAATGATTTATTAATGTTGATTATGATCTCTTCCTCACAAACAACTTTTAGAAAGATACAATATTTCACAACTTCTCATGAACAATTGACAAATAAATAATTTGCATGAAGACCTGACTTGAAGCACAACATGCAACCTGTATTCTGAACTTTTTGCATTAAGAATTACAGTTTAAGGAAAAAAAAGGACTCTGTAAACAAAAATCACAAGATAAAATCAAACTGAAACTGCAAATGGACACAGAAATGAGAAGTAGGAATGTTGTCTTTATTCAACTGAAGGAGGATGCCACAATCTGAAACCGAGTACAATAAATGTGTTCACAAACTCAAAATTGTGTATGAGCAGGAACTCTCATCTCCACTGACTGTGAGAGAGCTAAAGACTAAGTGTTTCAAAACATAACTCTCTAGAAACCCTAATCCAAGCTCAAAAAAAAGCTCAAGGAAAAAGGCTTCAAATTGTCTCAAAAACTGCCTAAAAGCATAAAAAAGCACACTACTTTTAGGATCACACTGTCAAGCCTCTAAAAATAGGCTAGATTTGCTTTAAAATCTCAAAAAACACCTTATCTCTCCAAGATAGGTCTCAAATCCAACCAAGCAGAAAAGTCAATAAAAATCTGCTAATAATAACAAGAAATCACAAACAATTTATAAAAGATTGTTTTATGATTTTGCTTTACAAGATGCAAATTTGCACAATTTGTTTTATTTTTTTGCAATTAAAGATTAAAAATCTTTTGCAAAAAAGAAAAGCAACCTCTTTCCATTACAACACTTGATTTTTCTCAAAAATCATAAAGCAAACTAGGCAATATTGTCTCAATATTCTAATTGAATTTCTTAAAAATCAATTGAAAAAAATAAAGGCCAAGGCATATGTGAGATTATTTTGCAATCTTTATTGATTTTCACACAATAATCAATTAAAACCTAGGGTAAAAAACACTTCAATTTTCACTAAGGCATAATTGCTTAAACCCTGAAGTCTAAATTTCCCTCATATCACCAAAATATAATCACCCAAACCTAAACTTATGCCAAATTCTAATTACTTAGCTTTGTACTTCAATCCATCATGGGTAATCAACCACTCAAAATATTAGGCCTCAAATTTTAGTACTTTGTAAAAATATAAGGCAAAAGGCCTTAGGTTGATCTAGGGTAAAGCAAACCCTAATGGACAAAAAGCGAAAAAAGTCCATGATTTTGCATCATTTCCTTTGTGAACTTTTGGAGAAAATCTCTGCAGCCACTGCCAAATCTGAGCTAGGGTTTTCATTTTTTAAAGAATACTCGAGCTCCATTATGGTTGAATCTTTGCCAGATTTAGTATCTGCTACTTGTGGTAAGAATTGTTGGCCACTCTCTCTTTATTCATTAGATTTTATGAAGAAATGACCATCATAGGATGATGTTATGGGTGATTATTTGATGCCTTCATTTTATTTTATGTGCCTTGTTCTTTGATAATTGGTGGCCCCTTCTATTCACTAGCCAATGCACATGAGCTTGAACTGGGTTATCCTCTGGATTCTGCAACACTCGAATGTTGTGGGTAAGTGAATGCTTGATTTCTCCATGTACTTTTCTCTTGAAAAAGGCCATTAAAGACACGACTGTACATGTCTTTTGATATTTTCATGTCACTATAATGATTTCAATTCATTACTACATCCAGTTGCCATATACAAGCTCAACCTATGATTTGAAAGCTTTGTGAGAGCTTGACTGAGGATTATTTGTTCTTCCATAGGAAACTGGTGATAGGACTTTACTTCTATTTGTTATTTCTTTTTAAGCAAGGTTCACAAATGTAAGAAAAATATGCCAGGCCACGGCCACTCATACTCTAAAATGCACTTTCCTTAGCAGTTTGTATGATTTCAATTGCTTCTTTTCAGATTTCATAGCCAAACATGTGAATTTAAGAGTCTTTTATGTTCCAAAATGAAAATTTGAAGTTGAGAATCCCTCTTTCGGTTGTGTTCACTCATGCAACAAAATGGTTTTATGTCATTTTCCTTATGCTCGACCCAAGGGATTATATCACATATCCTACACTTCTGAAGCAAAAAAAAAAAACTTGATGTGTGTATTCGTTGTGTTGAAGAAATCATACTTATTCCTATGATTTTTGTTGGAGACTAACATAGTCCACTGTGATATGAATAAATCTAAATTTTTATAAAACCTCCATACAAATATTCCATTTCCTCTTGTGGTTTCCTTATAAGACCCTCCCATGGGTATATGATATTATGAATAAAATACATTCATTGCTTAGCATTACTAGATCTCTTTTCATCAGATCTATTGTGAACAAAATAATTATTTCTTTGTATTTTCAATAAAGATGAATCATATTTTTGTATATAGGTTGCATCAGCAACCTTCTTTTACACTGGAACCTCTATAAACTACACAGCTAGCATCATGGGAAAATACTTCTATTCTTCTGCTAATGTTGCGTGACTTGATCATTCTAATTTTAATACCCCTACTTAACAACCTTTTTTCATGACTGACACTCTCTTTTATCATACTTGAAACCATTTTCTTCCATTCTATTTTCATTGTCACCATTAAAAACAAACTCTTATCCCTTTTATGTTCTGTACCTCCTGATACTTGGTCATAATCTATCTATGCTTGTCTATCTAATAATTGTCAATTATTCTTTTGAGAGGTATACTTTGAATGATAGAATAATTGAATACAAGAATAAGTTTGTAAATTAGTGTATTTGACTGTTTCCTTTCCTAAAAAGTGATGCATTAAACTTACCTTAAAGCAACATTGTACTCTCAGTCAAAAAGAAGCTGGCTTTTTTGCTGTATTGATTCCCACAATCCTTCATTTTGATGGAAAACTAGGACTTCTTCATGTGCCTTCATTAAGTAAAAATCGTTTCATGCACAGTTCCCTTCTTGAATGAAAATCTAAAACCTATCTCACACTTCCTTTGTTAAACAGTGCTCTTTATTGAATAATGTTTCTTTATTATCAGGCATCACGAGACTAAATGATAACAAAACTCCATGATGATATTGTGATTCCAATTGAGCTCACTGCTTGATCAATTGAGAAGTATTTATTCCTTCTAGCATGATAATTATACTACTCTCACACATAGGAATCCCTTGATTTAATTCTGTAGATTGTTGGTCCATCTCACTACTTATGCATTTCACAATCATGTACTTTCTTTGATCAGATTTTCCAGTTACTTTATCGATCTTGTCGCCTTGCTCCCATAGAATTCTATATCTCTTTTATTGAATAATTCCTTTTTTAACTAGGCATTATGTATGCCTATTCACTCTCAAAAATAGGAAACAGTTGTAGCATAACATAGAACTAGATACATTGTTTTCTTATAGCAGCAGAACATGAATATACAACAATATTGTGATGAATGTACTCAGTTGCAACAATGAGCCAATCTAAACTAACGGTCCACCTATAGCTTTCAGAGAACACTTTCTGCTTGTTATGAGTGGATGGTTAGTTTGATGGCTTGAAAGATGAACTTTGTTTTACTTTTTCAGTTGTATATTTACTTTCTTGATGAACATGATAATTACAATACCCTTCTCAGCCCGCTTGTGATGAATGCGAGGAGCATGTCGATCTCTACCCTTGTGGGATCCCATTTTTCTCCACATGCCTAGTCTTTAAATAATAATCAGCATCATGATTTTACATATACCTGCACAAGGAAATAAACAATGTCAGCATAAAAAACAAAACATAATGATCATATTGATGTTTATCCTTCCGCTCATTTCTCTACACTTGATTGATTGTTTCAATGCATGATTAATAGTAGACTGTACTATTTTGGGTGCCTAAAAGAGGTTATTTCATAATCGGAGCCATTGACATCCACCTTTTTCCTCTTACAGGTCGAGGGAATACGAGAAGACAAAGGCACACCATACATCGCCAACCATCAGCCAAAACAGGCAATGATGATTATCTTTCCGCTTATATGATTTCTTTTCCGCATATTCAATAGTATAGTGTATAGTTAGTCATGCATTGTGACAGTTACATCCACGACTTGTGTGGAAATTTTATTTCATCTTTTATGCTTTTCATTTGAAAGGAAATGCATTCCAATTCAAATGTTGTAATATCATTCTGATACTTGCAATCAAATGAAACTTTGTAAATGTGAATCTTTTCAAGAAATAAATGAAAGCATTTAAAATGCTATTTTGCTCATTTTCTCAATTCTGTATTTCTTTTAATACTGGGAAATCTGAATAGGAATATCTGAAAACTCCATTTCTTATTTAAAATGTATAATGATAAAAGAATGCAACACTTAAACTTGATTTGCAACTTCACCTCAAGATGTAATAATGTTCAACCAGCTCCACCAATTGAGCTGAGGAAAAATTTGGTAACAGTAATACAAAGAGACTTTTCTTGGTTTGGTGGATTTTTCTCCCGTAGGGGTTTTCCCACGTAAATTTGGTGTCCAATTGTGTATGTATCCATTTCTCCTTTTCTATTATTCTTTTCATGTGCATCTTATTGAACTGTAATTGAAAAATTTAAAGTCATATTTGCATTCTTCCTTGAGGTTTTGGCATTAGGAGAGTTTGTTCCGCACCTAAGCTTTCCTTACAAGTGGTATCAGAGCCTGGCTAGTTGTATTATCCTTGTGGGTATGTTGGGTTTTTTGTATTAATTTTGTTCATTGGGAGTCTTGTAGAAGTTTGGTAATTTGAATTACAAATTAAAGATTGCAAGCATGTCAGGAAAGATTAAAATTGAGAAATTCAATGGCAGCAATTTTGAGTTGTGGAAACTTAAAATGGAAGATCTGTTGGTTGATCGTGATCTTTGGCTTGTTGTGTTTGGAACGAAGCCTACAGGCATGAAGCAAGAGGATTGGGACCTTGTAGATCAAAAATCAATAGGGCTGATAAGGCTTTGTTTAGTAGACTCTATTCTTCTAAATGTTCATGAAGAAAAGACTACATCTTCTTTGTGGAAAAGACTAGGAGCTATTTATCAGGGCAAGTCCTTGGTGAATAAGTTGTTCTTGAGAAAGAAGTTGTACTCTTTCAAAATGTAGGAAGGAGCATCTTTTGCTAATCATTTGAATGCTTTCAACATGTTGATTGCTCAATTAGCATCTGTGGGTGTGAAGATTGATGAAGAAGATCGTTGTATGCTATTGTTATGTTCTTTGCTAGATTCTTGAGATCACTTGGTGATGGCTATTGGGAGTACTACTTCCTCTTTTAAGATGGAAGATGTTGTTGCTTCTTTGTTATCAGAAGAGATGATAAGAAAATCTTCTGAGATGGCGAAGGAGGCCCTTGTTGTTAGAGGTAGATTGAAAGAAAAAGGCAAGAAGAAGGACAAGAAGTCCAAATCGAAATCAGAAGGGAGATCAAAGTCTCCTAGCAAGAAGTCCAAGGTGAAGTGTTGGAATTGTGGGCAACCTAGTCATGCCCAAAAGGATTTCAAAGAGGAGAAAAAGAAGAAGAAGTATTCTTCCAATAATGATTCTTCTCAGAGTGATGTAGATGCTTTCATTGCAGCCTTGGCTACACAGGCATCAGATGATGTCTGGCTGATTGATTTTGGAGCATCTTTCCACATGACATCTCATAGAGATTGGTTCACTAAGTATGAAAAATATGATGGTGGAAGGGTGTTTTTGGTAAGCGATTCATCTCTGGAAATAGTTGGTCGTGGAAGAGTCAAAATTTAGTTCCCTAATGGAAGAGTGAAGGGAATCAATGATGTAATGCATATACCAGGTTTGGCTTGAAATTTACTTTTAGTTAGTAAGCTGAACAATGTTGGAGTGCAAGTCGCGTTCTCTAGTAATGACTGCAAAATGACTAGAGGCTCAATGGTGATAGCTAGGGGTGCTCGTATTGGTACCTTGTATAAGCTAGATGCACATGTTGTGCAATGCAATAGTGTCTCTGTAAAGTCACAGAAGGCTACTCATGGAGAAAAGGAGGAAAAAGTTCTTGATAGTGCAAACTCTATGGAAGTTAAAATTCCATCAAAAATGACTATGCTCTGGCATCATAGTCTTGGCCACATTGGATAAAAAGGTTTAAAAACCTTGAAGAATAAAAACCTGGTTGAAGGGCTTGATGATTGTAGCCTTGAATTCGAGTTTTGTGAACATTGTATATATGGTAAACAACACTGTGTTTCATTTTACTCCAATCCTCATAAATCTTTTGGTTTACTTGATTACATACATTTTGATTTTTTTGGTCCAATAAATGTTCCTTCTTTGTCTAAATCAAGATATTATGTATCATTCATTGATGATTATTCAAGAAGGGCATTTGTTTATTTTTTGAAAAGTAAATCAGAAGTGTTCAGTCGTTTTAAGGAGTTTAAAAACCTTGTGGAAAATTAGACTAGAAGAAAAATAAAATGTTTAAGGACTGACAATGGCAGTGAGTTTTGTTCTGATGAGTTCGAAAGGTATTGTAAATATCATGGGATTAAAAGACATAAAACTACACCCTACACTCTTCAATAAAATGGATTTTTTGAAAAGTTCAACAAGACAGTGATGGAAAGAGCGCGAAGTATGCTAAGCAGTGTTGGCTTGGAGGAGAAGTTTTGGGCTGAGGCAATTGCAACAACATGTTATTTAATAAACCATTATCCTAATTCCACTTTTGTTGAGAAAAAACCTTTGGAAGCATGGTCTAGAAAGAATCCCTCTCTAAGACACATTTGTGTCTTTGGTTGTGAGGCATATGCATATGTGTCAAATGAAAAAAGGTCTAAATTGGAAAACAAGGTTGTTAAATATATTTTTATTGGCTATAGTGCTAGAATAAAAGGATACAATCTTTGGAATCCTAATACAAAGAAGGTTTTGTACAACAAAAGTGTTATTTTTCGTGAGTTGAAGCCTTCTACTTTGGATCTACAGTCAGAGACAAAATCAAAAGATAAAAAGGATGTAGTTGAAATTCCTCTGACGCCAGATAAAGAGGAATTGAAAATTCAAAATGTACCTGAAACTGAGGAGAGCTCAAGTAGTTCTGAGAGTTCTGAAGAAGAAGAACAACCTCAACCTTAGCCTGTGAGGAGGTCAACACGTGAAAGAAAGCAACCTAATAGGTATGGGTTTTCTTTGTTAGATTCTACTTGTGCTTATGCTTTAATTTCTAGCACTGATGAGCCTAGGACTGTGAAAGAGGCATTTAGAATTTTTGTTCAAACTCTTGGTTGGAAGCCATGAATGAAGAAATGGCATTATTAGAAAAGAATGATACTTGGAGTTTGGTACCCTTGCTTAAAGGCAAAAAAGTTGTTGGCTGCAAATGGTTATTTAAAAATAAAATAGGTCTAGATGGCAGTGTGGAGAAGTATAAGGCGAGGTTTGTTGCAAAGGGGTATTCCCAGGTAGAGGGAATTGATTATGGAGAAATCTTTTCTCCTATAGCTAAGCTGACATCTATCAGATTTCTTTTGTCACTTGGAGCAACAAATGACTTAGATGTTGAACAGATGGATGTGAAGACAACACTTCTTCATGGTGACCTTGAAGAAGAGATTTATATGTCCTAGCCTAAGCACTTTGTGGAAAAGGGTAAAGAAAATATGGTTTGCAAGTTGAAAAAATCTCTGTATGGATTAAAACAATCTCCTAGAATGTGGTACTAGAAGTTTGACACATTTTTTTTGTCATTGGGATTTTTAAGATTGAAATCTGACCACTGTGTGTATTTCAAAGCTAAAAATGATCATGTTCTTATTATTGCTCTCTATGTTGATGATATGTTGTTCATAGGAAATAGTAAGTTAATGATTTCTGATCTAAAATCTTAGTTGTATGCAAGGTTTGAAATGAAAGATCTTGGTGTAGCTAGGTATATTCTAGGAATGGAAATAACCAGGGATAGGAAGAGTAGAAAACTTTGGCTTAGTCAGAGTAAGTATATTAATACTATTCTGGAGAGATTTCGTATGACTGAGTGCAAGCAGCTAGTTGTTCCAGTTTTGTAGGGAACGAAGCTATCTATTGAAGACTGTTCAAAATCTCCTACTGAGATGGAGAACATGACCAGAGTACCTTATGCTAGTGCAGTTGGAAGTTTAATGTATGCAATGGTCTTTACACGGCCAAACATTGCCCAAGCAGTGGGAGTACTTAGTCATTTTATGGAAAATCCTGGAAGGACACATTAGGATGCTATGAAGAGAGTACTGTTCAAATATCTAAAGGGAACTTTAGAATATTCTTTGTGTTACCATGACAATTTGGTTGAATCACAAAGGACTCTCAGCATTCGAGGCTATGTGGATTCTGATTGGATAGGGGACATTGACAGTAGAAGATCCACCAGTGGATATATTTTCATGATGAATGGTGGTGTAGTTAGTTGGATGAGTAAGTGGTAGGCTGTAGTCACTTTGTCCACTATAGAGCTAGAATACATGGCAGCAACACATGCCTATAAAGAAGTAATCTAGTTAAAACGTTTGTGTTCTAACATTGGGTTTGATGCAAGGAAAATTACAATCTACTGTGACAGTCAAAGTGCTATTTCTTTGGCGAAAAATCCTACTTTCCATGCTACGATGAAAAATATTGATGTGCAATATCATTTTGTATGATATATGGTGGAGGATGGAAAGGTCTCTTTAGAAAAAGTGGATACTATGGAAAATGTTGCAGATGCATTGATGAAACCAGTGAGCACAAACAAGTTCAGGTGGTGTGCCAGTTCGATGGGCCTTGGAGCCCATGACCTTCATTAACTTTGAGTCTAAAGGAATCCAGTAAGTCTTCGTCAAGTGGGAGATTGTTGGAAATTGTGCCTCAACTTGCTGGCTTGTATCTCTGTTCAAGTTTTCATTGTCAGCCGATCGCTGGAGTTCCTAAGTTTGTAACCTTGTCACAAAGTTTGGAAGTTTTGTGATTCCCCGACTGACTGACTTCCTTAGTTGTTGCGGCATTTGGGAACTTTCTAACTAGTAGTGGGAGTTATGAAGTTTGTGTTTTCTCTGATTGAGCGACAAGCCGACAGATGTGGGGACCACTTGGAATTCTAGGAGACATGTTGAGAATATTATAGATTCCCAGCTTGATTCTCTGGAAATGCACAAGTAGTGAACATGTGTCATGGTGGAGACCACAAGGAATGACCAATAGTTCGGTGCAATGGTCAAATGCAATGTACGAGTAAGTTGGTAATAAAAGGAATAACTCATGGATACCTAAAGTCTTCAAGCTTTTATTTATAAACTAATGACTAATAATATTCCACGTCAATGTGGGATATTTCCAATGGATATTTCTCTCGCTGACAGGCTGGTTCATTCAGTATGACTCTTGCCAATGGTGGTGACTCTTGTCAATGGACAGTTGGTTTTCTTGTGATATCGGGGAGACTTGATATGTTATCAGTTTGACTTCTTAGAGTGTTGCCGATACCTTTGGTCTTGCCAATAGCTATGTGATTGGGTATTTTGGCATCGGGGAGACATGGTCTAGTATCTCACCGACATGTGATACAGTTGAACACTTTGATCGAACGTCTGTCCTTTGTGGTGTGTTTTGAGCCAATGAGAGAAGCGAAATGTGAACTGTTGGAAGTTGAATAGTTGTGACCGTTCCTGTGTGGAAGATCAACAGACCATCAACATAATGAGATATACTCAGTAACGGATGACAATGATCAATTCGGGTAATAGAGATTTTTGTTTGATACTAAACATGGATTGATCTGAGTGGACTCATAGTATGTGTCTCAGAGCATTGTGAGATTAATGTTCTATACATTATTGATTAGTGAATGTTGTTGTAAATTGACATCAGAAAGTTAATTCTGAACTCTATATGTAATTTTGCTTACTGTAATACAACGAGAATTTTCTTAGTGTGGTGGGTTTTTCTCCTGTAAGGGTTTTCCCACATAGATCTGGTGTCGAATTGTGTATGTTTCCATTTCTCCTTTTCTATTATTCTTTTCATGTGAATCGTATTGAATTGTAATTGCAAAATTTAAAGTCATATCTACATTCTTCCCTAAGGTTTTGGCATTAGGAGAGTTTGTTCCGCACCTAAGCTTTCCTTACATGAAGGACCTTATAGTCCTCATCATTCTTGTCCCACATATCCTAACACTCTGTTAAGTTGAGGTAAGTTAGGGAAGCCTTCCACATCTTGGCCCTCCATGACCTAGGGCCTTGCACATGGTGGTCCCCCTCTCTTACAATTTGTATACATATTATTCTATCATCCTCTTATTTTTTATATATTCCATGTCACTCTAGTTTTATTTGGTAGAACAATCCTCTATCCATTATGCTTCAAATGATATTCTTATGCTATTTTCAAAGCTCCTTAAATCTGGTGATCATCACATTATCAATGCTTTAATAGACATCCATACCCTATTCCAAAGCTCACATTTTGGTGCAAGCAGAGTGGATGTTGGGAGAAGTTGAGGAGTTCAACTTCTTACCTATCTATTGCTTTTGCTTGAAAATTTCTAAAGCCCTTTCAACAAGTCCATTTTGTGCATATCCTACAAGCGTTGCAACCCATGAAACTTCATTTCATTGAGCATTATGTCAAACAACTCAAGTTCCTTGTCTATGCTCTCATTTATTTTAATACTTGTCTACCCAAGCGAATTCAATGTAACCTTCAAACCGAGATCCCATCAATCCATTATTGGAGGAATAAAATCACATCTTAAGCAAGTACTGAATCATATCGACCTGGTCAAATTAAAAAGATATGTTTCAAACAAATTGGATATGTTATCTTCCTTGGATTTAGGTTTTGATGAATAGAGTAGCGATTGCTTGTACCACAAGAAACATCTACAATCTTACACAAGCGATGTACGAGATAAATGCACAGACTTAGGATTGGGAAATGAACCTTTTGGCTTCCTTTGGAATGGCCCAAAGGGAATTCTTTAATTATTCAAATTGAGTGAACGATGTGTCTTTACTACCTCTATCTTCGCTTAATTACTTGGAACATTATACTTTTACATGTCCTTTGTTTTAAACCTCTTAATTATTTCCTTCACTCAAATAAATTTGGATCAATAGTTTTCTTAGGCAATCATGTTCAATTGTGGGAGAATGATCTCATCTGTGAAGGGACTTGCTATTTATGTTGTTATTCCTCCAATAAGTTGATTATTCTACAATTTCTTAGATCGTCATAACTGAACTTTCCAATCAATACTACATAGAAATTTCCTTTATCATACATCTATATACAAGATTAGGAATGGGTTTGTGAGTGTTGAAATTGTTGTGTCCAACATGGTTCTCGCCTGTACAAGCTAACCTTCTAACCGATCGCTGTTCAGTCGTGGGCTTAGTTTGTAAATCATCAAAATTCCATTTGTATGTTAACCCATAATGAACTTCTAACAACCTAATGAATTTGGTTAATCCATCTGTTTAATTTTAGTTTTAATTGGCAAGGTAGATCATGGACAAGGTTTAGTGGTTATGAGCTACTTTTGATGTGGTAGTCTAGTTTGACCACAACCCTAACCTTAACACATATTTATTAGGGGTATGATTAACTTCATTTCCATAGGTCATACTCTTTACAACATGGAGTGCTCTATTACAATTGTACGTTGCTATCAGACCTCAAGCCCTTGAACACGATGTTTCAAATTTTCCATGTTTTGATAGCCATTAAAGGTGGAATTTGATGCTTACTATTTTTAAAAGTATTTTCTTTGATCTAAATTACTTCATGAAGCAAAGAGATTAATATTTCTAAGAGTCTCACTTTATGAACCTACTATGATAATTCAGTAAGATCTTGAGATTAATATCTTCTAAATCTACTAGACCCTTTTAATCCCTGATGTGAGAAGGTAAAAGGGAAATAATATTAGAAGTATTGGTTAGGAGATTTCAATGGATCTCACTTTTTATTATTTTTTCCACCATCTTACATATCTATGATAAAACAATGATGAGTCTTTATTAGAAATTCTGATTATTAGCTTATATTAATAAGCCCTACTAATTTTAAGATGAAATAAGTAATTTGTATGGAATATAAATTAAAGGATATTTTCATTGGAATTCGATTTATAAACATTACATTTGGAACTCTATTTATGAGTATTGCATTTAGTAATAGATAGATAACATTGTATTTTGTTTAATTTGATGGATGTATATTTGATGGTTGGTTTTATATATATATATATATATATATATATATATATATATATATATATATATATATATATATATATATAAGTATGCATGCTTATAAATTGTGATTTTAGTAAAATAATATCTATGCCTTTTATAATAAATTGATTTTTTTAGATATAAAATTAGGAAATCAATATAGAAAAATTGTGACCATTAAATATTGTATCATGTTGTTTAACTTCATTATTCTAAATTGCTAATATAATTCTTATAGAGAGTTAAGGAAATAGTTATTAATTGAAAATTGTGTCTCCATTGCTTTCAATAGTATCGTTATCAGTCAATAGGCAAACTTAGTAGATTAAATGATCATTAGGGATTATTTAGAGTATTACCAATTTATTTACATGGCATACTATAGCTATTTAATAGGGAATTCTAAATGTTAGAAAGTTTTTAATTTAGTATGTGAAAATTTTCTTTTGATTACCTTATTTTATTGAATATGTGCAAGGGGCATTTCATTTCCTTTATCGAATGGTAATTTGGGAATTAAATGATTATGTTAAGTAAACAAATTTGGAAATTTAGTACTTACATGTACATTTGTAGATAATTAAAAGATTTGATTAAACTAGATTGTCTTTGTATTGAGTAATAAATATCTATTGCTTTTATATTTATTTAAGAGTTAGAATGTAAATTAGCATGTAATTAGTGAATGGGTACATTTGTTATTGTGGTAAATGGTTTATTGGGTAGATTAGTGGCTAAGCATGTGAGCATCATGATATGTGTAATAATGTTCTTCATGGATGTATTTTTGATTGATCATTTGTGTTGAATTTAGTGTTTGGTTTTGATATTGAAGTGAATCTTGGTCAGTTTTCAAAAGTGGGAGTCTTTGTTCAAATAGTTAAGGTTTGTTCCAGAGGCTTAGGGGCATATTTTATTGGTTGAATTTTATGCTTGTTCTTTTGAGATGGTTATTATGTCTTGAATGAGTACACGAGGGTCGTTAGCCTTACATGGTTTATTCACCACTATGATTAGGATTTGTGTGTGGGATGGTTTATGCCTCGTCTTTTTGTATATGTTCATGAGGTTTTGTGATTTGTGCAAGTTGGCTTACCCTATTGGATGTGGTTGGGTCTTCTAGTTGTTAATAGGAGTGGCTCTCAATGGGGGTCGGTGCACATAGTGGCATCCAGGATAACCCATGTGGGAGTTTCTTAACTCAATGAAAACCTAATTAATAAACTAGGGGGTTGGGTAGAATTTCACTCTAATTAAGATAATTGGATGCCTCACCCATGCTTGTAGTGCTCGTTCAGGCTAAGAATGGGTTGAGAAGGCCTAGTTGGCAAGATCAAATTCCTTTTCCTCATGAAAGGAAATTTGCTTCCACATGTGTAACCCTATGAGGCTGAAGTCTAGTGTGAGACTGTCAAGACAACCATAGATAAGGTTGGAATCTAGTGAGAGACTATCAGGACAACCCATGCTAGGACCATGTGATGACACTCTCCCTTGTTGCAACCTATCATTCCCTTGTTCTTTGTATGCCTCTGGAAGCAATGTCACTATTATGTGATGTTACATTGTACTTTGTATGCAAGATTCTTGAATCATCTTATTATGTCAGTTGATAGTCTTCTTGTCTATGTATTGTTGTGTTGGGACCTTATGTTATCTCCTAGCATGGGGGTGGACCTTAGGGTTCCACATGGTTGGGAGGATAGTGCTTTTTTTCTCCATTGGCTTTCACTTGTTGTTGTTCATGTACAAGAAGGATGTTCCTCGATAGCTAATGCCAGTCCATGTTCCAAACTGTGAAGACAACCTTTATGTTATGCTATGGACCTATACATCAAATTTATCATCTATTGAAATGTTGATGTATTCTTTCCACATGTATTTTGGGAATTGTAATCAATGTATTGATGTAACAATTTTGATGCACTTCCTTGTAAGGTGACATGTAATTATATTTGTTAGTTGTTTATAAATGATATTTGATGTCATGTTCATGTTTATAGTTGTGTAAGTAATGCAATCATGGAACCTTAGAGGACTTGGTTTAGTTTTATATGTTATGTTGTATCATGCAGTTCATTGTTATTTCTCTCTAAATAAAAAAAAAAAATTACCATTATGTTGCATATTGTGTTGTCCTCACGGGGTTCTATGGTGGGAGTTACACTATGCACCTTTCAATGTTCTTGAGTTTACCAACTCAAGGAGCATTTCACTTACCCAACGTATCTAGTGTAGGAGCACACCGACGAATAGGAAATCAACACCAACCAAAAATATTGGTGGTTTGCTTTTCTTCCAATTTTAGTTTGTTTGGTTTATCTCTTTCCAATTAGTGCCTAAACCTCTTAAATTTTTTGACTTCACTATGACACTATAAGCAAGGTGATAATGGAGATATATAAATCTTGAAGAAATTTGAATCATAAATGCTTGAATAGCCATCGATTGTGACTTCCTAATAGACATGTGTTGACATGTGAAAGCATAGAATGAGAGCATGAATTGTTTGAACAAATGCTACATGGAACCATTGTCACATAAGTTATGGTGGTGGATTAATAAATTTGGCTTGCACTTAAATGCAGGATTTGAAAAGGGAAATGATTAGGGAGTATTTTTTTGGGCAATCGTTTTATCTTTTGTGGGCTAATTTGTTATTCGTCTGGACCAACAGCATCGTGCTGTTGAATCTAAAAATCACGAGTTGAATATTCCTTTTCATCTTCAAAGGATTGATGAAAGAAATGATGGTCGTAGGTCTGAGCTGATAGGACTTGTGACGTCAATCAAAATGAAGATTGAGAGGCATCAAAATAAAATACAATGCACAGCTCTTTGGGAGAGTAAGGCGCAATAGAGTAAGGAGTGCGTAAGGGATGGATCAAAAAAAGACAAAGAGGAGGTATCAAACATTATACCATACGCTGCAAGTGAAGAATTAATAGATGCAGCACGAAAGAGAAATGCACAGTTAGAAGTGCAAGATAACACAGTGGAAGAGAATGTAATGTGAGAGAAGGATGTTGAGGGGCTGCCAAGCATCTTGAAGGCTAAAAACTAAATTGAAAGAGAGAGGCAAGGCTATTTTAATTTGTTGATAAAACTTAGTATTGTAAAATTCAAACATTTGTATTGTGTGAGTTTGAAATCAAATAAAAACCAAGTTGTGGTTTTGCAATTTATTTCTATTGTTGAGTGATTGTGAATTACGTGAAGAGGGAGTTTTAAATTGCATCATTTGGCACACAATTCATATTTGTAATTTTATAGTGCTCATGTGTAGATCACTATATATTCAATTTATCTATTTAATATGCCTATCATGTTGTTGTATGTCAGATTTAACCTTTCTTTGATCTTACATTGGGTGTAACTTGTGAGGTCGCCTCTATGAGTGTGAACTCAACTATTCTTAAATTTCATTTCAAAAACTTTAAATTTTGTCAACTAGCTCTTTTTATCATTCTTATTTTTAAGTACACATTTTATATATTGATGTCATACACTAGTATTTAAAGGCATTTATTTGCATTCATTTAAGACATCACACATACATCAATACATTCAAATGATCTCTCATCATTCTAGAGAATTAAATGAGCAATGAATAGGGACATCTAATTTTGGTGTTAAAAAAGGGAAAATAATCTACATCCTAGATCTTCCTCGTCATCTTCAATTATCTATCAACTCATTGAATTGATATTTTTGCCATGAATTGACATAAAAGAGACAATTTATTTTATCAAGATACAACTTAACACCTAATTACATGATTTTCATATGACAATAGAACAAACTCTGATTCTAAGATATTTGAATCAATGTACTATATCAAATGAAAGAAACTCTACCATTCTCAATTTAACAATGACAATGGTATCAAACCTCGATTCAAGGTATCTTGAATCAATATATTATATCAAATGAAAGAAACTTTTTACCGTTTCCTATCTCTAAATAATACAAACTCTTAATGTCACAATATTACTGACAAAAAGAAATACCTCAGGATGTCCCAGTTACCGCCCCCCATTAAATTACCGCCAGCTCAATGCTCACTCCACCTCCCAAAAAAATTCAATTTGATCCATTAAAAAACTTTATTTTATCAAATAAAAAATTGCAACAACACCAATGGTTGCTCATAACACAATGTGTAACTGAACAATGTAGATAGACAACTAAACATGCATTTGCATTTATAAAAAAAGTCAACTTGCACAAAAAAATGCTCATTTACAATTAATATAAAAAATTTATCGTTAAAAATACCCCTACTTGCAAATGTTTATCCCTCATTACATATTATTTTAATAACTACACATGCACACTTAATGGTGCTTTACATGACATAATCACAATCTCATATCAACTTTATGGGATTTGAAATGCACAGTCTTCCACACACTCCCTAGCAGATACATGTATTAACTTCATTTCCTATAGGTACTTGCACAATTAAATACTAGTGTAAGGCTCCCCAAATAAACATCAAATCCAAATATAATGCAAAATTCAATCATATCATCTTTAAAAACCTATGTAACTGGCAGCTACACATTCAAATGCTCAAACAAATTCAAATTTGAAACACAACAACCAAATTTAATGCATTCAATTGTCAGATTCAAATTCCTAAATAAGAGGGGGAAAGCAGCCAACAACATTCACAATTGCTATTTGTGAAGAATTATTCTCTGCAAAATTCAAAGCATCGACAGGCATCCTCTACACATTCCTCCAATATCCCAAGTTTCAAGTTGGTACTTTATACATTCTACTTATAGTTATTTACATGAACTGTCCATTTAACATTTATATTTATGTAGTGTATTTTTATTTCGCTTTATATGTAAATGAAAGGTCTTTTTTGGTGACGTATTTTTCCTTACAAACCCCATTTACAAATTCAATAATCTGTGTGTTCATTTACTATTTTTGGTCATTTCTCAGGGTTTATATTTGTCATTTATTTCATAAAAGGCTCCTTTATATTTTGTGTCTCATGTTCTTTCTGCAAATCGATAAAGGCATGTTGAATCATCTGTTAGACTCATTTATATTCATAAGTGTACACATCAGCTTGCATTTTCACTATATATGTATATACGTGTAATTATGAGTGTGTGTGTGTATATATTCATAAAACTATTTGTTTGTTTATTATTTTTTTGTTTATTTCTTAGGGTTTTATATTTTTCATTTATATTATTTGTCTTTTGTCTATTTAGGGTGATCCCACATTGCTATTCACACCTCTCCGCCAAGTTGGACACTAAAATTGTTTTTAACTAAATCTTCACATTCTGCACCTATAGTGGCTAAACCATGAGGAATTTGAAGATAATGCAAAACTAGAGTCTTGTCACATTTTATTCCAGATTCTAAAAATATTTTTTTCAATTTTTTTTGGAATCAGATTGCACTTCTTTTTCTATCTCCCACAAAACTCAGTTTTTTAGAAAACAACATTTTTAAAAAGTGACACACAATCAGATAACACATAACTCTTTTTTTCCAAGAAGGATAAAATTATAATTCTTCAAATTTAGATTTGTAACTCATACTCTTAGTGCTTCCACTTGGTTAGATAGTCTTTTATTGATTTTTCTTTTAATAAAGTTTTGAAGTCAAAACAATTACAATCTCGTGACATAGTGCAAACTCAGATAACGTGCTGGTGAACTTTTTTGTATATATCAAAATTTTTTTTTGGTTGATCAAGGACTTCAATATCTCTGTGCACTCAGTATTTTTTCAAAAAATAAAATTGATAATCTACTATTTTTCCACATGTGCAGAATAGAGAGCTTGATTTTCGGTGAAAAACCTATGTTTAATAAAACTAAAAAAGCAAATACATAATAAAACCAAAACATATTAAAATTATATTCGTTGGATAGCTTGTTTTGAGGACTATCTGATTCCAGTTGGGTTTGTGAAGTCTTTGCCATTTTCATGTTCAAACCAAGCTTGAAGGAAATTAGGTTTTTTGTGTCTCGAGCACTAACTCATTTGGACACAAAATCCAAATCTAAACTCCATTCAAATAAAATATGTATAATTTGATGTATCATCTGTGCTTGTAAAATTTGATGTGTAATTTTCTAATTTTTGAAATTTTATCCCGAATGCCTTCATCGAATGTTATTATCATTTTTTGTCAAATTTTGACAAACATGAAAAATAGAAAAAAATCAAATTGTGGCCGACATAAAGAAAAGTGAGTTCGCGCCTGATTTATTGCGACAGTGTTTTGCTCTACTTGAGACAGTTTGTGGAGAACTAAGGAAAAATTTCTTGGGAAAAATCAGAAAAAAATCAAGAAGATATTTCTAGGTTGAGGGTAGTCATTGTCTTTTTATAGAATTCAATTGTGAAGTCAAATTTGTAGTTCCGGGTTTGAAAATCATATTTTAAAGCAACATCTCATCTGATTTCATTTTTAGAGGTTTAGGGTTTTGAGAATTTCATGTCTAGATTTTGTTGTGTGGAATCACCATAAGATCACAACCAAGGAATAGATTCTTGTGACTGTAATTATGCGATCCATAACTCTATTGGTCATGTGGCATAGTTGTGCTATAACAAATACATAATGCATTCATGTGTGACCCAAGTTTAATGTGGCTATGTTGTGATAGAAATGGAGGCATTCATATAATGTAGTTAATTCAGGTTGTATAATATAGGCGTCAATCATCATGGGGTGCATTCAAGTTGTCTCAAGTTTAACAGGTTAGGATGTAATTATAGCATGATCGAAGAGTGATTACCTCTTGTTGCAATAAAGATCCTATAACTCTGGTTGATATGTAGAGTGGTTGTGTTATATCAATTATGTAGTGCATTCAAGCACAACCCATGTTTAATGGGCTATTTTAGAGAGTGATCAAGATTTTCTAAACTTTATGAATGTTACTTGACATATATTTGCATAATCTCAAATTCCTTTAGAGGCTTTTGAAGTATCAATGTATCCTATATAGGGTTTAGAATGATTTATTTTAATTAAAAAAATAAATAAATGATGTATTTCCCTATAATTAGATAATAATCTCCTAAAATCAGCCTCCCAACATTTACCATCCTCTTTGGCACTATATTCATTACTCCAGCTACTAGGGTTTTGAATGTGACATCTTTAATATCTTCATGACCGTGGCTTTTAAATAGATCTCAGTCTTTGCTTTAATCCTTTCATGGTAACCCTTGAGTTCCATAATCCACCTTCAATCTCTTCTAAGAACGCTGTCTTAAGCTAGACTGCATAGTATGCATATAAAGCAAGTCCTTCATACCTGCCATTGTTCCAAACCACCACTCACTGCCTTGCTGAAAATGTTGCCACCATAAGCACAATAGCATGTTTTAAAATCATGGTTGCCAGTGATTGACCATTAAGCTCACCACTTTCATCATGAAGATACAATAAAATTTTTGTCTTCAAACTCAAGGCATTATGGAAGATAACATTGTGAATTGTTTGCTGTGTTAATTGATTTTCTTGCACATTTACTACTTTGCTAACTTCCTTTAAGAATGGGTATTGCACCCTCAGCTGCAATCTCAAACAACTCACTCACTATCACTTGAAGATTCCTTTTATGAGCATCCTTCTATAAAATCAAACTATGCCCTAGAGACTGCCTACTTACTATAGGGGACTCATTGTTTCATGGTATTTTAGTTCTTAAGATCCTTCAACCTTATTGACACTCATACTCACAATCCACAAGGTATTATTCACTATTCTCCCATCTTTGATGAGTCTCAAAACACTACTCAAACATGCAATCCACTACCTCCATTATACATTAATGGCTAAGAAGAAACATTGAACCTATGATTACCATTGTTACCTCATTTGGGCAGTCATTCCTTGATTGCATTTGCCTTGTCTAACACTACCAAAAGTATTTAAAAAACCCTTAAGGTTAGCAAGGGGGTAAGGAAACTCACTGTTAAAATCTCCACTTTACTATGCGAGGTTTGAGCTTTATTATCTTGTCATTGCTCAGCCTCTTTTTGACTATCACATCTCAAGTGACTATCATTCTTCTTACCGTAGATTGCATTTACAAATTTCACTAAGCTACATAGTGTGCTTGTTATTGGCTACAATCTTTAGATTGCAAGATTTTTTTTATTACCTACAATGTCTCAATCTTTCTAGTATTGCAACCTCACTAATCCACTATAGTTATTGTTTATCTTTCTATGGAGGCTTAGGGTTTGTACCCTAATCATGCTCTTACCAATGCTTATGTTGTTTTTTATTAGGGCTCTCTCAATGTTGAGGGCCCTAGGGATAAGCTTGTAATAAGAAGTGACACATTGCATCTTCAACTAAAAGGATAAATTTGTATTGACATTAGCAATGATGATTCCGACTTGTTGCTCCTTAGGAATGGGTTACTTGCTCTTACTATCTCACTACCTCCATCGTTGTAGGAAGTTTGTGATTAAGTTCAATATTCTGATTTTAGGAGTCTTAATGGTTGGAAATCATAGTAAAATCAAAATTTAATAAGTTTTGGAATTAGCATTTTAAAGTGTTTTTTGGGGATATTAACTTCAGACTATCTTCTCTTTTGCAGGGGTGGTTGCATGCCAAATTTTTTTGGTGTAAAATATCAAAATTATTAGATTATGTTACCTGTCTATGAATAAAAATTATTGGAGTGTGAGTTTGATAATTTTTGAAGATCTAAATAGTCAAGCTTAGTAAAGAAAAATCATGTCAGATAATATTAGTCTAGAACAAAATGAAGAGACACTTGATAGATTGTGGGCTAGATTGAAAAAAAAGGGTGATGGGAAATGTTATTGTCCTTGCAATATTTGTAAGGGCTTAAAGACGAGACAACTTTTAATCACAACAGTTGAGAAACATTGTAGGAAGCATGGTCACGTTGAAGGGGGGCATGATTATTGTCCATTGGTAAGTTGTTCATTATATGTGTTTATATTGATTGAATTTGTTAATTTTTATATTGTTTTAACATTATATATATATAATCACTTGATCATGATCATGGTTTATTTGTTTCTATCATTATTATAAAGGTGGGGCACCCTAGGGCAGATGATATGAATTATCACAGGCCGGAGAATGTGGTTTTGCAAGTGGACGAATATGGAGTTGTGAATATCGAAGATGAAGTTAATGATCCTATGGAAGAAGATGATCATGCACCAGAAAACATAGTTGAAGATGGCCGCACTTCCCACTCTAGATCATATTATGTTATAACGTTTGACCGCACTTTAACAATATTTAATTTGATGAAGTAGATATCATGCATATTTTAAAAATAATCTATTCATTATATTATATTAAAAAAATTGACATATTTAATCCAATTATATATGATCTTGCAGGTCTTCAAACAAAAATAACATTTCAATGTCCAATTTGTGGTCCAAAAATGAAATCTTGTCATTCAAAAAGTTTAGGAAAGTAGGTGTTTGATGAGTATAGGCACTTCCTCCATTGAAATCATAAGTATCGAACTAATGAAAAACATATTTTCAATGGGAAAGAGGAGAATACATTAAAACCACGAAGAATGACACCTCGCCTATGGAAGTTGGAATATAATAGAATTAATCATCAAGGTTATACATTGGATCAAATTTTTTTAACTTATATGCTTCATGAAGGATTTTCTGTGAATATAAACAATATAATAACAAAGAAAGGTGAATTTGGGTCAGGGATGAAAACAAATGATTGGCATACCTTCATTAAGGTAATTATTCTGGTATATTATATACACTTGTATAGTGCATGCACTTTTCAGTGTATTGTGTTTACTACTTTTAGAAAAATAATGAAAAGATCACTTTATAATTATTATAGTATGTTCTACCTCTATCTCTCCCAGACAACTTTGACAACAATGTCAAGCAAGTTATATATGATCTTGGAAAATACATGAGGTAAGTAGCAAGATTTGTTCAATTTGTTGTATACATCTTATAATTTCTATTTGTTTTACTTGTTATGTAATATACTATATATTTTTGTTAAAGTTCATTAATATATTTGCACCTTGAATCACTTGTAGATGGCTGTCATCTAAAGAAATCCATAAAGAAGATATAAATTATTGGAAGAGAAAAATTCCTTGTCTAATGTGTGAAATGCAAAAGTGTCTACCTTCAACATTTTTCAATGCACAAGAACACCACCTCATCCACCGCTGAGGAGGATTGAATTGTGTGGATCCGTATTATTACAAGTTCAATGTGGATGGTTGAGGAGAGACACTTGAAATTTTTGAAGGCTTTGGTTAGGACAAAGAGCACATCCTATGGCTCCTATGGTGGAGGGATATATGGTATACTGCACTTCATGGTGCACATTAGTGAATATCTTCCTAATTTTACAGCAAAGATCCATTTAGATAGCATTTGGGATCCCAACTCCATTAACAAATTAGAAGGGGAGTACCTGTTGGGGAAAGGTAGATTGAGGAAAGTGAGAGTTAATTATAAGATGGTCATGGAGATTAATTGAATACATTTTACATATGGTTTTTCTCAGATATTGTACTTATTTAATTTTTAATCTTCAATATACATCAATTATAAATTAAGGTCGATAATGGAAGATTTAACTAATTATAATGGCCATTTGTGAATTTCAATTTTTATACGCTTGGTCAAGAGTGGATGCACTTACATTTGTACTGCCGCCAAAAATCTTGATTGGATGATCTGCGATGATTGAACGATTCAACAACTGGGTCTCGCCTTTAACATGGGAAGGTGTGT